>VXBQ01006393.1:220587-390212 GCA_013400175.1 Phainopepla nitens | reverse complement strand
CGAACTCCACCGGAGCATCGCGGGGCCGTCGGGAGCCTTTGTTCGGCGGAGGAGGGCGAGTCTCCCCGGCGTCGTGGGTTGTGCCCGGTGTCGCGGAGTGCCCCCGGTGGTGTGGGACCCTCCCCGCCTGAGCCGCCTCCGGTGGGCGCGCGGTGCGGGGCAGCCCCGCGCCCTCCCCTCATGCACGGGTTTCACCGCCCGGTGCCGCTCCCCCTCATCGCGGGTGTGTGGGTTGGACACCCAGAACGTGGAAAAACCAGCCTGGGGGGAGGAGATTTGCCTCAGAGGCGTCCCCGGTGTCACCAGTGGGGCCGTGGGCTGTCGCCCTGAGTGTGGCAGTAGCCCTGAGGCCGGGGCTATGGGCGGCGGGAGCAGGTCGCGATCGCCCGCGGACGCCCCGTGGCTCCGGCAGCCCGGTACGCCACGCAGAGCCATTCCCGAGTATCATCAGCCATTCCCACCCGTCGGAATGAGGTGTACCTGGGTTTGCTTAGCACAGTGTTGGACTTCACGGCAGTTCCCACCCCGGCACGCCGGTCCCCTGTGGGAGCACTGCTTCTCCGAAGGTTAAAACAGTCGATATTTCTTTCTGGAATTTTCCTAAACGGCCAAAACGGCCTTTGCTTTATGCCAGAAAAATAAACCTCCTCCGACGTGACCTGCGCTAGGACCTGCCGTGAGTTCGGAGCCGGGCGTTTTGCCGCCCTTCTGCTTCTCGATCGGCTTCCTCCTCCTCCATTTACGTTTTCCTATCCCCAAATCAAGCCGAGGTTGATAAAGTGGGGAGCGTGAGCTCAGCAGAAATCATGGCTTTCCCATCCCTCGCTGCAGCGCGGTCCCTGCCCATCGGCGGATCAAAAAAATAATCACGTAGCGGCAGAGGAAGGAGATTTGCTGCTACGGGAGGAAAACCGGCGCGGTGTCTCGCTCAGTCGATAACCAAGCGCTGTAATAAATCGCCCTGTAGATAGATTGCTAGGTGGAGAATTGGGTTTCTGGCCGGCTCAAGTGCTTTCCTGACTCTTTTCCCATGGGACTGCTAGGAAATGAGAGGGGAGCGTTGTGTTCCCGTGGAGAGGTGCATGGATGCTGCGGTGATGGGCTGTGAATCCTTAAGCACGACCTTACAAGTCTGACCTTATCCACAAACTCCGGCTCGGTCAGAGCCTGCGTTATCCCTACGGAGCATCATCTTTTCAGCCCCTCACCACACAGTCGCACAATTTCCCCTACGTCCTTGAGTAAACTCACCCATTTCAATGGCTTTCTCATTTTAACATTTTATTTAATTAAAATGAAAGGGTTTTCCATGCCTTTTCCCCTCACTAAGGCTCTCCCAGCCTTTGCCCTCCCTCCTGGCTGTAATTTCTGATCCCCAAGACCATTTGGGAAGCTGACAGTCAGGCTGCTGATGGCAGGGAAGGTAATTCAGCAGCCCCAGCACACAACTAATAAGCTTTTGTTTCCTTGGCTATCAATGATGATGCAACTTCGTATTTATTTATTTAATTTTTTATTCATTTATGTATTTATTGTCATCAATGCATAAATCAGGGTGGCTTTAGAGATTTTTCCTCTGTGTTGAAAGGCCTGATGTCCACAAGCAGCACTTGGAAAAAGCTTTATTGGAATTCATCATGTATTTAAAATGTAGCTCTGTTTTGTGAAGTTATTTCTTCCGTGCATGCACTGCTCCTGTTATGATTTATAAACTCCACATTTTAACCTTTTTTTCCTTCTTATTTTGGGTGGGGAAGCTGCATTTTAAGATTCAAGGTATCAAATGCCTGACATTACTGCTGTTACAGCATCTTTCACAAACACCAGTACTAAACCACTGAGACAATCAAACCTTTGGGATCCTTTGCTAGGCAGATCTGAATGCTTTATGCCTGAATTATTTGTATTATTGGATTGTTTGTTTGGGATGTTTATGGTGTATTTCATGAGCACTGATCAGGTTTGCAGGAAAACCCCTGAGAACGTGAAGCACCTGAGGCCGGGCACTTGGGAAATGTGAAACCCAAGTCACCTGTGCAGCCTTAATTTAGCTCGTGTCAAGGTATGGCTGGACTTGAACTCCTCATCCCCTGCTTGATTTCTGGAGGAACAGATAGCTCCTTCACATGCCCACAAGTCAACAGGGGGAGTACTGGGAGCACAGGGACAGTGCTGGTTCCTCCGCTGGTTTTGCATCTTGGCACCCCCAAACTGGCAAGGAAGGCCAGGGTTTGCCATCACAGGCTTGGGATCACACGTGTCCTGTAGTGCTGGAGCTTAAGTACCTCAAGTCTGGGGAAACCAGGAGCAAACTTCAGTGTCTGAAGGGGGTGGAGATGGAAGCTGTAATGCCAGGACCAGGGGGAATGGCTTCCCACTGCCAGAGGGCAGGGTTAGATGGGATATTGGGAAGGAGTCCTTGGCTGTGAGGGCGGTGAGGCCCTGGCACAAGGTGCCCAGAGCAGCTGGGGCTGCCCCTGGATCCCTGGCAGTGTTCCAGGCCAGGCTGGACAGGGCTTGGAGCACCCTGGGATAGGGAAAGGTGTCCCTGCCCATGGCAGAGGGTGGAACAAGATCAGGTCTAAAGGTCCCTTCCAGCCCAGACCAGTCTGGGATTCTGTCACTGAAGTGTGACCGGAGAGTTTCTAAAGTCATTTAGGGTGGTTGGTTTTGGTGAGTGTATTGCAGCCGTTTTCTGCCCAGTTCTAGTTCCTGCTCTAAACCATGCAACTTTTGAACTCAATTCCTTTAAAAATACATTTATGAGGGAGCAAACAAGGTCGTTGAACCACTGGAAGCATCTTAGCCGGTCAAACTTGATTTCAGAAATTCCTGCATCCCCTCAGTTTGTAAATAAAAGGGAGTTTGCGTTCCCGCTTGCACGCGAAGCTTCGGGGTTCGAGGCGTGTTTGTTGTGTGGCTGATGAAGCTCGCAGGGTGGGCCTGGACTCTGAGATGGGCTGGCTGCAGGTTTCAGCTTTGGAACGTGGTGGGTTTCTTGTGCTGAGGTTTAAAAGAGCATCTGAATTTCTCAGGCTTTGTCCTGCGTGCCGACTTTTGCTTCACTTCCTCTCGAGTGGACGGGATTTCTCTTCTCTCGACAAAGTAAACATGAGCATAAATATTTAAAGGATCACGGCTCAAGTTTGCAAATTGGAGACTTTCTCTAGCATTCCTTTAGACAAAAGCAGTAGCATTGGAGATTTGGGATGTGTCTGGGTGCTTCCCTGCTCTGGGGAGAAGCTTGGTAATTCTTTGGCCTTCATGCTGCAAAAATACTCTGCTGGGTTTTCAGGTTAGATGGCTGGGATTATCACAAAGCTTGGATTTCCTATGGAATTTTAAGGACAAAATACTGCTGATGGGATATCTATGGATCATTGGAATTGAGATTGTTTTTGTGGAATTTTATTTTTCTTTTACACAGGCCAAATTTTTCCATAGGTTTTGGATACATGTGTGAAGGCACAGGTGTTCAGAGTTGAGACTATAGAAACCAAACATGTGAAACTCTTGCCAGATAATGGATAAAAACAGGAAAAAAGGGAAATGGAATAGTCTTTGTGTTCTTTGTTTGACTCTTTAATATTAAATCTTGTGCTGTGTTTGAGAGGTCGAACACCGTGGTGACATGTACGTCCCGCTCCTGTGATTGCGTCGGTGTCTTAACCTCTATGTTTTGGAATTAAACTTTTAAAAAGGGAACTCAACAAACCACCAGACCTCAGAAAATATGAAAATTCAGAAGGGAAGGCTATTGAACATGGATTTTTAGAGTTGAACTAATTTTTGTGTCTGTTTTTAAAATACTATCAAGAGTTGCAGTTTTGTTAGACCTTGCATTGTTCTGTCTCTGGGAAGGAATCTCTGGATCCCTTTTTCACAGGTACCTGTGGAAAAATCTTACAGGTGAGGTGAGATTTCCATGTCTTTGCCACAATGGCTTTTTATTCCATAACAAAACCCCCATGACCTTAATGCTACCTCTGATGGAAGAATGTAGGCTCACCTGGGTCAGAAGGGAACTCAGGAGGTCATTTGGTTCAAAATCTTGCTGCCAGCAGGGTCATCTTCAAAGTCAGATCAGATTCTTCATGGCTTTAGGTGTCTCATGTTGGTTGTCTTCCACCTGTGGTTTGAGGGCTGCAGGAGAAGAAGGGAAATGAAGGGGTTTGAGCTGTGTTAGGTGGGAAGTGTCCAAGTAGAATGAGATTATCTGTGATCCACTGCTTGCAGAGTGTAGCCTTCCACTTGCAGCCTGTTCAACTGCTGCTTCCCACTGCCTTTCCAGGAGTTCATTAAGCTGGTCTAGTCACAGGCTCCAGAGGAAAGAGGATCTGGCCTGGCTGAAGTTAATTTTGGGCAGAGAACAGGAATAGTCCAGGTCCAGTTGCTGATAATCAGCATGAAGCTGGCAAGCAGCTCCACAGTGTTCTGGTGAAAACTCCTCTAGAGTTTTTCTAGACAAAATGAAATAAATAAATATCTGTGATTTGAGAATTATTGTTACTCTTCTGATTACTTTCTGCTGTTAAAGTCTTGCATTGCAGTTTCTCATTAGGCACAGATGGGCATCCCTTTGGAGAGGGATGAGATGTCTCTTTGTGTGGGGCTCTCATGCACCTTTGGCTGTTCACACCTTGCCAAACCATGGTTAGACAAAGCCGTGGGTCATAGTTTTGGGCTCTGTTTTTTGCCAGCCCTTTTTTAGAGTTTTGCTAAGAGCCTCATGGAGAGACAGAGTGTGTCTTCAGCCAGGCAAAGTTTGTGCCAAGGGAGATGGGGCTCAGGAGTGGGAAGGCCGTGGTGCACTGAGGATGCTTGGGGTAGGACAGCAGTGAGGCCAGGCCATGGCGATGCCATCATGGAAAATAAAGAAGCTAGGAGCTGTATGAGCTGATGAGGCAGCCAGTTATCCTGGGCAGATACACAGTGTGTCCAGGTTTGGGTATAGATACCTGTGCTGTCTCTGCCCTGAGCACCCAGATACAAACCCAACCAGTTATCCTGGGCAGATACACAGTGTGTCCAGGTTTGGGTATAGATACCTGTGCTGTCTCTGCCCTGAGCACCCAGATACAAACCCAAAGTTTGCTTGGACCCTTTGAGATCCGTCTCTGTATTGAATATTGGTACTCCTTGGTTGGATCCTTTCTCTGTTGATGTGAAATCATCATGTGGGGAGCTCAGCCAGCTGTGTCTCATCCAAGCTCTCATCTCACTCACCTACAGAGAGTTGTTGCTTTTTTGCAGCTACATCCCTGCCTTAAAACAAGATGCTGGCGTAGCTCTGCTGTGGTCTCCTGTCATCTCTCTGTTGGGCTGTGGTGTGCTCTTCTAGGTCATGGAGGAAATTTATGAAATCCCTGTTGGTGTTAAGGCCCCTAGGGATAGGCTGGCTCTGTGTGTGATCTGTGTGGCTCTAAGGTGATCCCCTTTGAGGGGAGGGCTGGACTGGACCCTTTCAACCCTGGTAGTTTTGGTGGTTCCAACTGTCTGCTCAGCTTCTCTTGGAAAAATCATCTTGATTTCCATCCCTGTGACTCGCAGGAGTTGCTGAAACCCCTGTTGGGAGCAGTGGGGAGCAGGGCAGGGGTCCGTCCCACTTGGATGCTGCATGAAGTAGCAAAGGAAAAACATAGGTTAAAATAAACAAATGCTTTGGTTACCCCCTTTAAATGTAAAAATGGCCAAAATATGTGGGTTTCAATATAATTTTTGAGTCTTATTTGCAAGGTGTCCCTGCCCGAATCACTTCTGGCATCCCCCAGCTGACTTTGAATCCTGGAGTTACTCTTCGGATGCCCGTTGCAGGTCTTGGCTTTTATCCATCGTGCACGGATAATCTGACAGCCTCTGTGCTGGTTTTTAATCCAAGTTCTTTGGACTGTCTTCTATTTCTTGCGAAGCGTGACCTTTAAAAAGGTAGAGGATCCTGGATATGCTGTATCATGGCTGAGCATTGATGGAAGAGGAGTGTTTAATCCAGATAGATCCATCTGTGGAAAACCTGAGCTTTCAAACCAGCTCAGACTATGAACGTTTTTGATAGACCGCCAAGAATTCTTTTATTGTATTCAGCATCTACATGGTTGGTTTTGAGGGATGAACTTAAAACAAGTTAACTGAAAATATTTACTTTAGTAGACTTCCGTAACTCTGCTGTCTTTTCATACTTCACGTAAATACATAGACCAAAATAAAAATTCTCCTGAATGTTGCCATTTAAACTTTTAAGGCACTTGTCTATAAATTGTTAGGTTGGTTTGTGCTTGTTGGGTGCACAGGACAGCCTCCCCGGGGAGGAATTAGTAAATGATTTAATTGGTAAGGAATGTGGTCCCATTAGGCAAAAAAAAAAGGGGACCGCAGTGGATCGTCAGAAATGCTGTGCTTGATTAAAACAATGCTGAGCAATTTGTAATGATTTTTTTGAAATAAATAGTTTTTTTGGAAGAGAGAGGTTATGTGGGTGAGTAACCCTTCTGGGAGTTTCTTTGAGTGCAGAAGAGCCGGTCTCTGGCTCCTTAATTCACCAACTGCTTCATAAATGGGGCACCATTATGTGGAATTTGTTGCTGCCGGTGGTGGCGAGGATGGCTGAACCACTGCAGCTCAACAAAGGGATTTGGAGAGACGTTTAAAAGCAGAGGCACTGTTTCCTTTGCTTCTCTTCATCCGAAAATAAGGGTCCAGCTCTGCTGCCGAGGGACGTGGCGGCCCGGGCGGCTCCCGTGGGGCTCAGGCCCCGCGGAGGCCTGGCTGAGCAGCGGGGCACGCTCGGGCTCCCTCCTCCTCCTCCTCCTCCTCCTCCTGGGCAGCCCGTGGCACAGATCTCCTGCTGGGGCGGGAGCCTGGCAGGTCGGCAAGCAGATAGGAGGACAGTGCAGAGCAGAGGGCAGGTTTGAGGTGCCTGCAGCAGATAACAAGGAATCTTTAGAGTTTTCCTCAGCTATGAAGAGAATGAACTTTACCAAAGCAACGGAGCAGTCTGCTGGGAGAACTGGATGAATCCACAAATCCTTTTTCTTGCTCGCTCGACTCCGGGGGTTGCCCAGTGCACCATGACTTGTCAGAGCACTTGTTTCAAAACGTAGTTCCCTGATCCAAATGCATCTCTGGTCTCACTGCAATCCACAGGGATTTGATTAAGGAATTCATTAGCATTGATAAACGTTAGCAGCAGTATTTCTTCTTCTTCTATCTTTAAGTAATAACTTGCCGAGAAGGATGACTTGGCAGCTATTGCCTGTTCCTTGCCCCACCAGTTTTGTGGAAAAGACGTGGACTTGTGCATTGTTCCAGGCTCCAACCTCTTTTTAATTCCAGGTGGGAGCTGCCACCTTCCAGTGTTTTGTTTCTGAGCTCAGCTGTCCTGTGCTGTGTTTCTTCATTTATGTGATTGAAATACCCCTCTAGAGCCTTTGCTGTTCATCTGGGGTGAACAATACAATAAATATGAAGAGAAACATATATTAAAAAAAAAAGAGCACTTCCAGCAAATGGGGTAAGGAGAAAAAATGAGCACAAAGGTCCATTTCTGAGAGACTGAGAATTCATTCTCCTACCTAAAAGTCTTTGCTGAAATGAGGGAAAAAAGAAATCCCTGCTTGAGTATTTTCCTGTTCCCACAGAGGGAAGGTGTGAATCTCACCCAAGGTTTGCTGGCTGGGTTTTAGCAACATCAGGGGTTTCCTCCTGTTTTTTTCTCTGCAGTTCAGCTGCTTGAAGGCTGCTTTCATTTTTGTTTTGTCGGGGAAGATGTGAAACCTAAGGAGCTAAAATGAGCTAAATGAGATGTTTAATGCAGTTGTTACAGTCTAAGGAGTGGCCCTGTGTGAAACTTTCAATTGCAGATAAAACTCATTTGGAAACTTAGTCTGAAAGTAGCTCAGTCTGGTATTTGTGGTTCAGACTGTGTAGTGGGGACATTTTGATCTTGTGTCTTGAGTTGAGTCTATTTTTAATAAAAGTGGAGTCCTTGAGAGAATATCTCAGAAAACTAATTGGAAATTAAAACCTGGAGACATGGATTTACAATGGTTTGGGTGCAGTTTTTCTGTGTATTTTGAAGTTTTTTTTCCCCTGAGCGCAGACTATCCTCTGCACCAAGAAAAATGTTGGGGTTTTTTTTTTTCCCTTCTTGTAGGACTGGATCAACTTTCTTTTCTGTTTTGGGAGCATTAATCTGCATACTTTCTTTTCAGGTATGCTCTTCAGGGGCTGCGAGGGGGCAGGTATTCAAAAAACTTGAACAATTTTCCTTAGGTGAAGGATCATTACAGGTTCAGGTGCTGCCATTATTAGCGAGACTCCTGCCAGCTGCAGTTTAATTTTCTAAATGTCTAAATGTTGAAATTCCAGCTTGTTACACAAGTATGTGTGTTGGTGTGCTTCGAGAGGCTGGAACTCTGGACTGCTGGGATAATTCTTAGCTAATGACCTTGATGGATTCGAAGAGAATGTCAGTCTGGGAAATTAATCACCAAAATCATAAAAAATTCAACCTGTCATGTAGTGCAGCTCCATGTGTGGTGCAAAATGATTGTAAAGCTGCAAAGTCAAGTGGGAGAACTGAGCAGAAAATAGTGACTTAGTGAGCTGGAGCACACCAGGACACCTTGAGGTGCTTGTCCCTGTGGGATCTTCTTCAGGAGCAGCCCATTGCAGTGGGTGGCCTTGGAGCCTTGGGGACGAGCAACGTGGAAGAAAACAAAGCTCAAAACTAACCAAAGAAATTCCTCTGGCTTAGTTTTGGATTCTGCTAGCTGGAGCATCATCCTTTAGGGAAGACTGGGATGGAAGGTGCTGTGCTGGCACTGAGCATCTGGGTTAGGCCACATTAGACCTGAGATCATCCCGTGAGTTTTTGGTGCTGTTGCTGGGATCTTCTGCTTCATCCTGCACTTCCTGGTGCTCAGCAGCTCTGAAATCTGGACCTGAACTGGGTTTTGGGGGAGTTGCTTTGGCATTCCGGTTTTTTGTTGGGTTTTTTTTTTTGTTTGTTTGTTTTTTTCCTGCTGGTGTGGTGGTTATTTTGGTTTGCTTTCTTTTTTTTTTTCCCTTAATACCTAAAAATACCCCCAGCTCCGGTCACCTGGTAGGAATCATCTACCATAGAGGCAAGTAGGGAAGTAAAATCTGTGGTGGCATTTGCTCGCTGATAAGAATATTTTTTTTTAATGCATTTCCTTTCCTCATTCTCGACATGCCTTTTAATTCCTCAAGAAAAAAGGTGTGGGGCCTTCTGGTGCCTTGCTGGAGATTGGAATCCTCTGTGTTTGGTGCTTGTGCTGAGATCCACAGGGGAAGTCTTGGGTGGGTGAATTTGGGGTGGGCAGCTGTGCAACTGTGTGTTATTTTGAGGAAAACAAGTATTTTGCTCGTGTTACAAAGTACTGCTGAGGGATTTGTGTTGCAGGTGATATTTTGGGTTACCTGCTTCACTCACCATAATGTGCTTAAAAATTAACAACACACATTTGATCTTGCTTTTTTTTCCTTTCAATTCGTAAACCTTTTGTTCTCCTGAAGCTGTTGATTTTTGGGCAAAAACAATACAAGGCAGTCGCTGTGGTCTGCAGGGTGGGGCTCGGAAAGGTCTTGTTGCTGATTCCCTTCTCTGGGAAGGGCTAATTATAGAGACAAACTGGGGAAGGAAGAGAACGGGGTCAATTAGAGCATCCAGCACAGTTTCCTTTAAATTAGAGGTTGGGCTGGAGAGATAAAAAAAAAAACCAAACCCCAGCGTTAAAGAGGCACAGAGTGAGACTTGAAATGCTCTGGTGCACAGCAAGCTCAGCAGCTACAGCAGATGTCCTGCAGTTTCAGTTTTAAGTAAAGAACATGTTGGATTAGGAGTTTTATTGCCAGAACTGCCAATCTGAGCTGAAAAGACAGAGGAGACGTTGCTACTGCTTTTATTCTTTAATGTGCTTTTGGCTTGCAGTAGGTTGAGATAGTGAATGAAGCAAAGAAATATCTTGCCCCATCGTTGATTAAAATGGATTTTGTGGGAAAAAGGAATTAAGTCTTTAATGCTCAGAATGTGATATTTTCATAAAAAGACTACCTGCATCCTTGTACACGTAACATGGATCAGTTTTGTACATGTTTTATCCCTTGTTGGAGTGGTCACTAGGGCTAAACTTTTCCTTGGAGCTGTCTTATGGGCTTAAAAGTTTTTTTCCCTGGATTTATGTATAAGCTAACTTGGATTAGAGGACACAGTATTTGAAGATATGGTGCAGACATGGTACGAGCCCTGGGCTCAGAGCTCTGTGAGTGTGGAAAGCAGTAAACCCCAATGCCAACTGGAATTCCTGCAACTCAGTGAAAACCAGAAAAGCTTTTATGGTTCTCTTCCCAAAAGATCCTCTCAGTCCTTTAACACCCTCTGGCCTCAGAATTTTAGGGCAAAGCCCTAGGGCTGGGTTTTAGGCTGGCAGACCCTCCCCGTGTCTGCCGGGTGTGTTTGCTTCCCCTTTGCCGGCTCGCCCGCGTGGCAGCGTGCAGTCACCAGGAACTGCTGTGCTCAGAGGGGGATGGCAGGGCAGGCCGAAAACCCCAGAGCTTCATGTGAACGGTTCAATCCAGACTGGCGAGTTCCTTCTGCCGGTGGCGTGACTCATCCTGGGCTTCCTCGCTGGAGGCCACTACTGGCAGGGCATCAAAGGACAGCCCGTGCTTCCAGCCTGCTGCTGAACCAGGAGCTTCCTGGAGCAGAGGCTGTTCTTCTGCTCTGGGATCTCTCCATGTACAGAAGGTGGTGAGATGCTCCCAAATCTCAAGGGAATTGGTGATAAATTTGATGAATTCGTGCTGAGGGTAAGAAGGGTTTCTTCCTTCTGCTTTGAGCAAGGCACATGCCTGTCCAGAGGGTCCTGCACGACTGGGGATGGGCTGGGAAAGGCCCTTTGAGGTCAGTGACACAACCAGCAGAACAGTTTGTTCACTTCTGGTTTCTCCAGAGCTGATATGCAGGGCTTTAGTGAGGCAGTTAGGAAATTCTTCAGCTAGGAAGGAAATTTTTAGTTTTATTTTTCCTGAGGGCATAGGTAGAGGTACTCTTTGCTCAGGGCTATGGTGCAGCAGAGACTCCTACCCTCCTTTTCTTCATTCTCCTGGTAAAACTGACAATATAAATGCTTCTCCCTTGTTTATGGTTCAACCAACTTAGCTCTGAATCTTTGAAAGACTAATTTTTTTAATATTTTTTTTTATTTGGAGCAAAGACTGTGAGCAGCTCCACCGAGTTTAGGATTGTGCCACCAGGACTTAGGAGAGCCTGCAGGATGTCACTGGTGTTTGATGTGAGAACAACCTCATGAGCTGTACTCTTATTTTTAGGGACTTTTTTTCCCAATTGAAGGGCAGTGTCAAATGTTTTGTAGAATTTGTAATATTATTTTATAAATAGTTTACAGTGTTAAATAGTATTTTTAGGCTTTTTCTACCTTTGTATTGTGTTGTCTACATGCTCAAATTACAGTCCCAGGTCTCTTGTGAAGTTGTGAACACTTTTACTGTTTGAGATGGATCTGGGATGGATGATAGGGTCTATCAAGGAGATGTAGGTCTTGGCACACCTACAGCCTTGGTTGTGGGATAGTCCTCATTTGTAGGTGTCATGTAGGGGAGAGAAGAGCTGCAGAGAATATGAAAGGGATGTATAAATATTTAGAGGGTGTTTCTTTCAAATGTCTGGCAGGAGACTCTTGGAATATCATGAAAAGTGGTGGTTTTCCTTTTTTTTTTTTTTTTTTTTCATTCCTGAATAGGCTGGAACTGGAGATCAGCATCCTGAGCTGGCAGAGGAGTCAACCTCTTGTTAGGGATCTAGAGTTGTATGTGAGGAAGAGCCTCAGAGCACAGATTAAAAATGCAAAATTAATGCAGTGAAGACGTATTGGGATGCAAGAGAAGAGCAACAAAATCATATAAAACAATGACTTTTTCTGCAGTGTCCTAGCAGGTCAAGATTGTCTTTCTCAGATCAGAGGGAAGCTGGGATAAATGCTTGGAAAGGGAGCTTTAACTCTTATTTTTAGGAGGGATTTAGCCCCCTCCATTTTTAATTTATACAGTGACATTCTGAATACCAGATTGCTCTGATTCCTCTTTTGCTTCCGTTTCACGTAGACGTTCCTGTCCTTGTGGTTATTCCATGTGTGTGACAGCATCCGCAGCACACGGATGGGGTTCTGGTTTTCATATCACCTCCTTGTCCTGGGTCCATCTCCTGCAATCCCTGGGCTTTTGGAGGACTGCTACAATACTTACATTTCACCAGTTTTTCTCATTTTTTTCACCTGCTGTCTTCATCTCAGTCTGTGCTTTCCCTCCTTTTTGTTGTGCAATGTTTTGTCACAATTCAGGACATTTTAAAACCAAGCTTCCTACTTTATTTGGTAAAGTCATCAAATTGACATTTTTATTTCAGATTGTTTCCTGCCGAGCCCTGAGCTGATTTTTTGCCTGTGTCTGATGAGTCAGCACAACTGCTGAGCACGTGAAGCTTCACTGATTGCTGAGTTCTGTTTTGCTGTTCAGTTTTAGAGTTAGCTCTTTAGCTGAGAGCACTTAAATGCAACATATTGTAACTTGTGATGCACTCATTGGATCTCAACGCTGAGTTAGGTTTATTTCTAATTAAGATTTTACATGGTCACCTGTAGGTGGTTGTGAAAACTGCCTAGAGAAAGCCATTGCCCTGGGTACTGATGTGCTGAACAAGGTAATTCTTGGTTAAGTCTGTGATTTTTAAGAGTCTCATTTAATTTTCCATAGATTCAGGTGTCTGAACATACTCAGTGCTGCTGCTACTGTATTTTTTTCCCTCCTCAGCCTACTCAAGACGTTAGACCCAGCTTTAATTTTCTCTGTTTCCTATGATTCTCGGTTAACCCTCTTTTCAGGAAATCGGTGGCTTCCTGCAGGCTATTTGTAGTTGCTGCTGGCCAGCTGAAGCGAGGTGATGTCTGCACACTGAAATACGATGAAACCCTTGGAAAGATTTGTTTGGAGCTACCAGGATGAGGTTTTTTTGAGGCATTGTCGAGGTGAAAGCTCACGGCAGCGGCACTTCATTAATCTTATTTACTGGTGTTTGAAGAATATCTGATGTTACTGTACGTTCCTCCATACGGGAAATCTAATCTCCACTTGAATTAGCCTTTGTCATAAGGCTCCCGCTTGATAAGAGAGTGGACAAATATTGGGGCCTTGCCACCGAGGGCTTTCTCCTTCCCTGAGATAAAGCAGTTGGGCTCGAACCTGGCTTATTTATGCACGGAAAACAGACTTATCAGCATTCCTGAATTGCCCCTGTTGCACAGACCGGGCACTCCTGCCCCTCAACAAAGCCGCATTTAGCTCGATGCCTTCTCCCCTAGCCCAGGAATAAAATCTTTTCCTGTTCCCCCGTGTGGCCGGTATTTGTGGCGCCGCCGATGGCGCGCACGCAGAAAATGCCCAAAGAATCCGGTGGCTGTGGGCAGATCCCCCACCACATCGGGCCAGGCCTTGCAGCGCCGTGCCTGAAATAAGTGCAGCCTGTTCCCTCGGCGCCTACGCCAGCTGGCGACCTGATGAGGGAGAGGAGGAGGATGGCGAGGGTCAGAAGCAGATTGCTGCCCTTGCAAATAAAACCTCGTCCGTCCTGCAGCCCTGGAGGGCATCCTGGAGCTCCAGCGCTTTCTGCCTTGGAACGGAAGGAGCGAGCCGAGCTGCCTCAAAGCTTCAGTGACATACGGGGTTGGTGTCGGAAGGTGGCTGCTGTTGGAAAGAGGGAGGATAAAAATCATCTTAGGCTGGGTTCTTCTGAAGTGTCTTTGTGACTTTTCAGAGTTTTGGTCATTATGAAGTGGACTTTTTTGCTTTCCAGGTGAAAAAAGGAGGAGAGAAAATTGCTTCCAGAGGTGATCTTGCAGCTGGTGGCAGGGAACACTAGAATAGAGATGGCAGTAGAGTTAATAGATGGAGGAGGTTTCTTCCTGTCCTTTTACAAAATTCCCGTTGAAGCATTGTGTTATGGGGGAATTCTTTGCAAAATAACAGCAGGACACCCCTTGGAGAGCTTCCCTTTGTTAACCTCTTGCAAAGCCAGCCCATGACATGGCTGTGTTCAAGATGAATCTGAAAAAAAAGCCTTTGAAGTTCTTCGTCATATTACTGGAGATGAAGTACCTATTCCCACTTCATCCTTTTTCTAGATAAACTCATTAAACTGACCTTCTCTGCTTTATATTTCTCCTAATTTGTATTTTCAGTGCCCTGAAGGACTGTTTGGTTGTTTCAGTGCTCATCTGAATGAATCATTCTTTGTGTTGGTTTATAACAGTGCTTCCATTTGCTCTGGCGTGGAGTGAAAGGAGACATAAAGGGATGTTGAGGGAGAGGGGAGAGCGATGTAAGAGGCTGTAGTTGGACAAAATCTGTCCTTATCAGCATTTGCAGTCAAGTGAGACATACAAAGTAGTCATCAACTTGGGTAATTTTGGTGGAGATAATTTCAAATTCATTTTGAACACGTCATAAAGTATCCATATGTTAATTTTGAAAACTTCTGTGTGTCTGGGCCTTGCTTAGTTTTTCCTCTCATTGGTGCTTCTGTGAATGTTTGCCAGCAGAACTCACGGGACTCAAACTTCCTGACACCTGGTTGGTCTTGGTGCATCTGCCTGGGTTGTTCACCTTAAATCTGAACTGGTGAGCAGAGTCCTCAGGCACGGAGAACATGAATGCTCTCCTTTGGAAATTTCCCTAAATCTTGATGTTGGCTTTGTAGGTGTCTCAGCCTGACTGGATTTCTGGTGGTTGGTGTGATGGGCACCCACTTGACTCATTTGTCCAAGTTAACCCCTTTTCTGCCAGCCTGATCCAAAGTCAGAGTCCCACCATGGACACATTAAACCAGAGTTTTGGCCAGGTGCTCGTGCTGTTGGCACATGAAGTGTAAAAAATACTTGCCATCCCTTGAAATGCTTGAGTTGGCTGGTTGTCTCCATGGTAAGCCCACCTCAGTTTTGGCTTTCCTCATTCCCAAGCATAGAAAGCAGTGACCAGATGATCACAGGGAAGGAGTGCTGGAGGCTGTGACCTCCTTTGCAGGAACGTGCTGCCTCTGTTACTTTTTTTGGGCTTAATCCAGTGCTTCTCATTTTCTTCTGAAGAAACCAGCTGGTTTAACTTCTCTTAGTGATACCACCCAAAAAAACCCCCGAACCGAGCAGTGAAGGACAACCTGAAAGGAGATGTCATGGAGGGCTGGGGCAAGGACCTGCTGGGGTGCAGTTAATTTTTTTATAAAATCAAATTAAAAGCACGTTTGCCACGGCTGCTCGTTGGAGGAGCTGTTTTGATTTATGTTCTTGCATCTTTTGCTTCTGAGATGAGACCCAGCATGGCTGAACGATGAGGTTCGGGGGAATATGAGCCAAACAGATGCACTTCAGAAAATGAAACTTCAATCTTGGATTTGCTTAGCTCATTTCCTGGTGTCATTACCTTATCCAGATGATGAATGTGCCTAGTTGTGGGATCCTACACTGAATACATTTTGAAACGTTTTTTTCACGCTCCCTTCTGTGGATCTCATCACCCAGCCAAGTTAATCCATTTCAGGCAGTTTCATTTCCATACCATATGTTCTTCAAGGCGTTCTGGAGGGATAATTATGTGGATATAATTTACTTTTCCTCTGTGATGCCAAGATGTGCTCTGCTTTTCAGGTACAGGGGGAGGCACACGTGTCTCGTTGAAGTCTTGATGACTTTCCATCGTCCTGTTGTCTTTTAGAGGAGTCAGGAAGGACCAATGTGAGGACAAGGAGATCGTGTACTCACTCTGGAATGTTTATTAGACAGACTTAACACCCCATCCTGCTAGTGGGATGTTTTCCTTAAAGAGCAACCATCATTTCCATAACATTAATTATTGGAGAAGGTAGGAGTGTAAATACTATGGCGAATTTCAGGGATTGAGGATCTTTCCTGCTCAAATCCCCCTAGCTAAGTGGTAATGTAAATTATAAAACTGTATTATATACTCAGAGAAAGTCCAATCTCTTCTGGGATTTTTCCTATCTAACAAATCGTGAAGAACAAACTCAGCTGCAATTGCAAACGGCTGCCAAGGCTTCACTGATTTACCCAAATTACTGGAGCAATGCACTGAAGTTGACAAATTTCACAGCATCTGGATGGTAGTAAAAAAGCTGAAACCTTCATTCTTTAAACAAATCTGTTTTACCACTGTCTTTGAGCAAAGTTTGTTTCAGTTCATTTGTGTTAGAAGTGAACAGGCTGTCCTTGGACTACAGATGTGACTGAAGTTTGGAGGAAAAAATACTCAGTTGGATTATTTGCTAATTTAGGCTAGGAAATCTCTTCCTTGCACACATTTCCATAGGATTTGGGGGTTTTTTAAACTAAAATCTGATTTATTTTTTTTTTTAATGACGAATGGAGCCAGAATGAATGCAAACCAGAATGCCTGTATATTTTTTAACTTGACAAAACAGTGCAGTGAGAGCACTTATTTTCCACATATGACTTATTTTTACTGCTTTTGTAGAAATATTCTTTAATATAAATGATAAATTTGTAGTTGTAGTAGAGATGTTTTTCATATGTTTTGAAAATATGTCTGCAGATAATTGGCATTATAAAAGAGATGGAACAATTAGAAAGGGATGGTGTGTAATGGATGGTGTCCCTGCATCATGGGGATGGAACAAGATGGTCTCTAAGGTCCCTTCCAACTCAAGCAATTCTGGGATTCTCTGATCACTGGGAGCAGCTTTATTCCATCAAATCTATTGCTGTATTTTAGGCTGTTGAGGGTGAAACCTCTATCCAGTTGATTTCAGGACTGTGGCTGGGATCTAAGTGGTACAGGGATAAAGGTGATAAGGGAGACTTGCAAGGAGTGATGTCAGTGGTGAGATAAATCAGCAATCCCTTCAGTGGTTGTAGTTTGGAAGATGGAGATGCAGCATGTGTTTTCCTCGTGGCAGCATGAGAGCCTGGGGTGACTTTTGATGGGGGAATCCCAATCCAGCAGGTTATGGAACCTGAGGAAAAGGAACATGGTCTTGTCTTTCACTCTTCATTAAAATAAATAAAATTTTTAAAATCCCCAAACTTGTGTTTCAGAGAAACATGCTTTTAAAAGGGCAACAGCCAAAAGCCCTCATCCATTACAAAATTACCCTTCAAACCTGATCATCCTTTAAAGCTCAGGGTTAAGGATGTTTAAGTCAAATTGCTGATGAGTTTTACCACAGACTTCACTGGACAGGCTCAAGGAAAGTGGAAAATCCCTGAGGCTCAGGTGTAAAGTCGGCAAGGACAAACAGGAGTAGAAGGAATGGATTCCTCTGTGTCTCAGACCCCAAACACTGACAGCACAAACACATTTATGTATTTAAATGTCTGGGAAACTTCAGTTTGCTTTCTGCCTGCAGCCAGGGTATAGACAAGGATAACAATCCTAGGCTGTTTTTCTGCAGAAAGGGACTTTTAACTGAGGATGAAAGATAGCATAGGGTAGAATACAAGTTTTCTGTCCTGAAAAGTCAATTAAATCTCAGGTTTCTGCTCTGAATTGTGGTCTGTGATTCCTGTGCTGTAGGTGGACTTGGTATATGGGAACAGAATTTTATAGGGTGGTATATGAGGATGGGCCTATTGTGAACAGAAAGGCTGTTTCATATCATTTCATGTCTCAAAAAAACCCCCAAACTAATACAGACACTGTGAAAATATCAGGAATGGTAAAGAAATCAGGTCTGTTGTGGTCCTGTCTGAACAATGAGCAGTAGCCTGGCATTCATCTGACAAACCAAGACAAATCCTCCAAACTTTTCCCCTAAGATCCCTGTGTCATAAATTCCTTCTTAGGGCACTTTGAATTTTTCCATAGAGTATTTTGAAATTTACAGGGGTGACAGACCTGCACATTGTTCTCCCCCGTGCTCATGCCAGCAGCTAATCGCGGGAGCTCTGGGCAGGTCGGAGCCAGGCTGTGTCTTCCCATGGCTGATGAGAGCTGAGAGGTGGCATCTGCTGCAGACACCCTGATGGCTGCTGGCTGCAGGGCAGAAGGAGAGGGGATGGATTGGTGGATGTCACAGCCCCAGGCACCTGCCTGTTGTGGCAGCCCCTGTCCTAATGTTTCTAATTCTGCCGGTCAAATGGAGTGGAAGTAAATCCAAAAACCAATAGGATGAATATTCTGGGGTTTTTTTTTTATTTTATTGCTGAATCTCCTTTTCACCCCCCACCCCTCCCTGTTCCATAATGACCTCGCTTTGCCTCCGGCGAGAAAATTGAACTAATTTTGTTGACTTGTCTTTTTAAATACTCGTTATTGGATTTGCCCGACCTCTTTTTCTGCTGTGGAGAGTTGTGCTGGCTTTGTGCCAGTGGAATAATTTGTCGTAATCTGAAAGTGTTGGGTTAAAAGGATTTACTGGCCCCCTCCCCAAACTTCTGCTTTACATAAAAGATTCCTGGGGAACTTTGAGGTGTGTTGGTTGTTGGAGAGATGAATGTTTTGAAATAAATCCTTTGAATATGAAAAAGATAAGACACATGCACAGGACTGGAAATATTTTACCTGGAGTATTTGCAGTGTGGTGAATATGAATTAAAGATTTAATAGCTTGAGAAAAGTAAATGGTGTAGTATTTTCAGGCAGGATTTTGGAAGGTGCTTGTGAACTTCGGGGAGAGGTTTGTGATATAACATTGTATTTTAGTGTGGCAGAAAGCATGGGTCCTCTTTTGTTATCAGTGCTGGACTCTCCTAAATGTATTGGAGCAATCCATTTATTTTCTAAGTGAAGATGTGCTTGTGGAAAACCACGGAGATCTGGATATCTGGAGGGCCTGTCATTTCCATCTCAGTTGTCCTTCATGTAAATAAAAGGTGGAAATGAAGCCAGTTGTGTCACCTGAGCCTGTTCCACCAGGATCAGCATCGCGTTTCAGTTTCTCCAGATAACGCAGGGCTGACCTTGACTGTGTCCTGTCCCCTCCCAGGGGTGGGGATGCCAGGTTTAGGAATTGTTTCAAGCTTGTGGAAGCTATTTGGTTGCTCAAAATAATTTTTAAAGAGCTTCAAGAATCTTAAGGGTTATGTTTATAATCAATTCTTCACTGGGAGTTTGCTCACTGCAGAATTGTCTTTTTCTGTACTGATGGCACAGAAAGAATCTAAAATATACTGAATATTTTTTTATTAAGGAAGAGGCTTAAAACCCAAGTGTGCTGTGGTTTTTGGAGGGATGTTTGTATCTCGCCTCCTGTGTCAGGTGTAATTGATGGTTTTCTGCACTAAGATAGGGAGCTCTCTGTGTGTTTTGTGGGAAGGAGGTGACTCTGCTTTCACTTGAACATGGAAGAAAAAAATCGGGATGGACAGGTTGGCACATGGTGGAAAGTAAAGGGTGAGAGGGCCTGATGACTTTCTCTGGGAATAACCCAGCAACCAAAGCTTATACTCCTTCAATAATTAGGGAATCACCTCAGACGTGTTCAAAGCCAAGGTATCCCGCGGGAGGCTTTGGATTTCGAACAGGTTTTGTGGGAAATGAGCACAGGGGTTGGGAAGGAGATGTTTTCACAGTGCACCGGCACCCCGTTCCAGGATGAGGGTGATTATCCCGCAAATCCGTCACAGATGTCAGAGAGGGCTCTGGCAGACCTGGCTTAGAGGAGCTTCTCTTTCTCCCCGTGCTGGTTCTGCTCAGGATGGGGAATTATCTTGGAGATGTTTAATACGGGGCTGCTGCAATCTGTCATCTAATTTCTTCAGCCATCTGAGGATGCCTGACCTCTCTCTGTGCTCTGTGCTCGTTTGTTTTCCTTTGTTTTAATCTTCCCTTTTTGAGGATGGACCAGATCAGAATTTCTTTTTCATAGCAGTCCTCTATGCTAATGAAAAGTCATGCCTGCCAGTGGAAAAAAATTAGAAAGCTCAACCCCCACATCATGCTCCAGATGGAAAAATAGTCCTAAAGACAAGGGAGGACACATGAAAGTACTGATAAAAAGCAAATCCGTTGTGCTGGTTTGAATATGTTCAGGTTTAACTCGTGCTCGCTGAGGCATTGAAATCATTCCACTGCCAGTCCGGTGAACATTGCAATTTTTGCTTGCTCTTTGCTTCAAGAAACCAGATCTTCAGCTTCCAGATGAGATGAGGTTTTTTTTTTTTCCCAGAGAATATAATGAGATACAGACTGTTATCTCAATTGACTTAATTGCTACCTTATTGGACATATACAGTGATTTATAAAGTAATTGTATTTTCCAGAGTGTGCTTTTGACCTTTATTTTCTCTACAGCCACATTTATCTGCTCTCCAAGTCTGTGTCGAGCTGTAGCTTGGCTTGGAGAGGTGGAAGCTCTTACCCAAGTGTAGGATGAAATCCTGATCCCAGCTGTGATGTTGTTCCAACTTTTGCCTCAAATAGGGAAGATTCAAATGAAATGCAAAGTCTGTGTATGGCTTTGTTCCCCAGGGTCACCTTAGTCCTTGTTTGTAGGTCCTGTCTGTCCTTCTTTGTGTTGGGTGGCTGTAGGGATGTACCTGTTTATGAGGTTTGGAGATCAGGGGTGCTTTCCTCCTAATCCTCTCAGTGATGTGCAATTAGCACAAGGTGTGGGAATCCCCAGAAACAGCTTTAAATAACCCAGAGGCACCATAAAATACATGTTTATTACAGCAAAATGCTGGGTCAGAGTATCTGATGTAGATCCTTGATAATTTACCGCTTATTTCATTTTAAAAAGGTGAATTATGACATTCCTAATGCATATATCGGTTCCATGATGCTGGTCATCAAATCTCTGAATTTCTACAGCCTCCAGTCAGTGTATCTGATCCATCAAGAAAACCAATAACGTGAGTACCTTAAGGAGCAGCTGAATTTTGCTTGTCCAGGGCTTCAAGTTCTGCTCAGCTGAGGCCCCACCTGCAGAGCTGCCTCCAACAGCAGCAGGACCTGGAGCTGCTGGAGCCAGCCCAGAGGAGCTGCTCTGAGGGCAGGAGCCAGGCTGGGAGAGCTGGGGCTGCTCACCTGGAGAGGAGAAGGCTCCAGGGAAACCTCAGAGCCCTTTCCAGTGCCTGAAGGGGCTCCAGGAGAGGGACTTGAGACAAGGGAAATATTTCAATTAAACACTTGATTAGCTCCTGCTTTTTTTGGTTTGTTCTTTTGCTTCTCTGTCCGATACCAATGTTTTCAAAGAACTACAAAGCCTGTGTTTCAGGTAGCTGCCAAGAACTATTTTTAGTGGAGCTGTCAGCTCTAATTCAAGAGATTTTTTAGTACTTCTCGCACTGTGAGGCTGCTTTTGTTTTTGGTTTCAAGTCCTGATGCTTTCAGAACACTCTTCCTCAAGTTTAAAAGCCACTCTTGTGTTGTGGCATTTGCCTGACAGTTTAATTTTCAGATAGAATATATTGGTTTGTGCTTCATTTAAATCCAGCATCCTATTCCTGTTTTTGCTTGTAAATTATCATCATCTGTGGGCTGAATATTTTTTATAAATATGGCCTTCAGAGGAAAAAGGCTATTTTTTTTTCTGTGAACTTGTTGCTGAAAGTCTTGTTTAAAGTTATGACTCATCCTGTTTGGTGTTTGTTTTGGTTTTGGGGGTTTTTAAAATTTTTTTCCTTAGTAAGGTAACTAAGCCAAATCCGGCAGTACAGTTTTAATATTCTTTTTCCTTTAATCTTTGCCAGCACGATTCTTAGTGCTCTGAGATCTATTCCTTGTGCTGCATGGGCTGTGCAGAGAATGTGTGGGTTACTATGAGCCTTAAATCAGTCTCTGGATAATAGAATCTTGCTCCTGCATGGAGCAGGATGCTTTCATGTTGGTGATACAGGATTTTCAGTAGTTATCCATAGAAAAGAAACACTAATTTTGGATGATTTTGAGCTGCTTGGTTTAAAAGAGTAGAAGATACCTGTACAGTCTGGCTACAGAGATCAAATCCTTCAAATATATCAATTATTTATAAGTTATTTATATTATTCTGATAAAATCTTTTGATTATTAAATATCACTAAGCTGTTTGAGACACCGAACGTGAAGAGGAGACAGATAACAAATGGCATCACCTCTTACTTCATATGAAACTAAATCCAGCCAGGAGCAGTCTCTTGATTTCCTGACAGCACTGCAGCTCCTGCTGCTGAGGGCTGACCTTCATTGAATGCAGAGAAGATGATTCTCTGTGGGGAAATGATTTCATCGCCCATGGAAAACGGGAAGGAGGTGCAAGGACGAGAGGCAGCTGAAGGGTGAAGTTAGTTGAGGGTTGCCTTTGTTTAAGGAGGATTTAAAAGAATGAGGATGGGCTGGAGTGGAAGCTTTGGTTATTTTGTCAGGAAAGTTCAGACCTGTAGCAGAAGAAACCAGCAGCTGCAGGGGCACATGGCACTGTAAGATTATGGACTCCCAAAAATAACTTTATTCCTATTCAGATGCTTGAGAAAAGCTGGACTGTAGTGTTGCTTAAGAAGTAGGAGACCAAGCTGAAAAATTGGAGAATCAGCCTTTTAAACTCTCATTCATTAACAGGTATGTTCTACCTAAAATGGGATCAAATGGGATTTGTCTGCTGCCTAGCCAGGGTTAATTTGTATGGTTCATTTTGATCTTGAACAGTAAATGTCCTATCAGGAGGAAAGCTGGAATCTTCTTGGCAGAACAGAAAGCTCATGGGTTTGTGTTAGTGGGTCACAGGTAATAATTCTTGTGAAATGCAATAAAATTGTGTAGGGAACACTGGAAGGTTTTATTTGAAATGGACTGTTTGCCAAAAAGAGTGTTCTGTGAGAAGGCTTTAAAACCATCCCTTCCTCACTATCAGTCGTGGCCCATAATCCTCCATAAAATGAGGAAAGAGAGGACATCAGTTGCCACATTATTACATCTTCTCCTGCACTTAAATTTCACTTTGCTCCTAAGCTGAATTATCTTCTCCATAATAACTTCAAAGCTCCTAAGACTACAGGAAAAACATCTGAAATTATTAATTATTATTTGTCCAAGTATTCAAAAATAACATAGTGCCTTCAATTATGTAAATTTTCCCTAATTTTATATTTTTAGGGAAATACAGCGTAGGTATCGTCACTTCCATAGTGATTTAATCTTTATTTTCCTGTGTCCATGGACTCCACAATAAGCAAGGCTGAGAGGTGTCAGTGTTTGTCTTGGCTTGTGCTGGAAGTGGGTTGAGTTTCCCAAGGATGGAGGATGTTGAGGATCTGTGGGAGGACGTGATTCTTTAACCCAACAAAACCCTTTGGCAAGGATCTAGATACTGATGTTTATCAGTATATTGATACATGTAGTTGCTATAGATTAATATATATTTATATGGCAATATTCAAAATACTCTGCCATTTCATCGTAAAAGTGAGAAATAATTTCTTGGTGATAACTTAGAAAAATAATTTTTTTTTTTTAATGAGCTGCCCTTTATTTCTGTTATCTTTGGAGTGATCTTAATGGAGTGATTCAGTGGCATTTAGGTGCCAGCACAATGTATTTCTGCAATTCTTGGTGCTGCTGTAAATCCTTCTGCCTTTTGCTCAGCTGTTACCTCAAGTGTGGTGCTTGCTGGAGCTGGAAGTGGCCCTGGAGTGCTCCACATCCTTCAGGGAGCTTCCTTTTCAGCACGGCAGTCCTCAGGCTGCTCCCACCACCTTCAGCCCTGCATTAGGAGGAGAAGGATCCCCTGATTTCCCCAGCTTTTGTTCTCTTGAGCATCTCTAGGATAGAAGCACCTTGTCCTTAACACTGGTGTAATCCCTGAGCTCTCAGAAGGTATTTTCTGCAGGTATTTTGGGGCTGGAAGATGCTCCTCAGTGTGAATTCCTTTAGTCCTTGGCAGCGTTGCTTACACTTCATAGCCATCATTTTTAACAGCTTCAAAAATGTTTTGATTGTAAGTGGTTTTCAGGCTCTATATGTGAAATTTTAGCTGCAAGCTAAAATATAAATAGCTGGGCACATGATTGTAGAGCTGAAAGGGAGATCCTGAGTCTTTTTACAGTTTCTGCAGCTGTCTCTGTGCTCACTGGCTCTTCTCTATGCCTGCATCAGTGTGGGATTTGACAGTGATCTGTGGTTTTGGGATATCAACTCCAGATTTGTTTCCAGTTGGGTTTCCAGAGGCTGAACTGCTCTGTGTCCACCTGTGAAGAGCAACCAGTCAGATTGAAAATCTGATATTTTGGCTATAGATGTGAACAGAATTGCTGTGTTGGTGAGGGATGCCCTGTCTGAAGATAGTGCTGGAGCCTGGAGTTAATCCAGGAAAACCTGAAGGGGTTGTAAATGTAATTCTATCAGTTTTATAAATGACAGATTTTTCTTGGTGTTTGGAACAGGGCTGTCCCA
Source organism: Phainopepla nitens (assembly GCA_013400175.1). NCBI lineage: Eukaryota > Metazoa > Chordata > Aves > Passeriformes > Bombycillidae > Phainopepla > Phainopepla nitens. The sequence continues at coordinate 365,786 of VXBQ01006393.1, read as the reverse complement.
CCTCTGACCACTGACTACTTCATTAGTCATTAGAAGCAGCATAACAGCATGTAGCAAGGATTTATTTCCCTGAAGGACTGAAAACACTCTCTATACACCAGGCTCTTCCTTAGTCTCTGCCTTTTTGTTAATCCTTGCCATTCACTGACAGTTCTCATTAGTCATATACAGAATATGGGAGCAGCAAATTAAGTTAAACAGGTGCTACCATTCCAGCCTGAGAGAGGATGCAGCAATTTTGTTTCTTTAAATTTTATTTTTTAGATTACCATTTTGTTGGTTTCTGGCAAAAAAAAGCCAAGGGAGCAGCTGGAGGATCCCATTCTCTGTGTAGGGGCATGTTTTGGGAGAACAGAAGTGCTTCCAGAAGTCAAGATTAAGTAACTCAAATCCGAGTTTCAAGAAAGAGGAACGATCTGGAGCAGGATTTCCTTTGCACCATTTATTTGGGTTTCCCAGCATCAAGCAGAGATGCTGTGACGGAAGTGAAGGTGGAAGTCACTTCTCCCATGCAGACCTCACCAAGCCTTTTTGTAGGTTCTTTATTTAATTTTCATTTCTTTGGCGCCACATATGATGGATCTGTGCCTCTGGTAGCATCTCCAGCCAGTGAGGCAGGACTCATGCAGGCAGGAGCTTTGTTCACTGCATACCCTAGGTTAATTCCTTGGATGCTGATTCATTCCCTGCACAGAAAGTGCTTTGACCTCAAGGGGAAGAATAAGTGATCGTGTTCTTATTCACATCCTAATTCAGTTCCTCCTTCATCACTTCATCAGAAATGTTTGTAACATTAGGAGTAATTCATTTCACAACAGTTTTTCTTGTAATTTTTTTTAGGTTTTTTTGTGTGGTTTTGGGAGTAATTTGTTTGGTTTTTTTTGTGGTTTTTGTTTGTCTGTTTGTTGGTTTGGTTTTTTTTCCCATTTTCATTTTGTCTCAGCTGAAAGGTCTGGTAGAAGCTGAGAGATTTCCACAGGAGATGCATCAGCAAGGATGTGATGGATAGCAACATCCACACCCACCTCCAGTTTCTAGAAGAAGAGGAACCACTCAGTGATTGTCATACCACAGGGAAAAACCAAAGCCTCAAGACAAGGTGGTTCCAGGCTCTGGAAGGGATTATTGTCCACTGAGGTGCTTTATGTATCCAGGGACTTCTTAATATCACTGTCTGTTTAAAGTATGGCTGAACCAAGCCCATCTCTGAACGAGAGGAGGAAACACCTCTGGTGCCCAGCAAGGAGCTCCCAGGTGCCAAACTGAAACTCAAGTGTCATCCTCCACAGACAAGGAGATGACAGAGTTGCTTAAAGTGCTGAATAAAACTGAAAAACAGGGAAAACCTTTGTGATATGACTTGTTTAAATTTTTCAGGCTATGGAAGAAGCTGTTGAGCTCAGGAACAACTTAGAGAACACTTGCAACCTATTTTAGTTCCAGTGTGGGCAACTGTAGGTCTTTGGGAATGATTTACATAGGGTGAGCTGTGTCACTGCTTCTTTTGTGTTCTGGGAATCCCCCTTGGAGGCTGAGTAGGCATCTCTGGCTGTACAGGCATCTTTACTTCCAGAAATATTCCTTTCTGCTTGAGGCAGGATGGTTGGCACTGACCAAGGGTTGACACTCCTTTTATTATGGCTCTTGATAAAAACAGCCAAACCCCAGTTTACAAATCTCACTTGGACTGGGGACATGGAGGAATTTTAACTCAAAATCACTTGGGTTTGCAGGAAGTGAAAGGACACCAAATTTTTAGGTTCATTTGCCTTGAACTCTGAGCAACACAAATCTTTAGCAAAGAATTATTTCTTTCTTTCAAAGGAATTGTGAACCAAATGGAAAATTTTAAGGGGAGAGGAAAGAAGCCCCTGAAACTGTCAGAACTGTCATTGGGATGTTGCTGCCATTGGCTACGTGTCTTTGCTGTTGGTGCCTGTGGGGTTTTGCTTTGGCTCAGTGCCAGGTCCAGCAGGGTCCTGTGCTGCTGCTGAGCTCTGGGAATGTGTCTCCACTTCTGCTTTCATTTTCTGTTCTCATTTAAGTTGTCTCACTGCTTTGGCATCTTCATTAGATGCCTCAGTCCAAATGAACTGCTCTGAAATTCAGCCAAAAGACCTTTCTTCTGTATGTGGACAATCCTGGAGTGCTAATGGGCATTTTTTTCCCCATCCAAGCTTATAATCCTTTAAGAAGTAAATTTGAATTGTGATTACAAATCAAGTTGAAGACATCCCTGCTCATTGCAGGAGAGTTGGACTGGATGACCTTTAAAGGTCTTTTCCAAAACAAACCATTCCAAGATCTCTGTAATGTTCCAAATCTCACTCTTCCTGTGATAAACTTTCATTCTTTTGAATTAAAATAATTTGCATAAAACTGTGTTTTGGGTACCACCACTCCTGCACTTGCACATGAGATTCTTTGAGGGGAGCCCACACTGGTGATTAAGTGACAATAATTATGTTTCTCTCCCATCAGCAAACAGTGGGAAGAGAAAAACACGGTGAGCATGGAAAAGGAAGATGATGAAAGGAGAGGGTTAAGTGTTGTGTAGATTCTGAAAGGAACTGACATGTGAAATGGGGCAGTGATAACCAAGATGTTGAGCTTCCACCTGGGTATTCCTCCTGTGTTTAGCTGGCACAGACGTGTGGGTCTGGTGTCAGTCTGGATGTCACCAAGGTGTTCTTTTGGGTACCAGCAGCACGAGGCTGTTGGCTGCTACAGGAGAAACATCCAGAGAGCTCTTGTGCCCACAGATTCAGATTAAGCAGTGAAGTGTGTTTAGACTGGTAGCTTCTTTATCAGATTTTCTAAGTTTATCTGTACCAGGAATTACTGCCCTTCACGGTGTGTGTTGGGAGGTACTGGATAAACCCAGGCTGTCCCAAGAACCAGACCCTGAGGATTGGGAACAGGGAGAAAGTTCCCCTGTTTCTGTAGTCCCTTGCCAGGTTAGGGGATGTTATAATAAACTCAGTGAACTTTGCTTCCAGAATTGCCCCTTTAGCAGCCTCAATGCTGACACTGATCCCTGTTTTTTCCAAATCATTCAGTATTTGGCAAACTCTGCACATGATTTCAGGCTTTAGCTGTCACAGATTATTTATGCCGGGTTCGGATGCTTCCAGTGGACAGTTTGTTTTGGATTCCTGCCACATGCTGCTAATGCTGTCCCTGAAAATGAACATATTGAGGCTGGTCTTTCTGAATGGGTATTTAACGATGATCACACAGCAAAAGATCACATAGAATGTAAAAATCAAGCAGTATTTACATGTTTAGTGTCTGTACAAAGCCTAATTGGCAATCAAAGTTTTAGTCTTTTTCTGCCAACCTGCTAATAGTCAGATGATTATTGTCAGTTTTATCAAGACCCTCTGAGCCTTCCCCTTGGAAATAGTAATTGATTTTGTTATGTAGGAGAACCCAAGTAATACAATTAATTTGTAACCATGTTTGGAGATTGTGCTTTTTATGTTGGAAATAAAATTATGTTAGTGTAGTGAAATTAAGCAAAGTCAGCATTTGGGATTAATTTGAGAAGAATCTTCATTCAAACATAGAAAATGGAAAAGGATATAGAAAATATTAGGCTGAAAGTATATGGCCAGAGGGCTGGAGCCCCTCTGCTCTGGAGCTGGGCTGGGAGAGCTGGCAGTCACATGGAGCAGAGAAGGCTCCAGGGAGAGCTCAGAGCCCCTGCCAGGGCCTTTGTTGCCTTAAAATGCCATAAATGTTCCCTTTCCTAGGTGTGCAGAGTCCATGAATTTTTGGCCAGAGTGTTCTGAGGAGTTTGCAATAGGCAAAATGTATAAATGACTGAAGTGCAGCATCATTTTTTATATGTTCACCTCTAAATGTAAGCACGTAGTAACTCAAAAGGCCTTTAATTAAAATAGTGCGTACAGCAAATATTAATGGGTGGCAAAATACAAACTTTGTGTCATTCTTTTCATGTTCCCATTTAATTTTTTTTTGTCTAAATGTGAAAATATTAATTTTTCAAGTCATATAATAGCTAATACAACAGCCTGCTGGAATGGCTGTGGGAGAACCTTTCTTCCTGACATATGCTAATTACCTTAGGATGGATATTTCAGTACACTATTTTCTCCAAAATGCTTCAGAAAAGCTGACTGCATGCACAAGGTGTGTTGGATGCTGAGCTGGGGCCAGGCTCATGTGCAGCAGGGCATGGGAGACCACAGCCAATTAACTTCATTAACATTGCTCTGACCTCCCTCAACACTCTGAGTGGTATTTGGGGCTGTTACCAGTAAAACCTGTGGCACCCCTGGGTTTACAAGGCTCAAATTAACACCCCTTTGCCTTCTGATCTCAGAAGCTTCTGGTCTTGGAGTGGTTTTGTGGGGAGGACTTGGCTCTTCTACATCCCCAGAGCTGCTGAGGCTTTTAGCATCTCCATGGGGTTTATGCTTGTCCTGCAGCCCTGCTGGATTCAAGTTGTTTGGGTGCAGGAGAGACAGGTGTTTGTTGTTACCAGTTCCATGCAGAATAAACATCTCCAGAGATGTTTGGGTGGGTGGGGTGGAATGGCCTGGTGCTTTACAGCCTGTTTGTTGAGTGTGCAGGAGGGAGGAGGCACGGTCAGTTTGCTCAAGGTAACTAACTTAAAGTCCTGTTTGCACTTCTCACGTGAGTCAGCAGTCTTGGATACGCTCTGATAGCATCAATAAAAATAGTCAGCCCTCTTGGCCTGAGCTTTGAAGTAAAACCTGGGTGAGGAATTATCCAGCTTAAGTATAGTGAGGGGTTTGTTCCCCTCTTCTTGATGAAAAGCTGATGCTGGAGTTGCAGAGCTACACAAAGCAAGCCCAACCCAGCACTTCCCTGACATCATCCCTGTTACATCTGTGCCTGTAGCAGAGCCATAGGAAAGCAGCTGGAACACTTCCCAGTGAATAATGTATGTCCTGCTACCAAGCAATGTGCCGTGAATCCCTGCCAGATGTGTTTCACTGGGACATATTCATTTCTGTGCTTTGAAGTGCGCGTGGCCGGGGATAATAAACTTAATGAAATATTGGAGCGAGAAACAATACAGCATAAAATAGTGCTGCTCATTTGAGGGCCTCAGAAATGAAACAGTTCTTCCAGTCCCAGCCTTGGAGTGGGTGTAGCAGATGAGAGTGGCTGTACTTGGACTGAAGGTCCTGGATCTGGAAATTTGGAGGAGACCGCAGGAGCAGGGTGACCAGTGAAATTCTTTCCCTGAATTCTCTTCCCAGCATCAAATGTCTGAAGTTCTCTAAACCTGTTGTGGGTTTTGACTTTTTTGATCCTCCTTGAGGATTTTGTTGATGCCATGAAGGCACTATCGTAGTTGTGAGGTCTTGCTCCAGTGGGGCAGTGCTCAATGAAAAGCTCAACATTACAAATAACATTAGGATGTGCATCATGTAAACTTTAATCTGTGTAAAGTGTCACTGCCACCTGATTGCCCACATCCTGGTTCTGAGGGTCCTGCTTTCCTCCCTGGTTCCCTTTTGTCTTTCTATTGGAGTAACTCTTAACATCTTCCAGGGCAGTTTAGAGTTTGTTAGAACTGGTGGAGAACTGGGGCCCTGTAACTCTGGATTTGCTTTTATTTGGGGCTGCTGGTGGTGTGTTATCTTCCTGTAGTGGTGAAGTTTGTGAAATCAGCTGCACATTTGATGTTTCAGTGCCAGAGATATGGATTTGTTTGGTTTTAAGCAGTAGAAGAGAAATAAGAAGGATGCACAAAGGATTTGGTTGCAATAACAGTGTGAGATATGGACATCTCTGAAAAAGAGTGACTTGGTAAGGGAAAAAGTGCTGCTGATTAAGTCATCATGAGTTCAAAATCTCCTGGACAGGAAGGAAATGAGTTTATCTCCACTGGCATAGGACTATGAAAAAATGTATCTGTGGCAAGGGCCAGGTGTGCAGGGGAAGGTGATGGTCATTTTGTTTTAGCAGCTAAAATTTGTGGGTGCTGAGTACTACGCACCCATGAGATTGATTCAGGAGGTTGTCTGGTGTGTTGCTCACAAAATTTTCACGGAAAATCAGAGGGTGTTTCTGATACCTCAGACTGGGGGCAAAATTAGCAAAAGTTTGAGGTGCTGTGGGAGTTACATCTGAGTAGGGAGAGCCTGCATTGAGTGTAGTGTTGAAAACCTTTATCCGCTACAGCTTTGGGATATTTGTAGGATAAGACCTAACCTGGTTTTATTTTGGTTTCTTTCAGCCTTGCTAACATGATGACCTGACAAGATCCAGCACGGTCCTGACTATGCAGCACAGGGACTGATGGGAAAGGATCCAATATGAGTGTAAATGATGTTGGAGGCAGACGACGCTTTGAGGATAGCGAGTACACGCTGCACATCTACCCCGGGAGCATCGCAGAGGGGACCATCTACTGCCCCATCACCGCCAGGAAAACGTGCACGGCCGCCGAGGTGATCGACTCGCTCATCAACAGGCTCCAGCTCGACAAAACCAAATGCTACGTGCTGGCCGAAGTGAAGGAGTTTGGAGGGGAGGAATGGATCCTCAACCCCACGGACTGCCCGGTGCAGCGCATGATGCTGTGGCCGCGCATGGCGCTGGAGAACCGCATCAGCGGCGAGGATTATCGCTTCCTGCTGCGGGAGAAGAACCTGGATGGCTCCATCCACTACGGGAGCCTCCAGTCCTGGCTGAGGGTGACGGAGGAGCGGCGCAGGATGGTGGAGCGGGGCTTCCTCCCCCAGCCCCAGCAGAAGGACTACGATGACTTGTGCGGTCTGCCGGACCTGAACGAGAAAACGCTCCTGGAAAATCTCAGAAACCGCTTCAAGCAGGAAAAAATCTACACCTACGTTGGCAGCATCCTCATCGTCATTAATCCCTTCAAGTTCCTACCTATTTATAACCCCAAGTATGTCAAGATGTACGATAACCATCAGCTGGGGAAGCTGGAGCCCCACATCTACGCTGTGGCAGACGTGGCTTACCACGCTATGCTCCAGAGGAAGAAGAACCAGTGCATCGTGATTTCAGGAGAGAGCGGCTCGGGAAAGACACAGAGCACCAACTTTCTGATTCATCACCTCACTGCCCTCAGCCAGAAGGGATTTGCCAGTGGAGTAGAACAGATTATTCTTGGAGCTGGCCCAGTGCTTGAGGTAAGATGGAAACGATAGTAGTGTGGAAATGTTTTAACGGTGTAAAAAAACCAAACCTGAGTAGTTGGGGTTTTATTGACACTTACTCTGGGGCTATCAGCTAAACACTGATAATAAAGTGACAAAACGGCATTAGCAATGAGAGAATGTTGTGTTTCCACCTATAGAATCCTACCTGCTTCCAAAAAAAAAGGATACTAATAAAAGTATAGCGGATGGCTTGCTGCCAAATTTGTTACTGCTTCGTTTTCACTCAGGTATTTCTTAATGCTGGTTTTTCTCAGTGGGAAAATGGACAAGAGAATTATCAGTAGCCATGTTGTAGTAGATTGGAAAGAGAATTAATTGAATACAGTGTATTGATAATGTTGTATTTATGGAGTTTCTGTGCACTCAGCACAGAAAAGCTTTGGGCTTAAATCAAAGGTAACTTTCATGGTCAAAACTGTGTTTTCTAACTATGAGTGCTTGATTTGGCCACTTACTGGTTACTTTATGAGGACTCTTTGTGTGTATTAGAGGTTAGATAAACTAGACCATCAACTTTTCAGGTATGAAACTCTGAAGTGGTATACCAGCATTCATTCATTAACTAATTAGTCTTGAGTTTGCCCCATAGTCTTTGAGATGGTTTTCCTTGCAATTGCCGGCTTTGCTGGTTAGAATTTTATTCTCCTCTCCTCTCCTTGCTGATGTTGATGAGAAAACATCAGACTTGGCTCCCACAGTTTGCAATTAATGGTGATTACTGTGGTGACCCATGTTGGTGACCACATTAATTTCTGAAAACTGGTATGAAGACTATTGCATTCCACCTCCAGTCCTGTTATTCCACCTGCAGTCCTGTTATTTATTTGAAACACTTCCATGCTCTTTAGTTTTTGATACATTGCTTAATGTGTTGTGTTGGACCAAGGTCATTTTATAGTTCTCTTTAGCAGTGTCAGAGGCAGCATCTCTGTCTAGGTTAGATTTCCAGAGGTGGAGAAGAGAGATCTCCATGAAAGGGAAGGTAGAAGGAAGTTTGGGGATTTGGTTTTTTTCCTTAGATTTTACTTTTCTCAGGAACAGGTTGTCTACTTGCTTGGCTCTTGGGTGGAGAGAGGCATCACAAATGGTTTGCTGGGAATACTGCTCTGGTGGTGGCCATCACTTCACAGAATGGTTTGGGTTAGAAGGGATCCTCTCATTCCAACCCCCTGCCATGGGCAGCAACACCTTCCTCTATCCCAGGTTGCTCCAGCCCTGTCCAACCTGGCCTGGACACTTCCAGGAGTGGGGCTTGGAGCTCCTCTGGGCAACCTGTGCCAGGGCCTCCCCACCTGTAATGACAGGGAAAAATTCCTTCCTAATTTTTAATATTCTTTTCCTTTAAAAACCCCTTTGTAGTTCCTCTCCTCGGCTCCCTTTGCACTAGACGAGGTTGCTCAAAGCCCTGGTGTCTGGTGAGTTGTGTGTGCTGGGATGAGGTGCAGGGCAGGGATGCACTCCAGCCTTTTGTTTTCCTTTCGCAAGATCTGCAGCTGGTTTTGAGGGGAAGAAAAATCCTGAATCATATCTGTTATATTTTTTTTGCTGTTGGAACAGAAGTTTGCATTCCTTCACTCCAGCAGCTGGACGGCTGCTGTTGTGCTTTGTCTGCTTCCAGGCCTCTTGGAAAAAGTGGGGGTAATCCAGAATTTCTTCTGCTCTGCCAGCACTGGTCCCAAATAGTCACAAATCAGGCAGCCTGAAAGATAAAGTGGCTATATTTCTGCTTTTCCTTCTCTTCCTAGAATTTCCCCAGAAAAAGATCTTCAGAGCAGAGCTTTGGGTTGAATTGCTCTGCAAAGCATTTGCAGATTTGACCTTTTGAGTTGTGGTTGAAATAAATTGAATAAACTCTGGAAGTTTAGATGCCAAACTTTTGGGGATTTTTTTTCTTCTTTTCCTTTGTTGTTCTTCTCTCCTCCAGACACCTTCTGCCTTCCCTTTGCTTTCCCTTTGCATATTGAAGTTCAGATTGTGTTCAGCTCAGATTTGTCTTTCGGAGGCAGCGATACAGCTCTGTGTGCTGTGACTTCTGATTTAGGGAATGGAGCAACCAACAGCTCACTTGGACCTGTTTTTCTCTGCTTGAGAAGTGTTTCTGGCAGGACAAGTGCATGGAACCTCCTGTTCCTGGGAATGCCTTTGCTGTCGTGCTCACACGGCAGGAGAGGAAGTGGAGCAAAATTAAGATCACTTTTTTTCTGCAGCTTCTCTGTTTTCATAATTTACCTTTCTTGAACAGCTTCAGGCTATTGTTTGGGATTTTTTTTTCTTTTTTTTGTTGCACAGGATTCCTGAGTCTTGTCCAAATTGGACTTTTGGGGACAGCTGTCAAGACAAACTGTTACTGCCCTCTAAACACAGTGACATCATTCACTAGTTGCACATAGTTTGAGGTGTGTACTGGGACCAGGTGTGTCCTTTTAAAGTGTATTTGATGTAAATCCTATGGATTTTCTTTTTCCTCTGCTAGGATTTAATAGGAAAATTTTGTAGTGATGCTCCTTGGAAAGGTTGCAACATGCTCCTTTCGGTGACAAATGATATTTTAAAATATTTGCATATTTATGTATTATTTGTCATAAATTATATTCCTTAATATAATTTATAATTCCTTAATATAATTCCTTATATTCCATGCTAGTGTTTTGAATAACAAGATCCCAGTTTTTTTAAAAAACAGGTGATTTTCTTTATATTTTTCCTCAGTTTCTCCCCATTCTCTTATAAAGCACATTTTGCCCTATAAGAACTTGCTTCTTCAGCAGAACTGAGCTTACGAAAATTTTGCACTCCAGCTGTTTAGTTTCAAGACTGAGCTTCTCAAAATCCATAATTTTGTGTAGTTAATTGAGGAAGAGTTCCACGTGCTGCAATTCCATTCTGCTTCTGGTTGACTCCACGCAATACTTGAGGTGAAAACTACTTCTGCTCAGCTTGATGCTCCATCAGGAACCCAGAGTACCACACCTCAACAAGGCATTGAGGGGCTGGAGCACGTGCAGAGAAGGGAACAGAGCTGGGGAAGGGGCTGGAGCACCAGGAGCAGCTGAGGGAGCTGGGGAGGGGGCTCAGCCTGGAGAAAAGGAGGCTCAGGAGGGACCTTCTGGCTCTCCCCAGCTCCCTGACAGCAGGGGACAACCACATGGAGGTCAGGCTCTGCTCCCAGGGAACAAGGGAGAGAGGACAAGAGGAAATGGCCTCAAGATGTGCCACAGGAGGTTTAGGTTGGAAACATTTCTTCACCCTGAAAAAGATGCGGCTGCCCCATCCCTGGAAGCATTCAGGGTTAGGTTGGAGAGGTTGCACAAGCAGGGCTAGTGGAAGGTGTTCCTGCCTGGGGCAGGGGGTTGGATTAGGTGAGTTTTGAAGTTCTCTTCTGGTCCAAATCATGCCGTGATTCAACCCATGCTCTACCTGGAGAACTGCGCTTTATCCCTGCAGGGATATTTTATCCCAGATTTAGAGAACTTGTTGATGTGAACTTGGAACCGTGTTTTAAAACTTCTCTTTAATTAAATTAGCTAGAAACATCCAGATGAACTTTATGTTGGAATCCCTGCTTGTTTTTAAGGACTGTAACCCTTAGAGATGGGGTGTGAATGGGATCATCACCTTGTACTGGTACATGGTACAGCCTGTGAGCATCCTCCTCCGTCCTCCTGAACCATGCTTCAGCTTTCTGGGGAGCTCTGAATGCAAGTTAATTTATTACATCTTGATAATTTCTTTTTCAGTTCTGCATAAAACTGCAAAAATAGGAAATTCCTCCCTGGCTCCGGTATGCCCCAAGGTCCTCAGACAGGTATTGGAGGAACCTTGGTCTAAAGGAGTCAGCACCGGGTTATTTTACCATGGGTCCCTTTCTCAGCATCTCGTTTGTCACAGGAGTACAGCCATGGCAGCTACACACAGCAGATGTGTTGTGTGAGCAGCTGTTTATTTGCCTTTTCAAACATCCCAGTGGGGATCTCTCAGTTGCTTAAAAAAAAAAAAAGGCCAAAAAAAAAAAAGCCAGGAGCTGTGTTCCTGGGAGAGACCTTGGAGCACTGGCAGTGGCCAAGGGGAGCTGCTGCTGCCCTTCACAGCTGATGGGCATCTGCAGCATCTCTGCCAGAAAAAAAAAATTGAATTGATTGCTTGAATTGCTTTGGAAAGAATTGCAGAGTTTTCTGTAGACATGGCCCTGATATTTGCATTCCCAGTGGTGGTGGTTTGCACAGGAACCTTAGGAACAGCAGCTGGAGTTGCTTTTTGGTTTCTGGAGCAATATTGTGCAATGTGTGTTTTGCTTTTGTGGGGGAAGTCAGAGTTGCCACCTGAAGGCCTGGGAAGCTGAAAGCCTTTATGTTTTCTTATTTCTTTAATCCTGACTATGGGGTTGTTGGAGGGAAATGCAGGCAGCATCTAGAAGATGTTGAATGTTATTTTCCAGGACTTGTGCTAATGCACAGGGTCCTCCCAGCTGAATTCAGCCCTGGCAGCTGGAGCTGTGGCCCTGCGAGGTGTGAGCAGAACGACTCCACACTGCTGGAATTGCAGGGGATGCTGCTGAATGTTTCCAGAGCCAAACAAAGAGCCATTGAGTCGAGTCAAAAAAATCAATTAACTGGAATGATCAGGCGTGTCCTGGACTTCCAGTAGGTTCGGGTAGCGTTGGACAACACCAGTGGAGGGGCCAAAGCTCCCTGTGCACACAACCTCCTGCTTCTGTGTGTGCCAGACCTGCAGTTATCCTAGGTAGGACCCAGCTGCACTGGCAGATCCCACACTCTGAACTCCTGCACTGTGCAACCAGGATAAGGGGATACTCGATGCCTGTAGGAATTAGGGTACCATGATTTGTGAGAAATGACATTTGCAAATGGACCTTATTCGTATTTTTATCTGGAACAATGCTAATGGGATGTAAACTTGGGCTATATTCCCTTTTTTCCCCCTGTTCCTGCTTGAAACAGTATTAATGGGGAATAAAATTTAAGTATATTTACATTTTTACCCCCTACTTGGAACAATATGAATTGGAGGTAACCAAATTCCATTAAAATGGACTTAAAAAATGAAATTGATTCTCTCATTCAGTTCACAATGTTCCAGTACACTAATTTTTAAGTAATTGGGTTGTATTGTGTGGCTCTAAAGGTTTTATACTCAAAAAAAAAAAAAAAAGGATTTACATGAAGGGGAGAGGGAGGATTTATTCTTCTGCTCATTATTCACTTTTGATCATTTTTAACCAATGATATGTGCAATTATCACCGCTCTGCCATCTGAGTTTGGGGTCGGTGTGAATGCAGCAGCCAGGATTTTTTCCCTCTGCATTCTTGCCTCCCCAGTGCCTGGAAAGGTTAGAGAGAGAGCAGCACACGGAGATTATCCAGCTGATGCCTAATGTGGGAAGAATTTGTGCAGGCCTGACACAAAGGACTCCCACAGCAAGGCTCAGGCACCAACTGCTTTTCACCAGCGCTTGCAAAACGCTGGGGTTCTTCAGCTGGGGAGGTTTTACAGTTTCAGGCTCTGTATCAAATAGCATCTTGTTCATCCCTATTTCTGACACTGAATTATTCAATATTTTCACTGTAGAGTCTTCCTGCCATATCCAGATGGGCTGTATCAGTGCCTGGGTCTAATATTGTTATTATTTTTCATTACGTGCTATCTTCAGCAAATATTTCATTACTCCAAAGTCCAGATTATTGCACGTGAATGACAAAAATTGGTGTTTCTGCCCTGAGATGACAGTGGGGAGATGGGTTTGTTATTAAAGCAGGTTTATATGAGGCTGCTTTTTCTCCACCCATAAGAATTAGGAGCTATTTTGTTTCCAGGAGGGAAATGCCAAATAAACCCTGCCCTTGCTGGGTGGAGTGCTCACCTTGCAATATATCCTGACTTTATGGACCTCTAGATAGTCAGACTTTATGGACCCCTAAGTATCAGGATCTCTGGCTATCCAGATTCTATAAATATTTATGTATCTATACAATGTAACCCTGAATCTGACCCTGGCAGGGACCATGTGTTCATGCAAACCCAGATGATGCTCAGCATTATATGATATTGGAGAACAATTAACTTTCTTAATACCATTTTAAAAAATATCTTTCTCTGTCTTATTCCACCAGTGTGTCTGTTATTTGGGTTTGTATTGTGCTTTTTTGGTAAAACTTGAATATCAAGATGCACATTTAACAAAACGTGACATTTTCTGACACCTTATTTTTTCCTTTTTCTCTCTATTTATCAAATGCTGTAATAATAACGTAGCACTTTGATAAATAATGTTTTCAATCAAAGATCATGTTGCTGCTGTTCAGTGAGGCTTCCATGAAGACTTAGTCCTTCCATGAAGGACTTTTTATCCCTAATGTGCATAGTTAACACAGCACCATGTTTTTCTAGTCATGGAGTGAGCAGTTAATGCCTTAGTAGGGATTTTGTTTCTTCCCCCCTCCCCTCCCCCTTCCCCCCATCAAAATACAGATTTTTTTTGTTTTCAGGAGCATTTACTGAGACCCTTTGGACTTTTCTCGTGGCTGGGTAGCCTGTATCGGAATCATCACGCTGGGCTGGGTGCTGGGTGGATGCCAGGTGGGTGCTGTGCTGCAGCCCTTGCTGGACAACAGAAGAGCCTGGGAACAAGGAGCCTTTGTAGGACAGGGACTACACCCAGCCCTGGTGGTATCAGTTGGTAAATTTGGGTTTTTTAACGGTTTCTGCCATCCCCGTGGCTTTTCCAGGCCTGGAATGTGAGTGCCGTCCCCTAAACACCTTGGGGAGAGCATTTGGGTTTGCTTGCCCCACGAGCAAATCCCTCTCCTGACTGCTCAAAGTGTCCTACTGAGCTCAGAAATTGTATCCCAAGGGAGCAGATAGAATTTTCTGACTCTATCTTCCATGTCTTCAAGGTAGAGAGATTCCCCCTTCTTATCTTCAAGGGAGAGGGGTTTCCCCTTATTTATAGGTCAGGAATTGCTGTTTTTAACAAGAAATTGTTGTGGTCACTTATTGTATAGGATGGCGAGACAGAGAAATTTGGTGAGTTATGGAAGGGGCCACATTGGTCACCTGGTCCCACCTCCCTGCTCAGGCAGGGCCATTCCAGAGCACAGGATTGTATCCAGACAGCTCTGGAATACCTCCAGTGAGGGAGACTCCACAGCCTCTCTGGACAATCTGTTCCAGTGTTTGGTCACTGCACAGTGAAGAAGTTCTTCCTTATGTTCAGATGGAACTTCCTGGGCTCAGTCCCTGCCTGTTCCTCTGGTGCCACTGCTGGGCCCTGGAGCAGAGCCTGGGCCCTGCTCTGCCCCTCCCTGCACCCAGGGACACCCAGGGACCCAGGGCTGAGGGCCCCTCTCCAGGCTGAGCAGCCCCAGCTCCCTCAGCCTCTCAGCAGGGAGGTGCTCCAGGCCCTCGCTCAGCTCCAGAGCCTCTGCTGGACCTGCTCCACTCTGCACAACTCCCTGACAGGAGGGTTCAGACTGGTGGGGGTTGGGCTGTGCTCCCAGGAAATGAGGGACAGGACAAGAGGACCCTGAAGCAGCCTCAGGGGAGGTTCATGTTGGACATTAGGAAGAATCACACACAGAAGGTGATTGATTAGGCATTGCAGTGGGCTGCCCAGGAAGGTGGTGTCCCCATCCCAGAGGGTGCTGAAGGAATGACTGGACGTGGCACTCAGTGCTCTGCTCTGGTTGACAAGGTGGTGATCGATCCCAGGTTGGATTTGGTGAGCTCAGAGGTCTTTTCCAATCTCAAGGATTCCATGATTCTGTGGTAACTACAGCTCTGCAGCAATACAATGTATATATTTTCTTTCCTCATGTGATTCCTTTGGGAATAGAGAAGTCAGTGCATTCACTGAGGACTGTGACAATGATCATCATTTCAGGTCATGTCCTTGAAAATGCCTCAGCCCAGGAATTGCTGGGATGGGCATTGTTGTCCGCCTCTTCTACAGCATGTGGACTGCATTTTGTTGTTTGAGCATCTTAAGGATATAGAGAAGTTCAACCTCCTGATTTGCCCCAATGGCTTTGCCAAATCCAAGAGGAATCAGTTAGAAGTAAGGCACTTCAGGGAGGCAGAGGCAGGGAGCTGCTCCAATTTGTTTGCTGTTTAAGGTTAAATATTAGGTAGAGGTTAAGTTAAAGCTCAGTGGAGGGCGGTGGAACAATCCTCTCCCAATCCCACATTGCACAAGTCTCTCAGGAGCTCATGGCAGCAATTCAGGGTAGGCAAATAAAATCATTGTTTGCCATGTTTGCGGAAGAGATCGGCCTTAACAGCAGCAGCAGATTGCAGCTCCCTTCTATTCCCTTAATTAAGATGGATGAGGGATAAACGTTGTGCCAGACAGTTGAGCCTTTGGCTTTGTCACTGTGGTTGGGGATTTGGACTTCTCTGGGCAGAGGCTGCGACAGGCAAGATGAAAGGACAAGTGGAATATGAAGTTTAAAACAGTGGAGACCTTTTGTAGATCATTTATTTTTTACATATAAAGTATAAAAAATTATGTCCATTTTGCATCAGGGACTTAACAAAGCTCTCTCTCCCCTGGCTGGTTGGTGTCCCACCAGTGCTCCCTGCTCCTGTGAAGCCTTGCCAGGAAGGGAAGCACCTCCTGCTTTGAAGAGCCATGGAGAGTGAGGTCTTCCTTCCAGCACAGGATCTCTGTGCTGCAACAGATGAAGGCTTCACCTCATCCTCATCCAGCCCTGGGAGCATGAGACTTGCCTGCTAGTCCCACCACTTGCAGGCAACTGTAGCTCAGAGATCTCCTATACTGACACAATCTTAATCTGATAATTCTGAATGGGTGTTTTTGGGGTCAGCTTCACTATCAATGGCCATAAGGAAAGCCTGAACAGAGGAAAAGATGTTACAATATTGATAAAGAGTCAAAATAATTAAAAATTTGGCACAGCACAAGACAAATCAGGATTGTTGGCTGTTATGAAAAACATTATTTATAGTTATAGAACATATATATGAATATATATTAAAAAAAAGGAAAAAAAGAAAAGTTGAGCAATTTATGCCCATAATGTAATTTTTAAAAATCTAATTTTTTTTCTCTTCAGTGTTGTTCAGATCCACACTGTTCTCATTTGAAAGGAGGAAATAAGAACAAAAGAACATGATTCCTGTGCACTGAGTTTGTGGTAGAGACCAAAGATTTACTGGTTGTCCCAAAATGGGCAGATTTACTTAAGGTTTTTAATTGGGAGAGAAATCTTGGCCAAGGATCTCTGCAAAGGATAACAAAGGAGAATGAAAGCAGCTGGGTAAAAGTGCTCATGTCCAACATATGGATAAAATGTTTCTACTTAATTTGCTTTATCATTGAGGAAATACTTTTTTTTTTTTTCAGAAACAACAGGTTTGGGGAGCAAAGTTCTGGTTTAGTGGGTTAGTTGGGAGCTGTCTCCCAAATATTTGTCACTTGAGTGCTTTCCAAAGGAGAGCAGATCCAGAATTCAGCAAAGCATCTGACATGCTTGGAGAAGAAATAAAAAAGAAATAAATGAAGAAACCAAAGAAAAAGAGAGAAAGCAGATTTCATAACACAAAATCCTTTTTTGAAGAATTAGTGCTTTCTCAGGATTCCAGATATTCTGCATACAGGCTGGTAGGTGTAAGGAGTAGTCCTGAGTTTCTCCTATGGGAAATTGTGGTTTTCAGTTGGGGGTTTTCTTATATTTACAAACTGAATTATCCTTTAATTAAGGAGATATGGAAAATAGTCCTGAAGAGCAGAAAAATGCAACATTTTTTTTGTTGTTCAGCAAATACAGGTTAAGTGGTTTCCATCTGATGGAGATGGGGAAGATTTGGTGTTGTCTCCTTAAAACAACCTACTGTACAAGGCTCATATCCACTTCTTCATTGAAAGGGAACTTTGCAAACTTTGGAAATCCACCTCTCTGGTTTAGTTTAAGGCTCTGAAAAACGTGGAGTTGGAAACATTGGAGTTTGCCTTTATCTCCAAGGCTACGGCCGCGGAGCTGGCGATGCTGGGAGGAATGTGTTTGAATTATTAGGCTGAACTCTGCATTTCTGGGCCAGAGTGTTCCTGGTATTTTGAGGCCTCTGGGATAGAGGTAACCTTGCCAGCAGGTCATAAATTTGAGCCAGGCTTTTTTACCTTAGTCAGGAAATTCATGCTGCAGCTTTCCTTAAGCCAGGATTCGCAGTGATCTAATCCCAGCCCGCTGCCAAGCCCGACCTGGGAGTTGTTTTCTGGCGTTTGGTCGCCTTTGGTCTCTTTGTTCCAGATCCTGCATTTCCCCTGCTCGTTGTGGGCCATGGCCAGCACCAGGATGTGCTCTCCAGGGAAATTCAGAATCAGCAGCAGTTTGAGTTTCTCCAAATAAGAGCTAGAGGAAAACCTGTGATGGGATTTCGCAAGTTTTGGGACACTTCGTACACAAGCGGGTAGAAATCTTCATAGCAGGTGTTATATCAAAATCAAATCAATAAATAGCAGCAACAACAATTTGTATAATAATATATGTTAATATCTCCTATAGTAATAATAATAAAATACTGTTATTTTAGTGTTAGTAATTAGTATCTCCTATAATACTGATATACATACTGATATATGTATTGACTATATGAATACACACACAAATCTGCTTTGCTAGTGTCACATACAAATCCAAAATATATATATTATAATATCTGCCTTAATAATATATGTAATAATAATTACATATAATGTAATTACATATATGTAATAATAATATAATTACATATATACACACACCCCAATCTGCATTGCAGGTGTCAAAGAAGTTCAAAATAATGTCTGTAATAATATTTATTATATTAATATATGTAATGTAATAATAGTGTAATAATATATAAACACAAAGAAAAATCTGCATTGCAGGTGACTCAAAGTAGTCCAAATTTATATATATATTAATATGTCCTATAATAAGCTATGTCATAGCAATATAGCTATATACACATATGCAAAAACAGGTCTGCATTGCTGGTGTCATAGGTGTTCATAATTACATATAATAATAATAGTAATAATAATAATATAAAATCTCAGGTGTCATATAGAAACCCAAACAATTACTCTCTGGGTTGTGGCTTAATGTGAATGTAAAAAGCTTTATTTTAACTTAATTCTCAAGCTATAACACAAGTAATATGTGTTATTATGGAGAATATATATGGAATATGTTATTCCTTTATGCTATGGAAAAGCACAGCTGTGATGGACAATTAAAATATTTTGGAGAATATTTAGCAATGGAAATTTGTCCAATATGTAAATTATTGCATCTGTTATTGAAAGGTGAGATATCTTTGTTGCACTTTTGGTACGACTGGAGATGCTGCTCCAGTACATGGCTACCTCACTGTGATGTGAAATTTATATGAATTAAGCCAGTTTTAAAGGAATTTCAGTGGATTCCTTGGAATAGCAGCTGCTCAACACTAGGATGCTGATGATGTGTAATTCCCAGCAGTGCTGTCAGTGTTGCTGGGTGATGATTTTTGTGTAGGAAATCCAGCACAAGGTTTATTTCCCCCCTTCCTTCTCTTTCCTGTAAATTGAAGCATGGAAAGACCTGCTCCCACATCCTGTCCAGATTGCCACCCTGTGTTTGCTTTAAATCAGAATATTCTATTGCTAGACGTGTTAGATTAAAATTAAATGGTAAAAAAAATAATATTGTGGAAAGAGAAAGAACTTCAAAGTCCTTTCTGGCTTGGGAAATATGTCTAAAAATTCAGTGCAAGGTCACCTGCCATTTCCATCGCTGGTGGAGTCAGTCTAAATTCACGCATAATCCACCAGTGCTTCCTGGTTTTGCATCATGTACCTGCTAAAAATGATAAATAACCCTGCTCCCGCTCCTCCACTTGTGCTGCAAATCAGGAGAATGGGGATGCACCTTCAATTTTGTGCAGTTTCCTAAATTGCCTTGTGTCCGTGCACTCTTAACTCCTTGCCTTCTTGAATATTCTCGATGTAACAAGTGGGCATCCAAGAGCTGTTAAACCTGGATTAATCCTGGGCTTGGGCTGCTCCAGGAGAGATTACAAAGCATAATATTGGCTTTGAGGCTGGGAGATGGGAGCGAGGCTTCCCAAAGTGCTTGCTCAGCACAAAACTCTGCCGGCGCCTTTCGGCTCGCGTGCGGCCCTGGGCTGCGAGGGACGGCCCGGGGCTTTCTAGAGTTACATCACAATTATAACATTTGTAATCACAGAGATGCAATAGAAATAACCTCCTGGCAGAAGGGAAATATGTGGGTAATGAATGGGTGCGACCTGCCTGTTGCCGTCCTGGGTTTTCGTGCTGGCTCACACTGCCCTTCCTGCTCTGCAACATCTGGTTTTCATCTGCTGCAGGAAAGCCAAATAATTTCAATGAAACTGGGAGAAAACTTTTTTTTTTTTTTAAAAAGACTACTATTGATGTTAGGCTGGTTTTCAGCTGGCGTTAATTAGATTTATCAGCAGGGTTTATCCACAGAGTGGACACTCACTTGGATGCTTGAGTTAATGCATCATCCAACGGACAATGCGACTGACGAGGGCCAAGCACCACGTTTTTCCTTGGAAGGGCTTGAAATGAGGAATCACGTGAGTTGAGATTACTCTGATTTTTGGTGCATCCCCCAGGTGACGAGTCAGCAGGGCACTGGGGCACAGAGGGGATTTTACTGATGGGAACAGCCTTGGTTCAGTGGGACTGGCCATGCTTGCTCTGGGGTTAAGGGTATGGCAATACCTGCATCATGTTAGCCTACAACAAAAATGCATTCCCTAAATTGTCAAATATTAGATATATTGAAAGAAAATAAATATACAATAGGTGTACAAGATATATCTATAAAAATGTAACATGTGAGATATAAAATATAAAATAAGTATAATATATACATGAGATACAGAAATATGAAATAAAAATGCATTCTTTTTGTTCTGTCTGTCCCTCTAAATCAGAATAAGGTTGTCATTGAGGTCTGTTTTCAAGTTTAGACCAGCATGGGTCAGCATCTGCTTAATCCCCATCACATTAGAGCCCCCCTGGATGAAGTTTTTTAACTGCACTTTATTGATTGCTGGGCTTTTAAAGATATCCATGAGCTCTCAGCAAATGGAGCATTTGTCCTGCTCCACGCAGATTGACCCTGTTGGGCAGGGGGTGCTTGAGGAATAGGCAGGCTTTTTGTTCCATCTAGTCTGCAAAACTCTTGTGGGTTGTTAGATTGTCTCCCCTCAGTGGGTTTCTGGTGCTGGGAAAGCTTCATTAAGATAGAATTATGGATAAGCAAAATATTTCTGGTTTTCCATGTTAATAGTGTCTGTTCAGCAAGAGAAATGGAGCTGGGAGAAGCTTTTCAAATAAGTAGGACGTCTCACCTCCTGGCTTAAGGCATGAGGATCTGTGAGAGCAAATACTGAAGGAGCCATAGGTCTATATTTTGATTTAATGGTTGTAAATTTTAAATTGCTTTATGGTTATCATGTCATAAGATCTTAACCACTAATTTTTCCAAGAGTTTAATTAAATTTCAAGCTTTCAACTGGAAATTCAAAATAGAAAATAGGCTTGAGCTTACTATTAAGTTTTTTGCTTTGAGAAAAGTCACTGCATTTAATAGAACCATAGAATGAGCAGGATTGAAAGGACTTTAATTTATTTGACTGGATTCAAACCACAGTTAATTCAACTTCACCTCTAATTGCCAGATCCACGCTTCTGTTTCTTACGAGCCACATTTCTCTGGATAAGGATGCAGTTGGAGCAGGGCACCTGCAATTGCTCAGAGTATTTTCAGGAAAAATCATGATCTTTTATTTTTTTCTCCCATCCCATTCCTTGCCATGGAATCAACTCAGTTTAATTTTATGCATCTTGCTGTGGGCTGGTGCCAGAGATGGGGTTAAGGGGATGCAGAAGGTGAACAGTTCAGTGAGACAGGACTTAAATGTGTGGATAATTCAATGTGGATTTTTCCCTCCCTGTTTCTACCTCTCACGTGTTATCTTTGATGCATTTGTTTTCCAAAGAGGCAGTGGAAGGATTGCAAATACAATAGCAACCCCCAAACCATATGTTTGTCGGCTGGATCAGGGTCTTGATACAGTTGGGAATAATGTCCCCCATGTAATTGTGCCAAATGTCCCAGAGAACAGCAGAGTACAGGTGGGAATCTCTGAAGGTGATGCTGAGACAGCATCACTTATCAGCAAACTTAGATTTTAGAGCTCCTTAGCACCAATTCTCTCCTTTTCCCCCCTTTTTTTTTGGTCCAGCCCTCATACTGCGGGATAATTTTTCCACGCTTTGTTTCAATCCCCACCTGGGTTTTAATTATTACAGTGACTCTAGCCTGGGCAGCTGGTGAATTCTCAGTAGCTCCCCTATCCTGGATGCCATCCAAGGGGGAGATGGGGAAGAAGGAGCAGTGGAAAAGAGAGCTGGCCGGGGAAAGGCCTCGCTCTCGGATGCCGGAGGCCGGGTGAGCGAAGCCTTCCTGCTGAAATCCGGCCAGCACGAGGTAGGACAATCGTGCTGCTGTTCTCCTTGGGAGTTATAAACAAGAGGATGAGGCTCAGTAAAGAAAGAAAGGTTTCTTTCTGTGGTTTTCCTTTCTGTCAGTGTTTTGGTTTCTTTTTCCACCCTCCTCCTGAACTGCAGGCAGATCTATTTAGAGAAGAAATGATGTTTTCACATGAGTTTAATTTTTTAATGTAGTATTTTAGTTGCTGATTAAGGTCAATAAAGAAATACATTTAATATTCTTTTGAAAGATGCAAACAAATCCCTCCTTAGTCAGCACTAATGGTGTTTTTGTTGGGGTTTATAAAGCTGCTTTGAGTGAGCCAGCGGGAGCAGCATCCCCATCTTCCCCAGCCGGGATAAACAGATGCAATCCAGTGATTCCTGCTACATCCCCCATGCATTTTTTAATGCAAAAAGGGAAAGAAATAATAATAAAGAAGGTTGAAATAATAATAAATTCACATAATCCCAAATGCAGCAGGAGTGGTTGAGCTCCTTGCTTTGTTCCCACTTTCAGGATGATGTGTGCGTTGTTATTTAAGGGAGGAACCTTTCAGCTCTACACCTATAAAATCTTTCCAAGATTTTATCCCTCTGAGAGATATTTGTGGAGATATTTTGACCACTTGAGTGATCACGTCCTTGTTTTCATCATCTTGAGAACTGGGTGGTGTGTGATGAGGTTGTCACCTCTCAGCAATGACTTCATGTGTATGCAGTAAAGGTTTTGGAAGTGGATAATAGGTGCTGGAAAATGTGAGATCTGGGTCTAAGTCTCCCTCTAGCCTTTTTCATTGGCAGGTCTGGTTCCTCCACATACACTCAACTGAGCTTGACTAAAATCCTGTAAGCCATCACCTCCGTTGCTCTGAAGGGAGATTTAGGGCATCAAAACAATGGGTTTGGATGGGTTCTTATGTTTTTTATTGAGAACACAACATTATGTCTTGGATCAGTCATGGTGATCCAAGACATTGACCCTCTGGAGATGCTCTATTATGCAGGGGTGATATTTGTCCTGGGTGGGAGCTGGGGTTGTGCCTCTGGGCATTGCTCTGCCCTTGGCCCTGCAGGGAGGGCTGCTCCAGCATTCCAGCCTCGCTCCTGGAGCAAGTGCCAGAGTGCCAGCAGCTCCTCTCCTTGCAAACAAACGCTGGTTCTCCGCTCATTTTTACAAACCAAGTGGAATTAGCAACGGCCCACTCTTCATTGTGCTGTGCTGCTGCGTGTTAGGTCACCACTCGCTTCCAAATAATAGATGGAAATGTGGTTTTATTTGGGTTATAAATTATGTATTGCCACTCAGCACAGGGAGTGCTTGTTTTTCCTCTGCCTTTTCACATCCCTGGGCTCCTCTGGTTAAGGATCCTTTTCTCCCATTAAGTGCAACCAATGAATCTCTTGATAAATTGAGAAAAAATACCCTGAATTTGTACTTGAGCTTTGCAGTTTGTCTCAGCCTGGCAGAAGACATGTACTCAAATCCTGGTTGGGTTTTCCAGCTGTTCCAGTCAGGCTGGTTCAAGATACTCTTATATCTGTCTACAAATTTTCCCTCCTCTTTCTGTGTCCCATCACAGCTACTTTGATACCAGTATCAGGTTGTGATTTTGGTTTATTCGCTATATATTTAATTACAGAAAGTTTACTAGAAGGCTTAAACACACTGTAGTTATTTTTCAAAGGTCCAGCGAAGAAATGCTGTTCTGAATATTACTGTTGTAGAGGCTGAAAATTTCTGCAAGAAGAGTTGGAAAGGTTTTGTTTAGTTACACCATGACGGAGAGGAACCGAGTATGGCCAGAGTAGGGAACAGTCAGGGAGGGTTTGTCAGGCTGTGTGGTGGCAAGGAGACAGAAAAGGTGTTAAAAGAAATGAGATGTACAATACCTGTGTGCTGGAAACCAGCGCTTCAGGAAATCAGAGGAGAGGGAAGTTAATGAGCGTGTGCTCTAATGAAGTCTTGAGTATTCACGTGAAATTAATTGGATAACGAAGTCTGGTTTGCCATGTGCTCCGGCAAGCAATGCCCTTGTGGATTTCCCAAGTGTATCTGCTGTGTTTCTGCTGCTGGCAGCTGTAGTGGGAAACACTCGTGCCCAGCTCCCAGCACAGCAGGTCACCACACTTCATCCAGTGCACCTTTCTTTGGAATAGTTGTACTTTGGATGCATTATTGCACATGCACGTTATCCTCTGTTCTTCTGGAGGGTAGGAAGGTTTGAAAAGCTGGTGTTCCCCAAAATGTGATGCACAAAGACTAAGGAGATGGCAATGCTGTTAAATGCCTTTGGAGACTTAATTTGGTCTAAGATGTTCTCAGTGACGTGGCATCCTCCTCCCGCTTCTCTTCCCTGCCCTCCTCACATCTGGAAAGATCTCAGCAGCTGGTGGGGGGAGATCCCAGATGGAGCTTCAATGGCACTTGGATGCTGCTGTAAAAATTTGGACTGGGTTCCTTCCTCTGGTTTGCTCCATTTTGGGTCCGGTCAATGCAGAGTGGGTGGTTTGGGCTGGCTCTTTGCTCCTGAAGTCTTGCAGTGAGATTGGATGTGTGTGTCCTCTTTAAAAATTTACACTTGAAGTGTTGTTAAAAATCCTGCCCCTCCATGGAATACACAACCTCAAACTACATTTCTTAATACATGCATGAAAACTTGGAAATGAAGGAGGATGCTTTGAGTCCCAACTTCATCATCTCTCCTGCTTGGCCGAGGAGGATGATGAAGAGCTGCTGCTCATCTTGGTGCAGAGAGAAGGAGCAGCGAGGCCTCTGCATCCCTGGTGTGCTGGCAGCACATCTGCCCTGGCACACCAGGCCTGGGCTTGGTTGGACTGCTGCCCTTTCCAAAAAGGAAAAGGAAAACACGCACTCAAACATCCATCCCAACCACGTGGCATTTTGCAGAGCCGGGCTAGGAAGAGGTGGACAGCAGAAAAATATCCGTGTTGGTTTTGAAACGTTTTCTGCCATGTGGAAAGTTAAAATCTTGGTGAGTATAAAATCTCACCACGTTTCCCTTAATTTCATTAATTCAGGTCTTTCCTTTTTCAGTTGGATTTTCTTGTCCTTTAAACCCCAAAGTTCTCAGAAATCCCGGCCTTGGCAGTGTTGAGGCAAAGCTAAATAGGTGGTTTTGGCAGGATAACCTTGGAAGTGAGAGCTCCTTGCCTGCCTGGAGACCTCTCCCGTGCCAAACAGAATTGCAGCACCATGCCCATCTCGTGCCACGGGCCGTCGGCTGCTCCGCGCTCGCCTGGCAGCTGTTCCTCCTCTGCAGGGACCGCGTGGAGCGGTGTCAGATGTACCCCCAGCCCAGGAACCTGCTTCAGTTCAGAGGAAACCTCCGTGGCGGCCTCAAGGAAACCCCCAGTTAACTCCTCTGGGAAGGCGACAGGCTGTACCTGTTGGGTTGTCCTGTTTTGCTCTATGTAACAGCTGAAAACAGACACCCTCTCCTAGCACAAATATCTGAGAGGAACACGTTGATTTTTGAGACTTCTCTTTTGCTCCCTAAAAAAACCAATGCCAGCTATTGTTTTTCCTGGTGCTTATAAAATATTCTGGTCCCTGATAAGACAATTTTTTTTCAATGCTTCCCATTGATCCAATGAGATTTTTTTCAGTGCTATGCCTCAGTCTGACTCAGTGTTGTGGTCCATCCCAACACTTACTAATAAGTATTTTTAAGCTCTTACTTCACCGTTTGAACTGTGGAAATAAGGGAAAAGTTGTTTTTATGGATCAGTCAGATATCCAAAGCTGCCTATGGCTACTGAAACATTACAAAAACTGGAAAACAAGAGCCCAGCAGCGCTGCTTTGGTAGAGACGACTCATCCAAGCTGTGTACAAGGCATGGAAATTTTATGCTGCTGCTCAATGGCGCTTGAAATTTTGGAATTGCATCAAGAAGAGTTGTAGATTATTTATATAATCCCACAGAAAAGCAAGGCAGGCCTGGGGATGTGTGGATTCACGTTTAACCTTCTCCTTACTCAAGAGATTTTTTACGTGGCAGAAAACAAATGTGGTTTTTATTGTGTTGATTTAGTGGCAGAGCTCTGATTTGGATGGTTTTTGTTTGTTGGAGAGGAGGGTGTGGATGATTTTTTGTCGGTAAGAAGCAGAAAGTGGCTGAGGTCTGAGAGGAAGGACAGCAGGGGCGGGAGCCAAGCTGAGGCTCGGGTTACACTGGTATGTTTTGGTTGCTGCCTAACGTGTTTTTGTTTTTCTTCATTACACATATTTCTCCTGGGAAAAGCAGGAAAAACTGTGTGTCAAATATACATCAGTGCTCTGTGCCTCTGCTAAGAGGTTCCAGATGGGGAGCATTATGATAGAGACACTTTCTCCTGCCTTTTACTTTGTGACATTAATTTTGGTGACAAACTGCAGGAAAACTTACATCAAGCCCAGAGTGTGCAGTGAATGCTTCTTTTTTTTTTTTTTTTTCCTTTTGAGCATTTTTTTGGGCTACCCAAGTATGCAATAGGAAGTTGAAACTTCATTTCCAAACATTTATGGCCCCACATCAAATCATTATATTCCAAAAAATGGTAAAAAACTAGAGTGTTGAAGGGACTTGCAGAGGCTTCCTCTAGGGGCTGGAGGGTGTCCAAGGCTTGTCCACCAGACCACATCCCTCTCCCTAAATTTGAGGCTGATGCCTGGAAAGGAGGGGATGGGAGCTGGAGAAGGTGCCTCTGCAGTGGATGAGTCTGTTGCCAATGGGCGATGTTTCATCTCTGTGCTGGGCAGGGGCTGTGGCTCCACCTGGGGTTGGCATTGTGTCTTCTTCAAGATAACCTGCCAGGACTCTGATGGATTGTTTCCAGACCTGCCCTCAGGCTGAGGCTCCACAGCTGCTCCACCTGAAGTGAGTGGTGTGGCAGGGGGAGCTGCAGCCAGGCTCGGGCGATGGCAGCCTGTCATCACCAGCTCCTAAAATCAGTGAGTCACAGCTTCTGCAAGTCCCTGAGTGCTACGAGAGCTGTCAGCAGGTGACAGCGGCGACAAGAGCTTGGCAAAACCTTGTCCTACAGTGTTCTCAGGACGTAGTTTCCTGTGTGGATGTTTTTGCATAATGTAATTATGTCTTAAAAAGTAGCACTTGGTTTGTGTATTGTATCAGTGTTTCCAAGACAACAGGCCAAAAAGACCCAAACCATGTTAGTTTGGGAAGGACACGAAGCCACGGATGAGAGGTGGCTTTCTACAGCTGGATGTAGAATGATCCATGATCTAAAAACCAGGAGATGCTTTGGAGACAGGAATTTACCCCCATCTTCTACAGAGCACTGAAATATGTGGATAGTTGACTGTTTGAAAATAGAAAAGTCATATTTTCTTTATCAGGGGCTTCAGAGCAGATGAGACATGAGTGATCAAGAGCTCTGGAGATTCAAAAGCCTCAGCCTTGAGAAGAAAAAGACAAATGTGGTGCTGAGAATGTTGTTACCTGTTTATCATCATGGAATAATAGCATGGTTTGGGTTGGAAGGACCTTAAAGCCCATCTTGTTCCAGCCCCTGCCATGGACAGGGACACCTTCCACCAGACCAGGGTGCTCCAAGCCCCATCCAGCCTGGCCTTGGACACTTCCAGGGATCATGGGGTAGCCACAACCTATGCCAGTGGCTCACCACCCTCCTAGCCAGGAATTCTTTCCCAATATCCCATCTAACCCTGCCCTCTGGCAGTGGGAAACCATTCCCTCTTGTCCTGTCACTCCAAAGTCCCTCTCCAGCTCTCCTGGAGCCCCTTCAGGCCCTGGCAGGGGCTCTGAAATCTCCCTGGAGCCTTCTCCTCTCCAGGTGAGCATCCCCAGCTCTCCCAGCCTGGCTCCAGACCAGAGGGGCTCCAGCCCTCAGAGCATCTCTGTGGCCTCTTCTGGACTTGCTCCAGCAGCTCCAGGTCCTTCTTGTGCTGGGTACCCAGGGCTGGGGCAGCTCTGCAGGTGAGGTCTCACATGAGTGGGGCAGAGGGACAGAATCCTCCCCAGGGCAGGTCTATCTTCTCCTCCATCAACATCCCAGAGTTCCCCCCGGGGCTGCTCTCACTCCATTATTTGCAGTATTACTTTATTTAAAGTTGAGGAAGC
Source organism: Phainopepla nitens (assembly GCA_013400175.1). Taxonomy (NCBI): domain Eukaryota; kingdom Metazoa; phylum Chordata; class Aves; order Passeriformes; family Bombycillidae; genus Phainopepla; species Phainopepla nitens. The sequence continues at coordinate 337,942 of VXBQ01006393.1, read as the reverse complement.
CAGCAGTGCTCCTGGCACTGTGTGAGGCTGTTTCTAGCAATGGCAGACAAGTTTTATTTGCAGCAGCTGCAGTTTGTGCTGCATTGCTGCACTTCATCCAGCTCTGCATAAGGGGATTATGAAAGGCGAGAAGGGAATCGTGATATGGCTTGATGCTGCAATGCATAATATAACTGTTATATAGGCTGTACCCTCCTCAGTCATCACTTGAAATATGTAGATTAATGGGTCATCATTCTATCAGTGCTGCTCTGTTCCCACTGCAGTGCTTGTTTACAGTACTTGTATTGCTGACTAGGGGGAGTGTAAAACCTCCTCCTTTAGCTATGAGTTGTTTCCAACTGGTCACTTTATGGCCATTGCTGTTTTGATGTGATTATTTTATGTCTTTATCCTATGAAAAAATCATTTGGAGCATCAATAAGGAGATTTTTCTCAGTCCTGGCACCTGTTGGACACTTGCTGCCTGCATTAGGCAAAGTTTGTTCTTTGGCTGCAGGATATGAATGTTGGGAGTTGGAGAGACATTGTAATAACACCAAATTTCCCAACTTCATTTTGGGATGCTTCTTTAAATCCTAAGCTCAACCTAGGATGAGGATTTTTTCCACCCAGATACTTGCTGGCCAACGTGCGTGAGTTTGCTGGAAAACATGAACCTTTGGCTGTTCTTCCCAGGGTTGTCCACGGTGCTCACAAAAACATGAATGTCTGAGCAGAGGAGCAGGAATGTCGGCCAGACCGTCGGGATTTGGCAGCCTCTGCCTCCAGGATCCGTCGTGCGGGCGGTGCAGGTCACTGCCAGCTCAACCGGGCTTTTTTCCCACTATTGCACTTTTGTAGGAAAACTCTCCTTGTCTGGGAAGAGGACTCAGGTCAGAGGCTTTGGTTGAGTTTTGGGGTTTTGTTTTCTTGCATTGTGGTTTCGTGGCAATTCCTTTTTTTGCAGAGCATCACTTGAAAGGAAGAAGCTGCAGTGGTCTGATCCTGTGCTTATATATGGGAAAAGGAGGAATATTTTGCCAGCACTGAAGTGTTTGCCAGGAGCCCAGACACTAAATCCTATTTCTTACATAGCTGATAGAGCCTCTGCATCATATCTCCCAAACAAGGGTGTGTTGTAGTGCTGCTTATAGGGTTTATCTCAGGTATTTAACCCCCTAATGGTGCTCTGGGTATTTCCATTACTTTGGCACTTTAACTAAATTGACTCCTAAACCTTCTCTTAAGTCTCTGCTCTCCGGTTAAAAGTCCTTCTCTTCCGTATTTGTGTTGGAGAGTGCAAACTCGATGTGCACAAAGACACGTGGTCATCACTGAGCCTGTGTTTTAGGACAAGTTGTTGCCAAAAATTTGTTGTTTAATTTCTCCAGGCACTGAGTTCCTCTGTGGTGACCAGGGACAGGACCTGAGGGAACGGCAGGAGCTGTGTCAGGAAAAATTATGTTGGATATCAGGGAAAGGTTCTTCCCCCAGAGAAGGGTCAGGCACTCAACAGGCTCCCCAGGGCATGGTCGTGGTCCCAAGGCTTCCAGAGCCCCAGCAGTTTGGACAGTGCTCTCAGGGACATGGGATTATTGTGCAGAGCCAGGAGTTCAACTCAATGGTCCTTGTGGGTCCCTTCTCACTCAGGATATTCCATGATTCTGTGGTTCTCCATTCCAGGATGTTGATGTGATTCTCCAGAGGGGAAAAGTGCTATCCTTGAATAATCTCAATTTTCACCCCAGGCAGGGTCAGTGCCAGTGTCTTACCATGACAGGACATTTTTAGTTGGCATAAACTGTCTGTAATGAGAAAAAAATTATTTCAAACACTGTTTTATAGTTTGTACCACAAGAGTTGTATTTTACACATCAGTTTAATTACAAGAGGGTTTGTCTGTTAATGGGTAGAACTCACTTGGCTGCTGTTCAGTAATTGTAATTATGGCATGAAGGATTTGGTGTGCTTTTCCTTGGAAGAATCCCGCCGGGTTTAATTCCATGTAGTGGTGGCTGCTCTGTCATTGACAGTGAAGTGTCAGTGAAGGGATGAAGAGTTTTTTAAACTTCATAAATGCAACAAATTGTACATTTGGTTGGTGTAGGGAAGCCCCTTAAATAAGGTCTTGGCCTTTTGGGCAGTCTTTGCAAGCCATAAGGATCTGTTCTCCATGTCCTGCATAGGGCCAGGAGGGAGAGGAAGGGTCTCACCAGCACTTCCCAGGTGTCTTTATCCTCTGCACTTTCCCCATCTGAAGTGTTTGTAGGGCATGTATTTGAAAAGTCCTTTTGTGGGTAGTAAAGGGACAGGACAGGTGTGCACCTTTTGATTGCTGCAGCTGCTTACAAATTGAGTATTGATTTTATGGGGAGAAGCAGGAAACTCCATGGGTTTGAGAAGCTCTTAAGCAAAAAATCCAGCTACCACGGGAAGCAAACACCACCAAGGAGATGTTCTGCTGTGTTGGCTGTCAAGGACTGGTGTAGGATTAGATTCTGTTCATGTCCACAGCCAGGACACTCTTTTTCTAAAATGTTGGAGACAAATATCACCAATTTTTAAACAACAACAAAAAAAGTAGTTTGTTATTATACACCTTAAATTTTAGTTGCTGTGTCATGTGAGGGTTTGAGGGTTCAGAGGAGGCCACAGAGATGCCCTGAGGGCTGGAGCCCCCCTGCTCTGGAGCCAGACTGGGAGAGCTGGGGGTGTTCACCTGGAGAGGAGAAGGCTCCAGGGAGAGCTCAGAGCCCCTGCCAGTGCCTGAAGGGGCTCCAGGAGAGCTGGAGAGGGACTGGGGACAAGGAATGGAGTGACAGGACAAGGGGGGAACAGTTTTAAACTAAAGGGAGAGATTTAGATTGGATTTAGGAAGAAGTTCTTTCCTGTGAGGGTGGTGAGGCCCTGGCACAGGCTGCCCAGAGCAGCTGTGGCTGTCCCATCCCTGGAAGTGTTCCAGCCAGGTTGAACAGGGCTTGGAGCACCCTGGTCCAGTGGAAAGTGTCCCTGCCATGGCAGGGGGTGGCTCTGGATGATGTTCCAGGTGCTTTCCAGCCCAAACCACTCTGTGGTTCTGTGTTCTGTGAAATGGAAAACCCGTGTTTGCTCCCCAAGGCGCTGCAATGGCCCCTGGAAGAAAAGACCAGCGAGGCAGGAACTTTTGCAGGTCTGTAAAGGTCAGTGTGTGGGCAGCTCAGGGCTGCAGGGCAGGCTCAGGCCCTGCTCAGGCATTGCAGCACGAGCACTATAAATAATCTGTGGTTTGTGCTTTTGACCACAAAAGCACCGCTGGGTTCATCTGTCGGTGTGGGACACGGAGCCACAAACTAGAGAGCAAAACCCCGAGGTGCTGGCGCTTCGAGTCGTGTTCAGCTGCTATAAATAAGATTTTCGGTATTACTGTTGAACCACAGCTTGAGGGGTTCCCATAAAAGCTATTTTTCTTTGTAGTGATTCAAGTTGTACCTCATACCTTTGGATTTTGGTGCTTCCTTTGGGGCTGTGATCTCTCTGCATGGAGGTGGCTCCTCATGGAAGTTGAAAACTGGGGAGATCCATCAAAGTGGAGTTTTTCTAGCAGATCAGTTTGGGCTGGAAGATTTTATCAGGAGGTGGAAGCTGCAGATTTAAAAGCTCTTCTCAGGGCAGGAGCAATAATGGGAAAGGATTTAGCACAGCTCTAACTTAAGTAGTGGATGTGCAGTTTATGTTCTGGACATAATTCAGTATATTTCTGTTAAAAAGCAATATAAGAGGGCAAGAAGAGCGCTTTTTTTTTGAGCATAATGTATAGAATATTGGGATAAACAGCCCTCAGATCTGGAAATAAATTACAGGGGATGTTTGAAACCACCATTCTTTGTGGATGCACACATTGGGGTTCTCCAACAGATGTTGTAGGTGAAGCATGGGAATGCACATCCTGGAATCATGGAGGGGTTAAGGTGGGAAAAGGCCTTTAAGATTTTCAACACAACAATCACCCAGCACCACCACCATGTTCATCACCAAACATGTCCTCAAGTGTCCCATCCAGTCTTTTTTTGAACACTTCCAGGGATGGGGACTCCAACCAAGTCTGTTCCAATGCTTGACAACCCTTCATGTGGATTTTATGTGGATTTTTTTTTCCTAATATCCAATCTAGACTTCCCCTGGCCCTACTTGAGGACATTTCCTCTCATCCTGTCCCTGTCCCCTGGAAGCAGAGCCCGACCTCCCCCAGCTGTCCTCTCCTGTCAGGGAGCTGTGCAGAGCCAGAAGTTCCCTCCTGAGCCTCCTGTTCTCCAGCTGAACCCTCCCTGCTCCTTCAGCTGCTCCTGGTGCTCCAGACCCCTCTGTATTTATGTTATTTGGTGGGAAATAGATTTTAGCAAAGCTGTTCCCAACATGCTCACACAGTTACAAGTCATTCATACTTTATGAATACATTTGATTAATGAACTCCAAATTTCACAGTAAACCAGGGAACATGAATCTTCCAGCACTGTCTTGTCTGATATTAACCTGTTTCTTCTCCCTGGCATTAATGAGCTTGATGGAATTTTGCTCCCAGTCCCTTCTGTGCCCCTCCATGGAATATAACTATTAATATAAGTATTCCACAATGGCATGATTGAGAATTAAGCAGTTGACTTGCTTTTCTCCTGGTATATTCATGGTATGACTTTCTAAAAAATTCAATTTACCTTTCAGGTTAATGGAGAACCATTTAAAAACTCTTGTGTATTAATATATTTCTTATCCTGTACAGCAAAGAGATGATGTTTTTGTTTTTCCCTCTAAGGGTGAGGGCTAAAGGCTCCTCTGAGGGCTGGGGACCTAAAATATGCTGGCAAAGGCCTTTATTTCCACTTGTTCTTTCACCACAGAAGCTGTAATTCTGTAAGGGAATGCTGTTGTTATTCTGTAGGAGAATATTGCTGTTATTCTATGGAGGAATGACATTCACTTTGGATGATCTATAGGAACAGTGTTTTATTGCCAGATAAGAACAAGTCACCTCGGTGTTCTCCCAGTTGCTGAGGTTTGGAAAATAACATTTTTTTCAGGAAAGACATTAAAATAATCCTTATTTTGACTGTAATCTGGATTGCATCAATCTTCAGTGGAGAACGAGGAGGCTGCAAGCCTCTGGGATCAGGAGGAACGTGCAGCATTTAGCCAGGAAACTGTTAATCCCTTTTTTCCCTCGTCCCAATAGGCATCTCTTTGTGCAGGAGGGCTGCAGGAGGAGGAATGGAGCTGCTCTCTCCTGCCTTCTCCAAACTGCTGGATCACCCTCCGGGTCCAGAGGGACTCCCATCTCCTACAGAGGAACGTATTGAATTTTGTTTCCTTCCAAATGTTGAGCCCTGGCCAGTAAAAGCTTTGGTCTCCCCAAGAATCCTCGGAATGCTGTTCTGGAGTTTTGTCCGTTGAGCTGCTCAGCAGCCTCGAATCAATGAGTCAGTAAAGGGCAATCAAATGAACAGAAGATAATTTGTTTTAGAGAAGTTATAACTCATTTTCTGAGCGTGAACTATTATATTCTGCCCCACTTGCCGGGGACAGGGTGTTCTGGTCGGGTCTGTATGCATTAGACACGTATAAATTGAATTAATAGCACTTTTTTATAGCCCAACAGTCCCGCTAAAGAAACCCTGTGAGTAAAGCAAACAAAAATGGATTGAGTTGTCTCAAATCAAACACCAGACGTTTCTCCAGCTACTTGTTGGCCCATTCCCAGCTGGGCCTGGAGAGTCACCCGAAGTTTGCACAAGAAGGGATCCAAAGACCTTTCTCATTTATATCAGCACGAAGGAAAAATGCATGAAAGAGGGACATTATGGGCTGTGATTCCTGGAGGCATTTGGGTTATAACATATCATGTGGTCTGGCACATTCATCCCCAAAAAAGCTCATAAAAAAAAGAGGAATCTTGCTTTTCCCCACTCCTGTATTTGAAATTTGAAATCTCCTAAATTTCCTTGCTGCAGAATAAGGAAGATTGATTCTTCCTTATTCTGAAGCAAGAGCAAGGCTCTACCCAAAGAAATCCTAATAAATAGACCTTGTTTGTCTCTGTGATTGATTGCTTAGGGTAGAATACAGGGAATTGAACTAGAAAATCTTCTTAATATTGTTCTTTGCTGAAATTCTTTATTACATGTTATGAAATTTTATTTTATGAGATGATGTAAAACTGTGCTGCCTCCTGTTTGGTCTGTTCAGGTTCATCTTGCTGCTTCTCCAACAAACCATGTTAATTAGGTGTATAGAAATTTTATCTCATTGCCTTAAGATGGTTTCTTAGAACATGAGTGATCCTATAGCAGAGAAATACTTGTAACCTAATTAACACAAATTAATACCTAAATATAAGGTGATGCACTTGCATGTCTTGAATATTCTGCTTAAAAACTTCTTGCTGTGTCTCTACTCACTGAAATACCTGGAGGCAAATCCTTTGGAAATCTTAAACATCATTGTGTCTTTTAATTCCAAAATTCATGGTTTGGGGAGAGGATGGCTGGATTTTCATCTTCAGGAGAGATTTGGGGGTTCAGGGGGGGTGTGGGTGCCTTCAGTTTCCTCTAGAGGATGGGTTGAGGGGGAATGCTGGGTGCAGGGGCAAATTTTTGAGGCAAATAAGCAAGAAAAAAGTGTGAAGAGCCTGAAAAGATGTGAATCTTCTGCAGGGTTCCTGAGCTGCAGCTCTGGAATCATCCCTCCAGAATAACCTGTTTGCTCGGCAGGTTTCGGCTCTCCCAGAACCTGCTTTAGTCAACTAAAGCAGATTCATATGCAGTAGTTGGAGTTTAAACAAATCCCTGTATTCATTTAGGGGGGGAAATCATGTTGTTATTCCATGGCAAACCTCTGTGGGTTCTTAAATCATTAAACCTGAGCAATTTGGGAAATAAATCAGCCTGGGAAGGGAACTGGATCATGCACAGACTGGATGTGTCCAATACCCTTTCTCCAAGGTCTCGTTTCGTTTGGCCTTTATATTCTGCTTTTAGTTGGGAAGTTAAATCCACAAAGGTCATTTGAAAAGATTCAGATTATAGAGGGAAAGCCCTTTTAATCTTTTCTAATAAATAGCTGAGCAGGGAATAAATCTATTGGGAGCTGAGCTCTGATGTTAAGCCTCAGCGCAAAATGCCCATACATGAGCAACACTTGGAAATTATCTCTGAAATTATAATTACCTTAAATAAATTTGACTTAAAAGAAAAGGTGTGTGATTATGAAAACTGGTTTAATAAATGAAGCATTAATTGAACCTGGTGGCTTGGCAGATTCTGTCACCATGGTCCCGATGATTATGAAAGTGATTTAGGCACAACTGAAACAGCAGTTTCAGTTCAGAGATTCCTTTTAAATGGCAAAAATGACTCTCTCCAGTCAGTGCTTTGGTAAGGCAGGGTTAGAATAAAAGCTTTGCATAATAAAGACTTAAAAGCATTTTGATTTTGGAAAGGCAACAGCAGCAAATGGAAACGAGGGTGTCTGAAATGCTGAAAATACTCTGGGTTATGCCAATGCTGTGCATGACATTGTTTAATGTCTGAGTAGCCTTCAAAGCATTTTCCCCCCTAATTCCACATATAATTAAAAAGGAGCTTCCTCTAGCTCATTAAATGTAGAGTCCTGTTGGAGCAGTGTACTTGTATATTTATTTAAATGAATAAAGCACAGCTTTAATGCAGACTGTAATAACCTCAAACATTAAATCTCTTCTGTGCAGCTCATATTTTATTTTTAACCAGTGTTTAGCTTCTCTTCATGAGCACCACCTTGCAAGGGAACATGGTTCCCCAGCAGCTTGATGGATTATTTTGTGAACCACTCCACAAACTTTTCCCATCCCCTTTTTTCTGATGTGAAATGATAGGAAAATGCCCCAAGTTCAGTTGTGAGTGACACCCATGGAAGTCAGGCAAGGGGGTGGCTTTTCCAGCCTAACCATGGCATCTCCCTCTCTTCACAGGCGTTTGGAAATGCAAAAACAGCCCATAACAACAACTCCAGTCGCTTTGGCAAATTCATCCAGGTGAATTACCAGGAGACAGGCACCGTGCGAGGGTAAGTGGGAACAGGGGCAGGTGCTGGGTGTGCCCAAACTGAGCAGGCTGCAGTAGGGTGTTAATTGCTTTGGTCAGTATCTTTCCCAAAATGGAGATAGGAAATATAAATCCCTAGGTTTTAGCGTATTAAATCTGCTGGTATGGAAATATTGGTGCATCGAAGGTGAGTGCTGAGGTGTGGATACACCTGAGCTGCCTTCAAGCCAGCTGAGCACTCCTTAATCCTGATGTCAAATTTTTAATGAACCTGGAAAGCAACATCTCCTCAGACAGGAATTAAGACAGAAAAGGGGAATGTTTTAGCTGGGATGGGGTAGGGGCTGAGCACAGCATGTGGAGTGAAAAATTTGACGCAGGCTCAGGAGCCAAGGGGAGGACTTGATGTCTGACTGGGAGTCCTGGAGGCCACTGAGCCACGCTGTTCTTGCTCTCTGCCTGATTCCCCCCAGGCTCTCCCTGCAAGTCTCTCCTTAACTCAGCCCTTGACCAGTGAAGGCCTCTTTTTCCTCCCGGGTCCTTGTCTCCACTGTGGTTCTCCTCAGTTTATTTCAGCTTTGGAAATTTGAGAGCAGACCTGAGGAGAAGAATTTTGGGGTGGTGATTGATGAGAAGCTCATGGACATGTGCACTGGGAACCCAGAAACCCCTCCATGGCCTGGGCTGGTCCCTCAGCATGGGCAACAGGGGAGGGGGGAATTCTGTCCCTCTGCCCCACTCAGGTGAGTCCCCACCTGCAGAGCTGCCCCAGCCCTGAGTACCCAGCACAGGAAAGACCTGGAGCTGCTGGAGCAAGTCCAGAGGAGGCCATGGAGATGCTCTGAGGGCTGGAACCAGGCTGGGAGAGCAGGGGGTGCTCACCTGGAGAGGAGAAGGCTCCAGGGAGAGCTGAGCCTCTGCCAGTGCCTGAAGGGGCTCCAGGAGAGCTGGAGAGGGACTTTGGAGTGACAGGACAAGGGGGAATTGTTTCCCACTGCCAGAGGGCAGGGTTAGATGGGATATTGGGAAGGAATTCCTGGCTAGGAGGGTGGTGAGGCCCTGGCACAGGTTTCTCAGAGCAGCTGTGGCTGCCTCATGATCCCTGGAAGTGTCCAAGGCCAGGTTGGGTGGAGCTTGGAACCCCCTGGTCTGGTGGAAGGTGTCCCTGCCCATGGCAGGGGCTCAAACTACCCAAACCCAGCTTTCTCTCTGGCTTTAGAGAATTTCCATGACATCAGATCATCACCAAGGAGCTGTAAATGAGCAGAGCTTCGTTAACTCCCCTTTTTGTCCAGGTTAACTGAGTCACTTGGAAACATGAGGAGTAGAAGCAGCATTTTAGGGGCTGTATAATTTCTGCAGCTGGCTAAGAGACCTCTTGCTGGGACTTGGTTGTTATTTTAGTGAATTGCTTTTAAAATTTTTTGCTTTCTTATTTTCCAGCAGAACAGTATCACACAAAGAGCTGCCATTAATTTTTCAGTGAGCTTGGGTACTCCACGTTCTTTCCCACTGGTTTTACATCCTACGTCAAACCCGATGCTCTTTTTTTCCCCTTATTTAATTCTGGTGCACAGTTCTCTTAAAAGGATAAACCTCATTTTTTTAATACCTCCTGGGTAACAAGAATCCAGCAAATGCCTTAACTGTGTATTATCTTGGCATGATGTAGCAGCACTGTGGTTGTGGCCTCTATTTTTATTTGGCAGAGATGTGCAAATAACATTATATTCATGTATTCTAGTTCATAAAATAGGAGGAATTCGCTTTGCTTTAAAAAAAATGAGCTTTCTTGGTCTTTGGTTGCACAGTGTGATGTGACTGTATTCTGCTGTGAACTTGCAGTGCTCCCCCAGTGAAAAGATGTTTAAAGAAAAGTATAAGCATTTTAAAAACAAAAAGTGTATGTGGCATACAAGACTGTATTTTTTCCCCTGTGAAAGAAGCTTTTTGCAAAAACTTAGCCTATACTTTTTTAGCACAACCCAAATCAATTATCACCCTGTGTTCTGCATATCAGTAGCTTTGGTAATGGAACTATAAATTGCAGCCCTGAATCAGAGTTTTCCTCTCTTCAGAGGCTGAAAATAGCAGTTGAATATTTGCTTACAACCCCTGTGAGTATAATCACCCAAAACTTGAAGAGGTGGAACAGGCAGGAGGTTGAGCAGGACCCAAGCCCACCTTGTAAGATCAAGTCTTGGATGGTCCTTCAGACTGATGGAACAGGAGCAGTGCTGCAGTTCAGGGCATTCCCAGGAGGGAATTCCTGGATTTTTGAAATTCATGGAATTTTGGATGTCCTGGTCCATGATAAGCCAGGCCTAGAGGAAGGTCTTTGCAACCTGCTCAGCCCCCATGAGATGATCAAAAGCCTTGACCCCTGACATGATCCATGAAATGGCAGAAGAGCCAGATAGGAGGGGCTTTAGAGCCAGCTAGGAAGAGTTTAAAGCAAAGCCCTGTGAAATAGAGGCTCTCTGTGCTTAAATCAGTGTTTTACACAAGATCATTCCCTTAGAACTCCTTTTCTTTGCTCTTAAAGTTAGAACTGACATAGGTGACAATGGTTAAAAAAAAAGAAATTTGGAGATATCAACTTTTTAAGACATAAGTTGGTTTTCCTACTCACTATCCTGTTAAAAGAAGGGACAGATGTTGCTCTGGGGACAATGGATTCATTGTGACCTTTGCAGTAAGCAAGGGAGCATTTTACCAAAATAGCATTGTGATTGCATCTATTAAAAAAATTACATATAAAATAAAATTTTAAAAATAGAAACTTTGCAAAATAAAATTTATAAAGTGAAACTAAAATTTTAAAATAAATAAGTAAATAAATAAATAAATGAAATTCCCCTGATTTAGATAGTGGTTGGGACCAGATGACCTCCAGAAGCCCTTTCCAATCTAAATTGTTGCCTAAAAATGATTTTTAGGGTGGTTTATAAAAAGAGCAGAAATGACAGGGGTAGGGATGAATTCCAAGAGCATGGACATGTAGCAGGTTTTTGTACAGCAATGTCTAAACCATTATCCAGTGGGATCTGGGCTCTCATTCATGTGTTCCCTGACCCTGCAGTGAATTCATGGCTTGGGAAGGAAAGACTGGGTTCAGGTTAGAAAGGGAACATAGAAACCCCATCAGCTTGTGGGTGAGGAATATCCATAGACTGTTCCCAGTTTCCTGCCAGGGAATAAACAGCAATGCAGCTTTGCTGTCTGTCTTCCTTTACTCCTCCTCTCCAGCAAGATCATCCCGTGGGGAGTTGGATTTGCTGTAAGAATTTTCACAAAACCTCTGCAGCATGTCCAAATGATTTCTATTTTAGTTTTTATGGAAGGAAGAGAGAAAGTTGTGCTGGAGGTAACAATTAGATCTGACTTTCCCATCTTTGGTGAAGGAACAAGTGTGGAAGCACCTCCTTGTCCCACCATGCCCGAGGTTCGTTGGGTTTCCCGATTCCTGCGTAGCTCCGAGTGCCGGTGCCACGTCCCCGGGCATCTGGGAGAAGCACAGCTCCATCATCCAAACTGCCACTTGGAACTCCAGCTTCTAAATCCCTGCCATTACTGGTTAGGTTTGTTTGGAAGAAAAAAACCTGTGGAGGCTTTGTTTAACTCAACAAACCTGAAAAAAGTATTTAATATGTAGATGGAGCGTGTTTTTTGTGGAGGCTCTTAGGAGAAAATGTAAACTGCAATGAGGAGCTTTCGCAATTGTTTATTTTTTTTGACTGGAGCCAGAAGTTAATAACCCAAATTTTTGGTGAGAAGTGGCTCCTCTGGAAGAGGGAATGGGGATTTGGGAACAGATTCTGCAGCTAAATGGCATCTTGCACACTTCTGCACGCAGACGTATTTCCGTGTGCGCGGCTCCTGGGCTGCAGGCAATGGGATTTTGCTGGCTTTGGGTGAAATAGGGATCCGAGCTCCTTCTTTGAGGACAACATTTCTCTTGCCCATAGGCTGACGCATCTGAGATCATGTTTTTCAGATCCAAGTTAGTTTTGGCTTGGTGTCAAACCAAAAAAACCTCAAAAGCCAAACATAATATTGGGCTTGTTCTGCCGAGGAAGAAATTTATATAACTAAGTGAAACAAGGCTGAAACTTCTTTGTGTGGGTACCAAAGCTGAAGCCCCTGGTAAAGCTGTGTTCGTTGAAGCTGAGTATCAGGGCAATGAATGATGCTTTGATTTTTCCCTTGCAGAGCTTATGTTGAAAAATACCTCCTGGAGAAGTCCCGACTGGTCTATCAGGAGCACAACGAGCGGTGGGTGCCTCTGTTTTGCCCAAGGCTTGGCTTTAACTCCTGTACATGGCACACATAACTTCAATCCCTGGTGGAGCCGGCACAGGGGATCAGGATTTTCATGCTCTTAACCCTGTGCTGCAAAGATTAATGATGCATTTTGTATTTGAATATTTTGTTGTTTAGGGAGAAATGTGCTAATGGAGGGAATAAACTCTATTATTTTATCAACAGTCTTTGACTTACCATGAAATTATAGAATGGGTTGTATTGGCAGTGGCCTTAAACATCATCTTGTTCCAACCCCTGCCATGAGCAGGGGACCTTCCACTACAGTATTTTTACATTTCATTTCATTTTTATTGTCTTTATGGCAAATACATTATTATGTATCACGTCAGAATTCTTGTGCAACTTGTAAACTGCTTAATATGTCATTTTAGGAGAGAAACATGGTATTTTCATTCTTCTCTGCAGTTCACTGAAGCCTTCACAGGGGTCTCTAGAAAGAGCCAAAATTTTATAGAGAATGAACTTAAGTGAAATGTTCTTTCCTAATTTGCTGCATATTCTTTGTTGCATATTCCTCTTCTCTCTCAGTAATTATTATTCAACTTTTAAATAATTTAGCTGCCTTTAGTCGTCTTTCAACTCCTGGCACTTCTGGCTGTGTTTCCCTTTGGAGACAGATGTGTGAGTTTTCTGGACTGCTCCAGGGCTGTTCCTGGAGTTAAAGAGCATCTACAGCCTTGACAAACGTCCTCTTGGGTGTTGCAAGATGATTAAACTTGGATCCTCTTGGAAAACATCCAACATAAAAGCACAGTTTTAATTTTAGAAAGAAATGGTGTTAATCTGTGTTAGAGTCATCTGGAAGCAGAACAGATGAGTGTCCCTTGGGGTGGGTTTAGCATTAGTGATATTCAGGTATTTTGAATATTTGAGCTTTTGAATACTTGAAGATTTTTCAGTCGTGTCTCATGGAACTGCAACTGCAAAGTTGTTGCCTTTTTAATGGTAATAAGGTATGAAAAATTATAATTTCTGCATTGCAAGGAAATATATTGTGGTTCTAATAAAGGATGTCGGGCTCTAAAGGAGCCAGGGATGGTCGGGCTCTGCTCCCAGGGAACAGGGACGGGACAAGGGGAAACAGCCTCAAGCTGTGCCAGGGGAAGCTCAGGCTGGACATCAGGAGGAATTTCTTCATGGAAAGGGTGGTCAGGCCTTGGAAGGGGCTGCCCAGGGTTGTTTGGAGTCCCCATCCCTGGAGTTGTCCAAGGAGTTCCTGGACATGGCACTGAGTGCTCTGGGCTGGGAACAAGGTGGGGTTTGGGCAAAGGTGTGACTCGATGGCCTGGGAGCTCTTTTCCCACCTGAATGATTCTGTGAAGTGTGTAGGCATTGCACATGGTTCTGAAGGAAAACCTGATCATCCCAGCTAGAAATTCTTCAAGGAGATTCTGGGGCAGTGGCTGTCCTTGACTGGAGAAGAGGGATTTCATTCTCCATGACATAATTGAATCTGTTCCATCCCTGCACAGCAGGTACAGACCAGCTCTAAACGGTGTCAGGCCTGAGCCTGGAAGCTGGAAAATCAGGTTGGGAGGTTTCCATGTGCCTCTGCTCAGTGCTGCTGCTCATTTTTGAGTCTAACAGCTTTTGTTTTTCATTTGTCACCAGGAACTACCATGTATTTTATTACCTCCTGGCAGGAGCGAGCGAGGAGGAGAGATCAGCATTTCACCTGAAGCAGCCGGAGGAATATCATTACCTCAACCAGGTGGGAGTACTATACAGGAAAACAATCTGTGGTCTTGCCTTTTCTTCTGCTGATATTTAATGCTAGTAAAGGTGTGGAGTAGTAAAAGTGGGGGTTTTTAAAGGTGTGGAGTAGTAAAAGTTGGTTTAAATGGTTTATAGGAAGTCTTCCGTCATTGGAATAATTCCACATTAGCAATCTGAACACCTGGTAGTGTTTCAGGGAAAAAATAACCAGTGTTTTCTGTACCTGGGATATGTTAAATATATGAGTTTTTGATTGCTGGAGGGAGAAACAGTCAGAATTTCCTGCTCTCTGTGTGAATGTCATTTACTCATTAATATCTGTCTCCTGAGCAGGAGAAAAGGGGAAAATGTGGCATACTGGGAAATAACATCTTGCATGAGGAAGTCCTAATTCTGTAGCTTCTGGCTGGCTTCTAGCACGACCCTTTGAATTTAACAATAGAACTAGTCTAATATAACTAAAACCACAGCAGCCATTGAAAACTTGGGAATTAATGATGGATGAGGTGTTATCAACAGCCAAATAAACACAGCTTACATGATGATAATTTTGTAATAAACTGATTTACTTCAGGTATTTAGGCAGTTATCCAGTGATTCTTGCAAGTAGGGACTTCAAAAAGACCAAAAAGAGAAGGAATATGTGGAACAGGAGTTAAGTTACATGTTGATTTTAACTAATTGCAATTTTCTTGGTGCTGAAATATAAGGAGCAATAAAGAGTGATTTAACCCCTAAACTGGAGAGAAACTTGGACCCACAGCCCAACCAAAATTGCCTTTAGTCTTTTTTAGAAATATAACTCCACTCAGGAGTAGCTCTCAGTTACCAGGGACTTTTTAAGGGTGTTTTTAAAGCAGGCAATCAACACCAAAATCCATTGTATATTAACGACTCCCACGCACCCATGGCAGGATTGGGAAATGTTCCCAAGTGAGGAGCACTCCGAGGGCTGGAGGCTCTTTGCTGGAGTCTCCGTGCCTCAGGCGTTGGTTGGAGGACGTGCTGTGATCTCCAGCACCATCTGTGCCACGGTTCTGCAGTGGGAACATGCCAAGATGAATGTTTTGTCAGATTCCCAGCTTTTGTTGGGCCATCCAGTCGCTTTCTGGTAGTTGAAAATATTGATTTTAATTACAGTCCTTGTCTTTTACATAGGAGTTAAAGGGAATTTATATTGAAAGGAAAATTAGAAATGTAACAGCACCTAGTGTGAGGAACCAGTAGGAATATTATCGTTTAGGGTGAAATGTTTATTGTAATCTAAATTAAGGTGCTGTGGGGCAAGTAAGCTGGAGAAGGCTGCTAAAATGAGTCCAGTGGATCAGGGAAGCAGACTCTGGGCTTCTCTGAACACAGAGTATGGATAGTAGTGACACTCTGAGCTTTTGGGAGGTTTTTAAATAGTTTTTTGATAATTAGGATTAGAGTTAATACTGACAACTATGGAAAAACAGCGCCTTTAGATGTGGTCTGGGCATAGTTTCACATGAAGTCCATCTGACAGTGCAGTAGCAGCTTTCCCCTGCCCTGCAGGAGAAAGGAAAAGGAAAATAGAGAGAAAAAGGAAAAAAGAAGTAGTGGAGAAATTGAAAAAGAAACTTAGGAAACATTTAAGAGAAAAGTCATAAAATGATCCTTGAACATTTGCAGTGTCTTCTTAAGTGTGTCCTGGAGAAGACCCTGACTTTTTAAAAGGAAAAAGAACCAGCTCAGACATGAACTAAAGTGTTTTACTGGAAATTAAATATTCATATAGAGAAGCCATAAAATATTGAACCAGGCCCCTGAAGTGAAGGAGTGACTCAGTCCTGAGTCAGGCTTTACTTTCCTCCTCCCAGGTTCCTTGGCTCTTGTTGTGTTATGCAAAGCAAATGGGGAGTTTGCTTTGCAGATGAGAAATAGTCTATTCAGGTACTTCACCAAAATCTGCTCTGTAAATGCAGGGAGCAGACTGAAAATAAAGATTTCAATTTATTTTTAAATGCAAATTTACTCAAAGTATCCCCTGAGTATGGGGGGATTTTCCATCTCTCCCCCAATGGCAGGTGCACCCACCCCTGCACACCCTGCAGCTCGCTGAATATTTTCTGTGCTGGTTGTTAACTTTTATCCATTTTGAAACCAGTCATTTGCAGGTTTAAATCCTTATTTTCAGCTCCCCAACAGCTCCAGAGCTGTCTCTCTCCCTCTTGGGACTGGTCACTGACACATGCTTTGACTTCTCTCAACTCCATCTCTGTCTGATTGGAAAAAGACAGAAATTCCTAAAAAGCTTTGGAGTGTTGCTTGGAAGAATCTCACTTTTGCTGCACTTGTGTTTGTCTGGAGCAGAGGTTGAGAGTAGAAACAAACCAAATATGTTCTTCAGTGGGATTTTGGCATCAGTGGCTCTTCAGCTCCAGGTAAAACCAAGGGTTTCCCCAACTCTGTAAGAGGAGATTTTAGCATCCATTAGGATTATTGATGAGAAGGCCTCGCTGATGCACTGTGAGCAGGAACCAGCACCAGGAATGCAAAAGCATCATAAATCTTTCCTTAAAACAAATAAAACTAGGGAATGACTGCAGAGTAACAACAATTCATTTCCTGGTTAGGGAGCAGGTCGTGGGGGTGATTTGGGGTGGGAGCACCACTTAACCCGCTCTGCCTTGCTTTCAGATGACAAAGAAACCCCTCAGACAGAGCTGGGATGATTATTGCTATGACTCGGAGCCGGTCAGTACAAGAACTCACCTCTTCCGTGTTGCTGGTGCAGGGCTGCTCTCACCTGAGTGTTTTAGGGACACAAAGAAAGCCAAATCCAATGAAGTTTAACCCATTAACCACCCTTTGCCCTGCAGTGGTGTTGCTTGTGACAGTACAGATNGGGGGGGGGGTTCATTCCTTCCTGATGGAATACGTGATGATTTATGGAAATTGTGATGTGGCAGCAATGTGAAAATTGAAATTCCATTCCAATAAAACAGCGAATCAATGTCTTAAATCCCCAAGAGATGCATCAGTTCATGCTGGTTGTAGTGGTGTATCTGCTCTCCAGCTTCCAGGAAAAAACAGACAAACCCAAAAACATCCCCCCAGCCATCTGTGAGAAAATGAAATCCTGATATTGTTCAGAGTGCAAAAACCATTCCTTCTCCTAAAATACTCCTGCTGACATGATCATCCTTTCCAAATGGATCGCCCCAAAAAAGGGAATGGTGAAGCTTCTCTCCCTTCCCCAGCTCCTCCTGCACCACCGACATGCTCTGGGTGTCTGTGTGTCCCATGGTGCTCCCTGTGGGTGTGTCCTGCATGTGGAAGCATGTTTGGCATCAGCTGCTTGTCCTTCCTGCTCGTTTTCCCATGTGCTTGATGACTGCCAAAGTCTTGCTGATGCATCTGGAAAAGTAAGAGGTGATCTGGGAAGGAGTTGGGATTCACTCGGGCTAAATAAATGTCTTAACAGCAACATTTCCCTGCAAATCCTTAGGAGGGGAGGAGTGAATTTCCCTCACAAGGTTCAAAATATTGAATATTGGGTTGGCATTCTTAATCCATCAGCATCCTTAGGGGTCCTGCAGAGGCAGGGGAGTGATGAGCAGATGCTGTTCTAGACCTTAATACCCTTTATAAGTTGGAAAGCCCTTAATTGCTTTAGGAATGGGTTGGGACAATTTGCTGAAAGAATTAAAAACAACGCTAAAATTTGGTACCTTGCCCTGGCATGACCAAGAACACCCTGCCAACCTGGGGGCTGCCGTGTCTGTGTCCTTATTCTGCACAACAAAACCACATCTCATTACCATTTGGCTGTTTATTTGCTAATTTATTTAGGATAATTTTATGTTGGATCATTTTCTATGACAGTCCCGGTAAATCACTTCTTGGCTTCAGTTGATGATTCACTCTTAAGCCTACCCTGGTCTTCTCCCCATAACCATGGACTCAACCTGCTGCAGACACCAAGTTTATAAAGAAACTCTGGTTTATCCTCTTTAAATTTTCCATGGACATCCATGGATTGCTTCGATGTGACTGCAGGAAGCAGGGGACTCACTTTTGCTGGGAAACTAATTGCTCTGGCAGGATATTAACGGCGAGTTAGGTCTGCAGGGATGGACTTTGTGATGCTTGTCTGCTCTAATATCAAGGATACGCCTCTATTTTATAATTATCCTTCATTTATCATCCATTAGGAAGCAGTTCCATGCTGGAACACTGCAGAGAGCATCCACTTTTAAATAGAGAATTTGCTAAAAGTCTTTCCATGCGGATTAATGAGTCGGGCAATTGTTATGTAAATTGTTAATTAAATTGCCTTCGGCGTAGATTGTGCTACTTCAGAGTTGTCCGGGGTATTTTGCTGTTGACTCGTGACTTAATTTTGGAGGAATGATGCCAGAAAATGGAAATGTCTCCTGGAATGTGGAGTGCCACTAAAAGCACCACTCGATGTCTTGAAAAAAAGCTTTAAACCAGCCTGATTTGCAGGATCTGGGGGTGTGTTGTTGTCCTGCCAAGTCCAGGTGCTGCCAGGAGGAGGGTGGGAAGTTCTGCTCAGTTCCCAGTGGAAGTGCAGTGGCTGAGGAAGCCAGACTTGGAGCTTAGGAGGGACAAGGTCTTGCCCTGAGGTTTGATGGTGTGAACAATCAGTGCCTGTGGCGTCCCTGCTCTTGGTGATGTCATTGTTGTGTTCCTTTGGATAGCTCTGCAAAAGGGTCATTGCCAATTACCTCCTAATGGAAGGTGAAAGTGCCCTTTTCTAGTGACTGTTTCCTAAAACAGGCTGCTATTTTCTCCTGGAATTTCAATCCCTGCCTTCATCGATGCTGTGCATGGTTTTAAATGGTTTTACTGTTCAACAGCTCCAAATTCACTTTGCTCATGGAGCATTAACTTGTCCCTGAGGACAATTGATAAAAAAATTTCGATTTTCTTGTCCAATTGCACTTCTCTGGCTTTTAGTGCAGTTGTGTGGGAGTCTCCTATGTTGCAATAAATATTTTAAATTTGTAAACAATATAATAAATAATAATATCAACATTTAAATATTTAAATAACAGAAATAAATATATATATCTTAAATAAGAGTTTTCCACACTAACTATAAATATGGCTGTAATGATGCTCTGGAGTGGGATGAAGAACTTCACTGATATGGTTGTGAGGCTTTAAATGCTGTAAAACACAAAGCTGATATTATAAAATAATTTTATTCTGTATGTTCTGTATTTATGATTAATTTTTTGTACTATTAGTGAGTGCAAGTGGCTTTTCAATGACTTACATAACCCTGTTTAATGCAGACTCTCCTAATTATTTTTGCAAATTTTTTGCCCATTTGCTTGTGTGATAAATATGATGTTCAGGAAATGATCAAAGTAAACTGTGTGCATTCAGCTGCTTAATTAATTCCAACTGCAGCTACAATTTTTTATTCGTAGTATTTTAATAAACTTTTTATAGAATTTTATAGAATTTATATTTACTTACACTTGGATTAACTTGTTGAAAGTCTCTAATTACTTGTAGAAAGTCTTGCTTTAAGTGTTAATAAAATAGTCTGAGGTTTAAAGTAGCACAATATTGTGTGATACAAAATAAACTAATTTTGGTTCATAGATAGGTAATTTTTATAGGCAGCAATGGGTAGAATATTAAATATAGGCTAGGAAGGCAGAGAGAAGAATAAATAATCCATGGGAGGCCTACAGTAAGCCAAAGCAGAAGAAATTTGGCATTAATGGTTTATAAATTCATTTAAAGAGCATTTCTGTTCCCTATATATTGGTGCAGGACAACTTTGGTTGGGTCTGGAGTGTCACTGGAGTTTTCCAAACATGTCAGTGACTGATATCAAGGAAAAACTAAACTGCTCAGGCATGTGAGCCTCCAAGAAGTAGCAAATATTCTGGATTCCAAATTCTCCCAATTTTGAAATAACTTCTTGGTAGTTCAAATAAAGTTACTGAAAAATATATTTAAAGCTTTGCCTTTCCCACACAGATTTAATGCACTGATCATTTACATGAAGTTATCTGAATTCTATTTAAAAACTGAATTTTCCTCTCCAGGTATAGGACTGAATGTGGAATCAACTGCCTGTAAACGTGGAACAGATTTCATCTTGTTTTTATTTCCCATCCTTTTTGTGTATGAGGTGTCCCACACTGACCAGCTCTCACCACACTGTTGGAATGGGGTGACTCACCTCCTTCCTTAGAGGTTAAACCAGGGAAACAAGGATGTATCTCCAGAAAACATTAGCCACAGATGTTGTATTCCCAGTGCCAGGTTGGAAATGTTGCTGGTAAAAGACCTGGAGGTCCCTCAGTGATATTTACAGAGCACTGACTTGGCCACCTGGACGTGATGTGGTGTTAGTTTGTGTCAGTGCTTGCTGTGTGTGTTTGATCCAACAGGATTGTTTCTCGGTGGAAGGGGAGGACCTGAAGCACGACTTTGAGCGGCTGCAGCTCGCCATGGAGATGGTGGGGTTTCTGCCCAAGACACGCAGACAGTGAGTTCAATTTCCATTCTACCACCTTGGAGATTATCCTGATTCATGTCACTCCATCAGCAGGACACTGTCCAGAGGTGCTGTGGCTGCCCCATCCCTGGAGGTGTCCCAGGCCAGGTTGGACAGGGCTTGGTCTAGTGGAAGGTATCCCTGGATGGAGCCAGATGAGTTTAAGGTCCCTTCCAACCCAGACTGTTCTGTGATTCCGTGATCATTGCTGTACTTAACAATTCTCTTCATGCAAATGGAGCGTTGGCAGAAGTTGACATCTTGAAGTATTTCTCAAGTGTTCATGAATAATCATGCCTCACTCTGCATGTCATGAATCCAGAGCCTGGTTTAATCAGAAGTCCTCATTATCCCTCATCAAACTTAACCCTTTGCATGCAATTCTGGTTCTGTAGACTCATTTCCAGCTGTCCTATTTCACTAATTCACTGGACATGCTGGTTTGAAAACTGGACTTTAGCTGAGCTCCAACACCACTGACACCGTGGAATTAGAGGGTTCATAAGGGTCCTCTCCAACCAAACCCACAAAATAATCCCTCCTGTGTTGATTTTTGGCTTGAAAGGCTTGAGTAGATTGGGAAGAGCTTGACATAAAAAATTACCTCAAAGATACTTTCACACAAGTGAGAAATTTTGGAAGCTCATCCTTTATCCCTCACTTGTAACAAATCAGTGATGAAATTAAAGCTGCTTTTTCTCTGTCTTCCCCACACACGTGGATAAACACACTTGGATAAACACAAGGATCCAGACCTGTGTGAATGTGTTCTGTGTCAGAGGCTGCTTTATCAGGTTTCAGGACGAGGTTTGTCTAAAGCCTGTTGAGGGGTTTAATTGCCTGAGCAAAGCAATCAGGAAGTGTCAGGACCGAGCAGAGTCGGGTGGTGCAGTAAATTCTCACTTCTGATTTACTGTGCAATGATTTTTCTTGGCACAGAAGTTGCTCCTGGTGAATTTGTGTGTCAAAAATAAAGTGGATTCTTCACTACACGAGCAGATTTGTTTTGCTTGGCGTTATACAACTGCAGCACAAATAAGGAACCACCTTCAGCTGAGATATAGGAAGGATGTTTTAAATACTACTATACTTTTAAAAGTAACTTCTTTATAGCTAAATGTAGGATTTCAGCTTTGTGGAAACAGAGAAGAAAATTTTTTATAAAATTGCATGCTGAAATTCACAACAAGGAGTCAGTATCTCTGTTGTGGAGATAAGGGAGGACTTGGAGGGGTGAAGATGTGTTGTCCAGACAAGCTGGTGGCATAGCTAGGAATCACATTAGGGTTTTTTCATTTTTAGCTCCCAGGGGAGTGTAAAAATAGGGACAAACAGGATTTATAGCTGAAGTCAGCCATGGCTCAGGAGTTGAGCTTGATGAACCTTGTGGATCCCTTCCAACTCAGGATATTCTTTGAGTGTCTGATCCTCTGATTTTTTTTGGAGAGAAGATAACTTTAAAATTACCAAATTCCCTCCAAAACAGAAAAATTGGTTGAATAAATTTACTTGAAGTGTAATGTCTTATTTTTGTTTCACTTGCTTAGATATTATAAAAGCATTTATGCTGTTTTGTGCAGTCTTTTGTTCCTGGCTGGGACTAGGTCCAAACAGGTGACAAAAACACGTGTCCCAGGGGACTAAGAGGGATCACCTGCATGGCCATGCCCACTCTACCCCTTAATTTAGGCAATTGTATGATAAATATTTAATCTGGATCTCAAGATTACTGGAGGATTTCTATTTTTCTTACAACATAGGCTGTAATTTTGTAACTGTGGGTTTGATGTGTTAAAGAATTTTCAAGGAATCTGCACTGGATGCACGTTTGGTACTTGACTAAAGGAAAATCTTTTTGACGCGAGGCAAAGTGGATGCTTTGATTGAAAATTAGAAGAATGAGCCAAAGAGGGACATAACTCTTGGGGATGAAATTTACTTCTTTATTCACTTTATGAAAAACTGAGTGAGAATGAATTCTCTTTATTTAGGATTTTCTCCCTGCTGTCGGCGATCCTGCACCTGGGGAACATCCGGTACAAGAAGAAGACCTACCGGGATGACTCCATCGATATCTGTAACCCTGAAATACTTCCCGTGGTGTCAGAGCTGCTGGAGGTAAGGCTCTGCTTTCCCTCCTGAAACTTTCACAACAAACAAGCCACCTCTGATTCAGGACACAAAAATGTGCAATTTATTTCCAGTTTCACCAAAGAGTAAGTTCTTGTGTGTTTCTATTCTTATGGGCTGTTCATGTTTGCCAGGGAAAAGGTACAGGAACTTTTTTAGAGAGGTTTTTCTTGTAGGGTTTTTGCCCCTACTCTTCAGCTTCAGGTTTCATTGACTGAAAATCCTGTTTCTGTGATTCAGTGTGAAAGGTTGCAGGGTCTAGATGCAAAGGAAACCTGCTGTCCAACGTGGCAGTGCCTTCAATTGCCAGCCATCAGCTGGTGCTCCTCAGATCTGTTCCAAAGTCTGCCTGAGGAACTCGAGCAGTTGTACAGCCATAGCCCCATGTTTTGGTTCCGTGCTGGCTGTAGGAAGTCCTGAGCTCCCTCACCGTGTTTTTTGTCTGTTATGACCTGCCAGATTCCCCAAGGGTTGGATTTGAGATGCTGGAGGCCCATCTCATCCCTCTAGTCCCTGTTCATGGGCCTGTTATGGAGTTCTTTGGTGCATCTGTTGATTATCTGCTGTCTAGGACCTGATACCTTGGCCTCTGTGAGCCACTGCTGCTTCCCTTGGGAAGGGTTTGTAGGTTGGCCCAGGGCATTTCCTGCTCTGTAAATCAGTGCAAAAGAATTAAATAAGTTCTTAGGAGATCTGCGCTGTCAGTCCAAGCAGGTTATGAAGCTGTGGTATTTCTTTTCATGAGAGAAGTCTTGAATGAGCTGACTTGTCCTGCTGGCCTTCAGCCTTCAAGAGCTGAGCTCAAAAACCTCCTGACATGGATTGAGGTGGCCAGAAGCTTCCTTTGCTGTCTCAGTTCACTTGAAATGCTCTAAACCTCTTGCAATTGAAATGTTTTTCTTGTTGTTGATTACATCAACAATTATCTTTACCCTTTTGTACTCCCTGGATGGTCTGGAAGGTGAATTTGTGCTAATTTTATGGTAGAATCAGAAGGCGACTTGTTCTTTTGTGTACATGTGGTTCTCTTCCCATTCATTCCATTAAATAACTGTTGTGTTATCTCCCTACCTACAGAATTTGGGAATTGGCTCTCAGGGATTTCCATAGCACTTCATTAATGCTTTGAATTAAGGGAGGGGAAAGCTTCTGTAAAATATGATCTGAGCAGCTGGATGCTCTTTGCATCTTGGCCTTGGAGATTGCAGAAATAAACAGAAAGGAAATATAAGTGGGGAGGAGAATGTTGTTGATTTTACCCTGTTGAATGTGGCCAAGTCAGTTAAGTAATTGTTTTTTAAAAAAGTTTTGAGTAAGAGAGCAACTTAGAGAGCTGAAAAAATTCCAGGCTTTGGGTCTTTGCCTTTGCAAACAAACCCTTCTGCAACATCTGCACGTGGGGAGGTCATGGGGTGGTTTTTACATTTGATTATGTGAAATGAGGCATTGGCTGAGCCATGTCAATCCAACTGTGCCCTAATGCCATGGGCTGGAACAGCACCTCCAGGTAGTGTCAGCAAGATATAGAAGTAAATAAGTATATTTATTTTTCACCATTTGAAAAAAAACCCCAAACAAACCACTAGGATCTGATGTAGCTGACAAATTGATAGATTCTGTTCATCTTGGTAAATCTTTTTGCAAATTAAATGACCACCTAGAATATAAAATGCTTGTTAATTAGATTGGGACAATGCTTGCTGCATTGAGGTAGGATCTGATGAAATGCATCACTGGCTTTGGGTAAGTGGTGTAGTTTGTCCCTTAAGTTGCATTTAGGTGGTAATTGATCCATGGATCTGGAAGTATTTGCTGCCTCCAAGTGTAAGCCTTTCGATAGACTCACTGAAATCAGCTGAAATAAAGCCAGTAATCTCATTTTCAGACTTGATTTCCCTTTATGAAATCTTTGCAGACCTCAGCAGATGTTGCTGCTTATTCAGGTTTGATCCAAGGGAAGAACCAAAGGGTTCAAACAGATGAAACATCATTACAAAGAGCAGCCACCACTCTTTATTCATTAGCTGGTTACTTACAACTCTCCACATTAAATGCAATGACTTCTACTCAGCCAGAGGTCTAAAATACTGGGTAAAACTTTTGACATTTAATATTTTGTCTCATTTGGATAATTATTTTTATTACATTCTTCCTTTTTTTGTGGTCACTGAACAGTTTCGCTTTTCTCATTGTTGCTAAAATTATGAATTGGCTTGAAAAAGTTGTTAATCCCCTCTCCAGATCTTGGCATTAGACACTAATAACTGAAAAACCATCTCAGAATAAAAGTAATATGAGTTGGCAGAGAGCTGAACTTCCTTTCCTGTGGTCACCAGCTGTTTGGTGGGACCGTCCAGAGCACAGCAAAGAGATGGAGAAAACTGTGATTTGATACTTCCTTATCTTGGGGGAACTTTTGGGTTCATCTTCATATTCAAATGACTCACTGGATTTGTTCAGTCAAGGATTTGACACGGAAAAGAGAAGGAAAAATCCTGGAGCTGTGTTTGCCACCTCTGAGAGCAGTCAGAGGGAGTGCAGAGGTGCTCCAGTGTGGCTCCAATGGGGATGTGGCCTCTAAAGGCAGGAGGGGAACCACCAGCCTGGCTGAAATTAAAAACTTGGGCAAAATTAGGGTCTTCTCCCACTGCAAAGGGGAATCTGGCCCAAATTCTCGTGAGCTGGTTGGTTTGTGTTGGAACCTCTAAGGATAACTGGGGGAATTTCCCTGCTGCAGCAGTTAAAGCAACACCACTGCACAGCTATCCTCCCTCTGCGTAATGTGATTTGTGTCCCTATAAAATGAAGCTAATACAGAGATTTTTTTGAAGGAATCTGGGAGGAGATGATGATCTGCAATGGATTTGCTTTTTCTTAGGTATCAACAACCCCATCCAATATGGTTTTGCTTTGTTAAACCATCCAGAGCAGCATTTGTTGAAACTGCAATATAGGATTTTGGCCAGACTCTGCAGATCATTGTTTCATTTACAGTAAAACCCCGATTCCATTTTTTTTTTTTTTCAGGAATAGACATAGTGTGTGGATTATGTGATGCTTTTGGCAGGTTTTTCAGGGCCTTTGTTTAAAACTCTGCTGAAATGCTGTGCTGGGGGGTGATGTCAAGGCTGCCTGATGGATCAAGCAGACGTGGAGTCCTGTGCAAGCACTGCAAATATCCCAGGGCCTGGGCAGAAATCATAGAGGGTTGTGTAAAACTGAGTAAAACCTTTGTTTTGGGAAAAAAGAAAGCTCATTTGTGGTCTTATTAACAAAAATAATATGTTAGAAATTATCTAGTTGATCTTAAAAGAGACTTTTTGTTTTCCTTTGGAACAGTAGGAACATTTTAATTGTATGTGTTTACTAAAATTGGAAATTATTTCCATGGATGGAGCATTGAGAAAGGAGATAAATTCTGTCTTTGCTCAGTGGAGCAGTTTTGTATTCAGTTTTTAGGTTTAGGTAACCAATGCAGTACCTAACCTCAATGCAAATAAGGGCAAATACAAGTTATCAAGTGTCTTAAATTAGTTTTGGCAGATCTCCCGGTGCACATTTGTGTTTGGAGCTGAAGTTGGCCTCTCCAGGAGATTTATGTGCTCAAGTTCTTCTTCCACTGAAAAATGGCCTTCAGCTTCCCAGAGGGATCCCTCAGGCACTGGGGTCCTCCTGTGATAAATGTCTTGGAAATTAATTGGGGAGGGGGTGAGGATTATGAAGCAAACAGTGCTTGTTTCCAGCTTTTTCTTCTGGGTTTGTTTTCCGGATGATGTTTTGTAGAATCACAGAATGATTGGGGTTGGAAGTGACCTCCAAAGTTCATCTGGTCCAATATCCCTGCAGTGAGTAGGGATATCATGACTGGATGCAAAATTTTGAGCCAGAATTAGAGTCAGAAAACTTTGGAGAATCACAGAATATGCTGAGTTGGAAGGGATCCACAAATACCATTGAGTGTAACTCCAAGCCCTTCACAGGCACAAGGCCCTGCACAGACACTCCAGCAATCCCACCCTGTTCCTGAGAGCGTTGTCCAAACAATCCCTGAGCTCTGGCAGCCTTGGGACTGTGACCATTCCCTGGGGAGCCTGTTCAGTGCCCACCACCCCGTGGGGGAAGAGCCTAAACCTCCCTAACACAGCTCCAGCCATTCCCTCACATCCTTTCTAATTCTCTGGTTATTTGAAAGAAAGTCTGAGGAAAAGGTTCAGCTCTTTTCCAAGAAGAGCTGATAGAAATCTGAATTTATTTTCAGTTACTCCACACGAGGCATCTTTAGAGCGAGCACTCAGCGCTGTAATCCCTTTCTCAAATATGGAAGGAGAGACAAAACCTGATGTTTTCTTGCTCTCCAGCTGGAAATGGTTCATTTTTCTTTAGCTGCTCTAACATAATACCCCAGAATTACTGGAGGAGCAGTCTCTGCCTGCCTTGGCTCCAGCCCAGCCCTTGCTGGCTCCCTGCTCCCGCCGTGCTCCTCTGACATTTCCAGCTGTGGTGCTGCTGGTCACCTCTTACTGACTCATGGAGCTTGAGGCCTCCAGCCCTCTCTGGGCCCACTTGTGGCAACAAAATCTGCATTTTGTCCCTGTCATTAAGATCAAAACTCCTGCAGGCCGTGTTTGAGAGGGAGAGCGAGTCATGCCCTTTAGCACCAGGAAGCAAAAATCCATCAAATGTGACCCAAGAGTGAAACTCTTAGGGCACAAAGTAAAGGAATAAGTGGTGTTCTCCTCTTTGCTACTCTGCACCAATGGGTGTCCCTATTTTAGTATTTCACACTTGCTGGAGGAGGAAGTGTAGGATGTGGGGGAGCTGCAAGTATCTCCACGTCCTTAGTCATCAGCACGTGCTGAGTTTATCTTTAGAAAGCTCCAGTGGCTCCTCCCTGGCATCAGGAGTCAGCTACTTTCATGCTGTGACCTTGAATGCAGATTAGGATGATTTGGTTGCACCCGTGGTGTTCATCAGAGGTGATGAAGGAATCAAGATCAAGCTCCACTGGGTGGTAATTGCAGGCAGGGGCCTGGGGAGATGCAGGGATTTCCATCCTTGCCAAGAGTGGTTTTGTACAAGATGATTTAATGGGATCTCCTCGGGTCAGGAGATGAAGAATGTACATCCACAGGTTCTCTCCATCCAGAGAGCAGGGAGAGAAAGAACCGGGGCAACCATGAGATGGGGATGGTGAGGGACGGCGTGGGCAGTTGTTTAAATTGCTTAAAATCCCTGTGTTTGCTGACAGATCTGGGACTTGGAAGTGTTTATGCTGTTGAGGAGTATTTCTTTGGACTGTTTTGATTAGGAACCATCTGACACCCCTCTGCCTTGCTGCCTTGGATAATTAAAAAAAGCCAGCATGCTGGCTGCGGGTTTGCAGCATCCCTGAAGTGGGATAATGGATGGTGTGAAACTCACTTTGTTCCAAGTTGTGCAGTTGAGGGAGAGCAGCTGATGGTCCCACAGTCAAGAGCTGCTGGAAAAGTGTCCACAGAGCTGAAAATTAAAAAAATACATATTTAGGTGAATGTAGAGGAATAGAAACCAAATGTAAAATCTTGCTGTGGCTCTCTGGATGAACCAGGAGATAATTTTTTCCCCTGCTTGATTTTGAAAGGTAAAATCAGATTGTAGGAACTGGGGGCTCCTACAATCCTACTTTAGTGCTGAGCACTAAAGAAATGAACCTTGAAGTGTCATTTCCAGTGACAGAGATCTTGCTGGCAGGTGACATCATATACAGGTGACTTGATGTGTTCTGATTTCCACAGTGACAAGTTCTTTTTGCAGGAAGAATCAGTTTTATAAAAACTCCCTGGATTTTGTCAGGGAGACTCCCATGATAGTAGTTTGGGCAGAAGGAGATTTTTGTACAGAAGGGCATCATTATTGCTATGGTTTGTGAGATTCCTGACCTTCCACTGTCGTGTTTGCATTTCCTCTTCATACTAATTTCTGGATTAAACCCTTAAATGTAACCCTTAAATTATTTTGGTTGGAAAAGACCTTTAAGATCATTGAGTCCAATTGTTAGACCTCTACATTCCCCATTTTCCATGTCAAATCATAAATGGTTTCCCTGTGATAAAAATATGGCCTTGGATGGCTTCAGCAATGTGGATTTTGAACAATCAAGAGATGTCCAGAGGAGGTCTGGTGCCTGCATGGAGTCCTTCAGGTAGGATAAGCAGTTTGTAGAGACTTCAGTGCAGCTTTTCTGTATCAATCCACATCCATTAATTCTGGGCTCCAAGATTTTCACCCAGACTCATGCTGTCTTTTTTGACTTGGAAGTTTAGTGACGACCAGTCAACAACTCGAAGTCTTTAGGTCTAACTGAGGTGTTCTGGGAGAGAGGACAGCTTCTGAATTCCTCAAAGTAAGAGGGTCTTGAGACTGACTGGGAAAGTGGCTTTTCCCCAACAGCTGCAGGTACCACTTAATTTGTCAGCACTGTTTTCCTCTTTGCTGAAGTGTCTGTGTTTACACAACTGAGTTTTGTTCTGCCAGCCTGTGAGGGCTGATTAGAGACTGTCACCTCGCCAGGAGCTGGGGCTTTAGGGAGTAAACATCCAGTGCCAATAGCAGAGTAAATATCAGGTGCTTTTCCAAGGATTTCTTCCTCCTTCTGACTCCTCCCCACCCTAAAAAGCCCAAAAAACCCCCTCCTTCACTTGGCTATCTCTGAAACTGATGACACTGCTTGGCTTGTTCTGGAGTAATTTGTATGATTTCATCTTGACAACACTAGAAAGTTGACTTGTTTTGCCAAGAGAAAGTGTGGGAGGGAGGAGCTGCACCGGGAATAAGGAAACCAATGGGAAATTGCTACAACTGGGATGCCTGAATGCAGAAAATCAGGTTCCTTTGAATACCCTGGTGTTAGGTTTCTGATGCTGGATTTATGTGCTGAGTTGGCTCCTCCCAATGGCATGTTTTTACCCATTGAACTTAACTCTGCAAGGGCTGGCAAAAGTGGTTTAATTTTTTTTTAATTAAATTTTGAAATTTGAATGTGTTTACATTGAATTTTTTTAGGTTTAAATGTTAGTATGTTTTTAACTGGATTGAAAATAAAAGAAAAGATCACCAGAATAATCATTAACATCTGTACTTTTGTTTTAGGTGAAAGAAGAGATGCTGTTTGAGGCCTTGGTGACCAGAAAGACAGTGACAGTGGGAGAGAAGCTGATCTTACCATACAAATTGGCAGAGGTCAGTACATGATGTTTGTTATTAAAAGGCAATTCTTGGAATGGTTTTCAGTACTTTGAGATGCACACTGAGAGTTTTTTTCAGTTTTTATTTATTTATGTCAAAATAATGTAGGAGAAGCTAATGGGTGTTCTAATCTAGGAAATGATTGACATTTCTTCTTTTCCATTCCTGGAAGGCAGGTTTGTACTTTACTCTGATGGTTTGTAAGTGCTTTAATGACTTGTGGTTGTGTGAGAGTTGTCCAAAGCAGGGCTGTGCATTGCTGAGTGTGTGTGGGTGCAGATGTTCATCTCCAGATGTCATTCCTTAAGCTGGAGCCCTGACTCCACAGCAGAGTGCTTGTCCAAGACTCTAGGAAATTTTTACTGCCTTCTTGAGTGCCTGTGTTAGTGGTGGTTCTTGTATGGCAGGAGCTGCAGATCTCCACTGGAGATTCCCAATAGCTTTTCCTCAGACAGCTTTTCCTCACAACCTGGGCCCTTGTGTGATGCTTTGGAGCAGCCACAACTCCATCAGCTTCTCTCAGACTCCAGTGTAGTTATATGGGATCTAAATGGGATTTTCAGGAATTCTGAATTCTGTTCTGTGGCTGGCAAAGAAAAATAAATATTTTCCTCTTATATTCTTCAAAATACCTAAGTTCTGTTCTGCTGAGCTACTTGTTTTGGTTATTTCTGCCTCTAATCTTCTTGTATCCCCCAGATTAGGAACACTGAGAATCACATCACACTTGGTCTCTCCATTCCCTCTTGTTGTAGGGTTGTGTGAGAATTTACAGCACCTTGAATTGCATCTTGAGTGCAGCCTGTTGTGTCACAAATAAGTAAACATATCCTGTTGTCACTGGGGTCAGCTAGAGAGATTTTGACTATCTTCTCTCCCACTTTGAGGGTGTGTTTAAGCTCAGTAACTGTTACTGAGATTTAATCTTCTGAAGTGAAATGTTGCCTTTGTGCAAAGGTGCCCTAACAAAGGGCACACAAGGACTCTCACTGGGTCTTTGTGATGGACATTTAATCAATGTGGTGTTGCTACTTTTTCCTTCATCTTGGGCACAGACATAAAAAAATGGCTAGACAAGTTTAGAACTGATCTGTAACTACCCTTCTGCTGGAGGGTCCTTAGAATAATGGTATCATAGAGTGGGCTGGGTTGGAAGGCACCCTAAAGATGACCTTGTTCCAAGCTCCTGCTTTCTTTCCAATATCCCATCTAATCCTACTCTTTGTCTATTTGAAGCCATTCCTTCTTGTCTTATCCCTTCAGGCCCTTGTCCCAAGTCCCTCTCCAGCTCTCCTGGAGCCCCTTTAGGCACTGGAACCTTCTCTTCTCCAGGCTGAACAATCTCAGTTCTCTCAGCCTTTCCTCCCAGCAGAGCTGCTCCATTCCTCTGATCATCCTGGTGCCTCCTTTGGGCTCTCTCCAGATCTCCACGTCCTCCCTGTGCTGGGCTCCAGGGCTGGGGCAGCTCTGCAGGTGGGGTCTCACCTGAGTGGGGCAGAGGGACAGAATCTGCTCCCTTGACCTGCTGCCCAACATCTGTAGTGTATTGACACAGCTGGGAACAGTCTTACCTTGATGCCCTTTCTGTAGAGTTGGGAGACACCTCTTTAGAACTAGAGTGGCTCAGCATGAGTTTCTCAAGTACTTTCCCAAATGTTTTTGGTGATATGGCTACTCCCAAATCTCAGGTGTCCCCTTAGAAAAGTGTATTATCAATATCAGTAGAAGAAAGGATCAGGGCGTGGTGGCTGTGAGGGAAGATGAAGGAGTGCAAGGCTCCTTTGGGAATGGTTGATGTGATCTCCACGACAAAATCATTTTGGAAGAAGCTGTGAATTGTGTTAAGATAAGTACCTCCTGTGCTTTTTGTTCACCTCCTTACATCATCAGCATCCTGATCACCAAATTTTATCCAGCAGTGACCTCGCTCTGGGATCAGGTTCGCTGCTTACAGAGCAGAATTTGAGTTGCTCCAACTTGAACCTTGCCATGGTAAGAGGCCTTCTCCCAGTCTTCCTCTGGCTCAGGGAGTGGGAGGAGTGACTTAAATTCAGATCTATCTGAATCAGGAAGGAAGAGTGGAATTCATGTGACATTTTGGGACTTCACAAAGACTATTGATGTCTGATAATCCCCACTCATGACTCACTGGACTCTTGGGAATCAACGGGCTGGTTATTCCTGTGTATTTAACAAAGGAGCATTATAGTTGGCTCCAACAGATGGAGGAGCCAGTGAGGGTTTCAGGATTTGCAGACATGGGTCTCCCACCACGACCTCTGTAGCTCATGGGCAGCTGCCTTTCCTGATGGATACAGCAACTATTTTATTCTTCAGATGCCTGTGGGTTTTTTCATAGCTTGGTACACTGAAAGTCTCAGTGGAGTTTGTCTGGAAAAGACTCTGTTCCACAGGCTCTCAAAAAAAAGGATTGCATAATGTCATTTTGGCATGTCCTTGCTTCTTTACACCATCAGGAAGAGCAGGTTGGATCTACCAAGTCTTCAGGTTGCAAGAGAGGTGGTAGATGCTACATCCCTGGAAATGTCCAAGGCCAGGTTGGATGGGGCTTGCCCATGGTAGGGGATGGATCAAGACAAGCTTTAAGGTCCCTTTCAGCCCAAACCGTCTGGCATTCCACGTAAAAAGCTTGAGATTCAAGTTTGGGGTGGGCTTTGAGCTTTGATGAGGTACCCGTGTGCATCTGCTCCATTCTGGAATGTTTCACTTTCTGTGCTCAGCACAGGGGCTGACATTCACCGATGCCTTTTATCAGTGTTGGAGTATGTGGAGATGACAACTCTAGGCAGAAATGCTTTTCATGGAAAGTGAGTGTGATCATTCTGTGATGCCAGCCTGGCTCCTGAGAGATCTGTGCCCTCAGGGTCCTGCTGTGACAACTGTCACCCTCCTTAATAGTCTTGAATGGGCAGAGTTGGCCTGAAGGGAACCTTCCCTTTGGTACTGTGGAGGCTTCAGAGCTGAGACTGGAGTTTTATTTTCCAAGCCAAACCTTTTCTCTTTCCGTTTCCCGAGCTGCAGGCCCAGAGCACGCGGAGAGACTGCCTTTGTTGGATTTGCAGTGATGTCACATTCCTGGCTGTCTGTGCACTCCTGCCTTCTTCTTGTGTGCTGATTGGAAACACAGTCCTGCGGTTTGGGGCTTTTTTTTAGAAACAGTGGTTTGAACGCTTGGCAGCTCTCATAAAACATTCTCCTTCAGTTATGAATTGATACCAGACTGACTGTTCCTGGTTCTGTTCATCTTTGCAGTAATTTGGGTAAAACTGCATCTTTTATGCTGGCATGTTTTGGGTAGAAGGTACTTCAAAGTGAGGACAGCTTGTGGATGGACATCATGGAATCATAGATGGGTTTGAGTTAGGAGGGACCTTAAAGCTCATCTCATTCTACCCCCTGCCATGGGCAGCAACACCTTCCACTATCCCAGGTCACTCCAAGCACTGTCCAGTCTGGCCTTGGAGACTTCCAGGGATGGGACAGCCACAGCTGCTCTGGGCACCCTGTACCAGGGCCTCTCCAGCCTCCCAGGGAAGAATTCTAATTGGTTTTGCCTCTCACAGCTGTGGCACCAATGGCAAACATGGGCTTGATTTGAGGCTCTGCAGGGGAGATGCTGCACCTCCAGCACCTCTGGCAATCAATGACACCACGTTCATAAATAATGCTTACAATCATTTCTGGCAGCTGCCTCTTATCTCCTGAGCCACACTGGCTCATCTGCTGTGGAGCTGCCTCCTGGAACCATCCATTTTTCCTTTTATAGCACTGGATGGTGTTTTAATGCACTGTTTGAAACAGCTGTGCAATTTGGGCGAGCACAAAGGTTTAGAAGCTATAGGCCATAGATGAACTTAGGAAAAAGGCTCCACAGACATGAAAGGCTGCACTTGTGTGCTGAGGTCTTAGGCTGTTGTCCAAAACAGCTGCCAAAGACTTTATCAGGAGCAAGATGGTGAATTAATGGAGCCAGCAGCACTTCATGGGTTTCCAGAGACATCACAGTGCGGTGCTTGGTAACAGTGAGCCGGAGAATTCCACTTCATTTAGCAATGGGAAGAATCCTTGGGAAAGGCTTTGGGAGCAATAGAGCCATCAGTGGTAGTAGTGGTGATTGGACTATTTTGATTCAGATCTGTCTTGAGC
This sequence comes from Phainopepla nitens, assembly GCA_013400175.1. Lineage (NCBI taxonomy): Eukaryota > Metazoa > Chordata > Aves > Passeriformes > Bombycillidae > Phainopepla > Phainopepla nitens. Next base: position 303,835 of record VXBQ01006393.1, on the reverse strand, counting down.
ATCAGGCATCTCTGCAGCCACAGCCATCTTCTCCTTGATAACGTAGAATACAGCAGGCATGTAGGTGAAAAAGGGAAAAAATGGGATTTTAATGGCAAAGCAAAGTAACATGCTGTGGGTTGCTGTTGTTCTTCCTAAAGGACCTGTCAACTCCAGACTCTGGGCTTTTTTTTTTCATATATTATTATGTGCATTTTTGCAGTTTTACTGAGCTAGGAAAGTTTCACAAACCACAATTCAGGTATTCAAAAGAAAAAAAAAAAAGATGAGCTAAATATCAAGTGACTTGACTGATGTTTGGTAGGAAACATGCAGGAGCAGAGCACTTCAGTCACATCTTTGTGGAGAACTTGGGGGTTGTTAAAAATCTTTCTCTTGATCCTGTTTGTAATCTGAGAATCATCTTAATCTGTGCAAGGAACTGCCCTCATGGGCCACATCTGTCTTCCTGCTTCTATCTAAATAATCCAAGGAATTCAGGTTTTTTCCATCTCTGCTCACTGCAGGTCTCCAAGGCCATTAGAGTATGCCTTGACCCATCCACTCATTTAACTCTCTCAAATCCATCTTGCTTGGTGGTTCCATCCCTGTTCCATCGTGCTCAAGCCTGTGGCTGAGCTCCACAAGCATCCCTGCCTGCTTTCCATCCCATCTGTTCTGTTTATCAGGCTGGTGTCCAGCACCTGCTTGTCTGATTTTCACCAGTCTCTGTGTTTTTTCCCCGTGCTTCATCTGATGAGAAAAAACTCATTATCAAAGTAAATACATCTGTCAGCAAGCCCTGTTTTACATTCCTCTAGAAAAAAAAAAATTCCGTGATGTTTTCAATTCATTAAATTCATTTAACCAATACAGTTGATATTTCTTAAACAAGTGACTTTGCTAATAGACATTATTTTAACAGATCTTTATAATTTTAAGCCATTTGTGATCTAGGACATTTTACCCTAAAGGTTAGAAAGCAAATTAATTCACACTTTTGGGAGAAATCTGAAGTGAAATTGTGCAACAGAAGGGAAATAAATGCTGTGAGACAACTTCTTGGTCAACAACTGACCTGATTCTTGCCTTCCTTTAATTCTGGAGAGCTGTTAAGAGCTGGTTGTTTGATGTGATGGGTGTCACTATAAGCATGCCCTGTATTTAACTCTGTGTGTGTGTTCAGAATTGTAAGTGGAAAATGGGTGTTTGAAAACTCAGAGGAACTGAAAGGGACTGAGTTGTACCTCCAGCGAGGCAGTGCTGGAGAGCAGATGTTGTTGGGGAGCAGATGTTGGGCCAGCAGCCCTGAACTCCCCCATAACCAGGGCAGCAGGGAGAGGGAGGATTCTTCTCCTCTGCCCTGCTCTTGTGAAACCTCACCTGCAGAGCTGCCACAGCCCTGAGGTTCCCAATATCAGAAGGATGTGGAACTGCTGGACAGAGTCCAGAGGGGGCCACGGAGAAGCTCCAAGGGCTGGAGCCCCCCTGCTCTGGAGCCAGGCTGGGAGAGCTGGGGGTGCTCACCTGGAGAGGAGAAGGCTCCAGGGAGAGCTCAGAGCCCCTGGCAGGGCCTAAAAGGGCTCCAGGAGAGCTGGAGAGGGACTGGGGACAAGGGATGGAGTGACAAAGCAAGAGGGAATGGCTTCCCATTGCCACAGGGCAGAATTGGATGGGATATTGGGAAGGAATTGCTCCCTGTGAAGGAGGTGAGGCCCTGGCACAGGGTGCCCAGAGCAGCTGTGGCTGCATCATCCCTGGCAGTGTCCAAAGCCAGGTTGGACAGGGCTTGGAGCACCCTGGGATAGTGGAAGGTGTCTCTGCTCATGGCAGGGATGGAACTGGATGACCTTGAAGGTCTCTTCCAAGCCAAACCTGTCTGGCATTCCATGATCATGTCTTTGTTCAAATGCCCAGATGCTCTTCAGCAGCTGGGTGCTCCATGCTGTTGTTACATGGCCGTGGAAGGTCACCATGGAATTGTTCTGTGAGTGTGCCCAGAGCACCCAAATTACAATTAAATTTGTGAAATGCTTTTTATTCTGCATAAATAGGTGCAGCTATAAGTCCATGTGAAATCAGCTCATGATTAGTTAGAGGAGCAGTGATGCAACTCAGGTCAGATTTACAAACCAAATATTCAGGCTCCTGACAATCTGAGATATGCAGGATGAGGCAGGGGGTGACAAGCATTGAACCTTGTGTTTTGGGTGACAGCAAAGCAGGAGAGGAAAGTCCAGGTCTTCTGGAAGCATTTGCTGAGGCCTCCACAGCTTTGCTTTCATTGTCCTTTCATCCTCTCATGTTCATTGTCTCTGGGTCTGTGCTGGCTCAGCAGAGCCAGAGATTCCTCTTGGAGTGGAAGGAGAGTTGGATTTGTGTCCTTTGGGAGAAGGAGACAGGAGAGAATCTTTGCCCAGGAGTGGTGGGCCAGGCACATCTTTCTCTTCTGTTGCCACAAAACCATTAGATTTTATTTTTTCATGTCACCAAGTGTCACTTTTCCTGGACCTGTTTCACCTGGGATGAATGTTTGCTGAGGAGTACAAGACACTTGGAATGACCATCACAGGGTGGTTATTTGGGATGATAAACTCTGCTGTTTTAGGGACTTTAAATTGGGGAGAACATCTCATTTTCAGCACTAACACCTAATTTTCAGCCCAGTAACAGTTAATTGGCAGAGACACAAGGTAGAGAAGCCTTGTGGAGTGAACTGTAATGAGTTGGAAAAGTATTTCATTACAGCAAAGAACTGAGTGATGTTTCATTCTCTGTATCCTAGTAGTGGGACTGGCTGATGCCTTTTCCAGCCCGTTAAAAGGGATAAGAAATGGAGTTCCAGGGCCAAATGGCAGAACATTACCTAAGATGTTTAAAAAAAAAAAAAACAACAAAGGAAAAGATCATAGTTGCAGTTAATCATGAGCCTGAAAATATTCAAGGAGAAAAAGTGGGAAGGAGACAAAATAATTAATAGCATGAAGAAATGAAAATTCTCAGTCCTGAGGTAAGAGGACAGGGACACTTAATGGAATAGAAAGCAGCAGAACTGCTGGAAGCACCTACTTATCCCAAAACCCATTAGCTGAGGAGACTTGTTGTCAGCACGGGTTATTAACGTGAGGAGCTCAGCAGGAGCCCTTTGAAGAGCTGCTACGTTGATGAGTGGATTCAATTCAATAAAAAAAACCATTAATGGAATAAAAGTGAAACCCCACCAAGCTTTTAAGAGCCAAGCAAGTGCCTCCACTTCAGGACACAGGGGCAACCTGGGAGGGTAGAACTTCAAAAGAAACCTATTTGTGGGATGAGGTTTCTCACTTTTCCCTTGGAAATGCTCATCTTCATGTGCAATAGCTGCTGCAGTCACTGTTCTGCTCTGTGCCACCCTGGAAATTCCTGTGTGTTAACTGTATTCCTGCTATTTATTTGGCACTTATATCTGGGAAAGCAAGGAAGACATTGGGATTCCTAGATTCCTGAACAAAATCCAAGATCAGGACTTTAGGAAGGGAAATGCTGACTTTTCACTGACTGTTCTGCCTATAGCCCACTCCAGCTGCCCTTTCAAATCAAATCCATTCTCAGCTCTTTAAAGGATTATTTTAATTACATCTGATTACTCAAAAGGTGCTTTAATGTCACAGAGTTCTTTTAGTTACTTAAATTTCTACTAAAATCATGAGAGAAGTTTTCAAGGAATGCAGACAAACCACTCCTGGGTTAGTTAGCCAGCTCTGTCCACAAGGGATGTTGTTTTGGTACAGTTGCTTGGAATATGGGATTTTCATGTGTAATCCCAATCTGAATCAAAATTCAGGTTGATTTTTTTCCTCAGCCCAGGCCTCTTGGCCAGTGGCTGAAGGAGGAGGAGGTGTAGAAGTTCTGTGGCTGGGTAAGGTCTGTTGCACAGACTTTGCCTCTCCAGCAATAACAGCTGAGGTGTGATGAGAAATGACTTCTCTTTGGGGAACCTTGCCAAAAACAAGGGTAAAAATAGCCTGGAATGATGATGATGGTGCACTGGCAGAACGAGTTTGTCTGCACTTGCCCTCTGCTTGAGTAGGACCAATCTAAAAAGGCAGGATTTGGCTTTTAAAGGCTTGAGGGCTGGTTTAGTGACTGATTGGACTCCTTGGTGCAGATCCCAGTACTTTGTGCCTGTAAATACTGAGCAAATTTCCCTAAGTGTGGCCTCCTCACATCAGGTCACACAACTTCTTCTTGTGCCGCAAAGTAATTTATTAGTTGGGGTTTTGCTGATTTCACTGTGAAAACAGGGGTAGAATGGGAGCTCAGTTCGTGCCGTTGGCAGAACAGACTCTGGATGCACCAAGGTGGAGGAAAACATATTTTGTCATCAGTGGACCCTTTGAACTTGGCTGCCTGGCCAAGTTTGAAGTTTGGTGGCTCTGTTCTCCTGTAGCTCTGTGGTGGGCTCGGGATGGCTCTGTGCTCCTTTCTGCATCTTCTCCACAGGAGAAGTGAGAACTGCAGCCTTGTTTTCTGGAAGGGTTTCATTTCAGGAAGAGAGAGTGGGTTTTTTCCTTTCTTTTCAGTTTTGATTTGTTACAGATGACACTTCCTAACCACAGTGCCCAAATCTGAAGGCTCTTATTTTTAGGAAGACGATTCTTGTAACTGCCTGGCTCCGCAGTTGGGACTCGGAGAAAATCTCTAACAAGATTTGTGTTGGTTTCCTTTGCTCCTGGCTGTACTTGGGGGCTGTTTCTGAAGAGCATAACCACAGTGTGTTCCAGTCACCAGCTGCAAAGTGACAATATCAGAGAGAAGATTTGAAATCATCTCTAAAAATAAACAGCAGGCAGGCTCTGGCCTGGGATGGGAATGGGAGTGGTGGGTCTCCCATCTGTCCTTTCCCAAACCTGCCTAAACCAGCAGGGGCAACATAGCTAGATCTTCAACACACCCACAAAATATGTTCTTATTATTCTGTTTTGAGGTTTTCCACTTCATTTTCCATATTTGCATCCATCTAATGACAGGAAGGATGAGTAAGGAAAGGGCAGTTGCAGGAGCACTCTGATACATTGTGTTACTCCTCAGAAATCACAGGAATGCACACCAACCATTTCCTTGGGAATGTATGTGAGATAGTGTGAGGATCACAGAATCACAGGATGGTGTGGGTTGAAAGGAACCTTAAGCATTGTCTAATTTCACCCCCTGCCACGGGCAAGGACATGTTCCACTAGCCCAGGTTGCTCCAAGCACCATCCAACATAGCCTTGGACACTTTGAGGGGTGGAGCTTGGAGCTTCTCTGGGCCCCATGTGCCAGGGCCTCTCCAGCCTCACAGGGAAGAATTCCATCCCAATATCTCATCTACTTCTGCCCTCTGGCAGTGGGAAGCCATTTCCCCTTGTCCTGTCCCTCTAGGCCCTCGTCCCCAGTCCCTCTCCAGCTCTCCTGGAGCCCCTTCAGGCCCTGCCAGGGGCTCTGAGCTCTCCCTGGAACCTTCTTCTCTCCAGGTGAGCTCCAGCCTGGCTCCAGAGCAGAGGGGCTCCAGCCCTCAGAGCATCTCTGTGGCCTCCTCTGGACTCTCTCAAGCAGTTCCATGTCCTTCTGATGTCAGATCCCAGAGCTGGAGGCAGCTCTGCAGGTGAGGTTTCACCACAGCAGGGCAGAGGGACAGAATCCCCCTCTTCCTGCTGCCTGCACTGGGGAATCAGCCCAGGGCATGGGAGAGTTTGGGGCTCCCAGAGCACACAGGCAGCTCACACTGTGCTTTTCATGACCCAAAATTGATCTGCTATCGCTCTACTATCAGCTCATTGAGTGAGTCCTGAGTCACCCATGTGTGTGTGGGAAATTGTGATTTCCTGCTGTCCCACTCCTTTCCCTGTTGTGACCCAACATACCTGATTTCCATCTGCATCTGTGTCCTGTGCCTGGGATGAACAGAGCAGCCTTTGGGGTTCCCCCTTGGCTCACAGGGCATGGGCTGAGGCAAGCAGGATTAGGGTTTTTTTAAAACAGAGGCTTAACACCCAGAGGAAAGTACTCTTGCAGGATGTCAGACTCGAGCTTAATCCCTGGCTTGGCATCCAGGAGTGTTATATCATGCTCGGGCGGGAGAGGTATGATGTCATTTTCCACACTCATATTTTATCTGAACATCTTATTAAAATCCTGTCATTCTCCTGGGTCATTTCCCTAAGAGAGCTCAGATTGTCAGTGCACCACTCTGGATTCAGTCTGCAAGAAATGTTTTTTTAATGATTCTTAGGTGCAATTAAGGAGGAGTTAAAAAAAGGCGTCATTGAAAGAAAAGGAGTAAAAAATGCTTTTTTTCATTTGTGATTACAACAAAAAAGAGGAAAAGTTGGCTTAAAAGTAATATGAACATTCCTGTAAAGATTCCTTTTTGTTCTTTAATTCTATAAATGTACCTGCAAAAAAAAAACTTTAAAAAAACAACAAAAAAGCCCTGAAGCCTTGCACTATATCTGGCTCCTGCCCTCCTGGCTGAAACCTTTCCTGGCAGAAACCTTCCACTATCACCCTGGAGATGGGAGGCAGCAGCTTGTCCTGCCAGTGGATTTTATCCAAGAGATGCAAGTGTCAATGATGTTTTCCAGAACTTATGGGTGGATTTTCCAATGAGAAAAAATAGCCTGTAATGTCATTACCATACTATGCTGTGTCGTGCCCCAACATAATGCTCAAACACGAAGGCACTTCAGGATTTTGTCACTAAATCAGATGTAAAGTTCTCACATTCAGAGAGGGGTATTAGTTTCAAATTGTATGTTACACCTTTTTTCTAATTCTTTTTGTGCTCTCCCTTCTCTTGTACCAGTTTCTGACCACCTTGGGCCAGTTGGTAACTTTAAAATCACCTTCCTCTGACTGGCCAGTCTGTATTAGTCAGAGGCATTTTAAGAGGATTTCCCAAACCATACTAACACCCTTCCCAAAAATCCCAATGGGACAAGTCAATTCAATGAGTTTATCTAGAGAGACAATTTTCCAATGTCAATATATCATAAGGCTGACAAGAAAGTCCTTTAAAGCTACTTGCTTACTTGCAGCTCTAGGAAATTAAAAAACACTAGTAATTCATTATTTTTAAAAAAACAATTATTTCTAAAAAATAATTTAAAATATTTTAATATCACAATGTTCTCATCCTGGATTAGTGTGTTAATCCTGCTAGCCATGGATGGAGTAGGACACATGGCATGGGAGGAGTTTCTTCCCCTCTACTCTGCCCTCATGAAACCCCACCTGCAGAGCTGCCTTCAGCTCCGGGGTCCCCAACATCAGAAGGATGTGGAACTGCTGGACAGAGTCCAGAGGAGGCCACAGAGATGCTGTGAGGGCTGGAGCCCCTCTGCTCTGGAGCCAGGCTGTGAGAGCTGGGGGTGCTCACCTGGAGAAGGCTCCAGGGAGAGCTCAGAGCCCCTGGCAGTGCCTGAAGGGGCTCCAGGAGAGCTGGAGAGGGACTGGGGACAAGGCATGGAGGGACAGGACAGTCAGGGGCAATGGCTTCTACTGCCTGAGGAAAGGTTAGATGGGATATTGAGAAGAAATTCTTGTCTGTGAGAGTGGTGAGGCCCTGGCACAGGGTGCCCAGAGCAGCTGTGGCTGCTTTTGGATCCGTGGAAGTGTCCAAGACCAGGTTGGACAGGGCTTGGAGCACCCTGGGCTAGCAGGAGGCGTCCCTGCCCATGGCAGGGGTTGGAACTGCATGACCCATAAGGTTTTTTCCAAGCCAAACCATGCTGGGATTCTATGCATGAGGCACTGAAACCTGCATTTGGACCAGAAGAGGGATTTAGGCCCTGTCTGATTACAGCAAGTGAGAGGTTTCTGTCTGTTTACTTCAAACCCAGAAATTTTCTCCCAGGTTCGGTAACGAGCTGTAAATGCTCCAGCAGGTTTTGTGTGTGGTGCTGCTCTCCTTCCTCACCATCCTCCTGGCTTTCTCCTCTCTCCCTAATATAGTTCTCACAATGACATCTCTCCCTTCCTTTATCACTACTCCATCTCTGCACAGGAATGTCAGACCCAGCAAACCATCCTCAGCAGTTCTGTCCCTCCAACCACTCACCCAGGCTGCAGCCACTTTCTGTGTTTCTGGGTTTCTTCAGCCCTCTTGGAGCATTAACAGTGTCAGAGATAAAAACTGAATTTTTATACTATTTTAGTACATGTATTTTAGTATTTTAGTACATATGGTTGCTACTCCTCTGACATGAGCGCTGTGAGTGGTATCTGGCACCCTTAAGTGCTATTCAAATAAAAGTGTATTTTTAGTTTGCCTTTTTTAATCTCTTAGTTTGTGATTGCTGAAGATGCTGTTGATCATCATCTCCAAGATGCCCACCTGGGTTGTTTTCAATTGTCTGCACATCCAAGGCTCAGAGAATAGGGGCTTGGATTCTGTTCCTGGTTATTAGATCCCTTTAGGTGATCCAAATCAAATGCATTAGGAGAGCTTGAATTCCTCCTGCTTTTGCTTGTTCTAATCTTCGATAAATCTTCTCTCTCTTCACAGTGGCCAAGCATTGTTAGTATGTGTATTTTTTAAAAAAAAGCTAGCATAAATTTAAATATTTTTTTTTAGAATAGAAACTGATTTTTTAAATTATTTACTTGCATGCAGCAGGATTATGTTGAATAGGTACTTTAAAACAAATAAGAAAACAAGTACATTCTTTTCCTGATTTTTCCCCTACTTGGAAATTAAATTTAAACTCACAGAAATGATTGAATGAGGGAGATTTTCATCTGAAAATCCTAGGTAAATACCATGGGCAAAATTCAGTAGATTTGAAAATGTTGATTTTTTCCTCTGAATCATATTGAAATGAGACATTTGTGTTACAGTAAGTACAAATGTAATTATGAAACCAAATTTCACCTTAGAGAATAAAGGAGGGAAAAATGGGAATGGCTGATAAGGATTTCAAACCAGACATCAAATGATAATGAAAATCAAATCCTGTGTATGATAATAGCTCACTAAATAATTTCTGTGGTAGGATATCAACAGGTTCCTGGGATTTATTGCCAAATCTCTGTGAGCAGAAACACCAATTGATTAATCAGAGAATGTGCTGAAAATTTATTCCATGTATTAAAAGAAAGCAAACAAATGAAGCTCCCACAGAGCCACTAAAACCACTTATCCAGATTTGATTTTTGGAGGGATTTCCTGAAGAGGAAGAATTCTACTGCTACTTTTTTTCTTTTCCCTGAACATTTCATTGGAAGCACCTTTCATCCTTGTATAGAAATTATAGGAAGCCCATCAAAGGCCCTAAGGGAAAAGGGGATATTTCCTCTCTTCCTGTGTTCAGATCTGATTTCCTGAACAGAAGAGGAATCTGTTTCTTCTCTCCACCAGAAGAAAATGTATTTTGTGGTGCCCAACTTAACTTAAGTAATTGAACATCTTTCAATTTCTTTATGTTGAAAAAAGAAAAATCCTGCAAACTTCGCACCTGGAAAGAAACATTTCTTATCACCTTGGAATTACTGTAATTGTTCAGGGTTTGGTGATAAGAGTCTGAAAGGGGAATGTGTTGTTTGTTTTCCTCCTGGAGGGCAGGAAACAGCCAGACACATGTCCTTGTGATCCGGAAGAGCTGGGGGGTCACCAGGAGAGAAAGAGTCCATAGGTAGTTCCTGTGGCTGTATCAACATCACTCCTATTTTAACAAATGAATTTTTGGAGCTTTTGCAGGTTCTTGGGAAAATTACAAACAATGTTGCTTGTAAAGCCATATTTTTTGAGATGGGTGGGAGTTCTGCTTTGGCAGGGAATGCTGACACTGGCAAGGTGTTTATCAAGTGTGAACAAATAAGTGTCCATATGTTATAGACACTATTTGTTCACACACAGTTTCCTGGGAAAATGCTGGAAAACTGGAGGTAAAAAGGACTATGACCAACAATGCAGCAGGTCTTGTGAAGTGAACAGCAAAGCACCAGGTTGGGGCTAACAAGTCAGGCTGCCTTCTAAAAAGTCTTCTCTTCTAGATCCAAGGAATTTTCCAGAGTTGTGCTTGAAAAATGGCATTTAAATATCAGCTTTTCAAGTTCTCGTAGCTTGTAGAAAATCTGGAGTGGGTGCACTGACCTTGCCCCCACATCTGTGATGTCCCTGGTGGAAAACTGGGATTTAACAGTGTTATGTTGACCAGAATTGTTGAAGGTGCAGTAATGTTGTGTTGACCAGCTGAGTCTGTCAGCATATCTTTATGGGTGCACCCTAGATTTGCATAATGCTGAGAGATGGGATAAGGGTTGTCACAGTTAATAAACTCCACGTGTGTTTAATCCTCATTAGGGCTTTAAGTCGTTTTGGTGCTTGCTCTCACTTTCCAGTTGTACTTAAATCCACTTCTCATTAACTGAGTCTGTGCTCAGGGACTGGGGTCTAAACCCCACCTCTGAGCACTGTGCCCTTCCTAAGGTGCATTTTTCATAGCAGTGACTCAAAATAGGTTGTGATGTCCAATGTGTGTTTGTAAAAAGAGCATCTTTTTCTGTGAAAAAGGGTGTGGGTATTTTTGTCTTGCTTTTCTAGAGAGCAGCATATGGTGCTGGAGGTTTCAGTGATGGATTGAGGCTCAGAAACCCTCCTAGGCAAACTCAGATAGATACGTGGCTGTGCAAATGTAATATTGTGTTTTGATGACCACAAGAGCTGCCCAAACCCAAGTATCCCTCCACCACCTTTCTTCTCTGTCCTGGGTCAGTCTGTGGTGTCCTCCGCATTGGTTATGAGGGAAGGTGGATAAACCTTTCAATGAGTTGTTTGCAGTCTGTAGAGACCTGTAGCTGTCCTGTAAATACCACCTTGGAATGATTCTTACCCAGAATTTCTCAGTGCACCAATACCCTGCTCTTCCTAAGTGATACAAAAGTGATGAGCTTTGCTTTGTTTTGTTCTTCTAATTTTCTGATTGTCTGTGTCGAGCAATGCCCCGAACAGAAACAGTTTTTCACTTTATCTGGCTCTTTTGAAACAAAATGCTAGAGGAAATCTTTTTTGGTTACAAGAGCCCTTCATTCATGGATTTGTCTGGGTCAAAAATGCTTAAAGCTGAATACCAGGAGCCAGTTGCTGCTCCAGATACACTCTGTGGTTTGGGTTGGTTTGATGGGGTCATTGAGAAAAGGATCTGTCTCTTGTATTTCAGACCCACTCTGGATCTCAGTGTGGTTACTGGGGTCCACACTCCAGAAAATGTCCCTCTTGGCTGTGGAAGGGTGTGACTAAAACCACGGAACTTCCAGCAGCGTCTTGATGGCTTTGTCCTCAGAGAATATCCTGGGTTGAAAGAGACCCACAAGGATCATCAGGTCCAGCTCAGTGGGACCTCTTTGCTTTCAGTTCCTTGAGACATCCAGTCACTGGGATATTGCTGCAATTTTTGCTCTTTGCCTTTCAAAGTCCTTTAGCACTTCCTTTCACCCATCCTCTATTCTCTGGGCTTTGTTTGTTCCCCTTAGTCTGAAAAATGTATAAATATTTGAGGTTTTGTTGTTCAAACTGAGCTATTGCTTCCCTTGCTCATGTGTTAGGTTAGTCAGCAGTAAAAACACAGAATCCAATAAGGAACATGTGGGGAACTTCCAGCAAACTCATGTGAAAATGTCTGTAAAAGGTAAGCTGAGCACCTTGGAATCATGGAATAAATTGGGTTGGAAAAGACCTCTTAGGATTATCGAGTCCAGCCATTCCCCAGCACTGTCAAGGCCACCACTGACCCATGTCCCTATGTGCCATATCCACACAGCTCTTAAATCCCTGCAGGGATGGAGACTTCACCATTTCCCTGAGCATTCTGTGCCAGTGCCTGACCAGCCTTTCCACCAACCTGAGCCTCCCTTGACTCAGATCAAGGCCATTCTTTCTGCCCTGTTCCTGTTCCCTGGGATCAGAGCCAGACTCGCCCCCCCAGCTGTCCCCTGCTGTCAGGGAGCTGTGCAGAGCCAGAAATTCCCCCTGAGCCTCCTTCTCTCCAGGCTGAGCCCCCCCTACTCCCTCAGCTGCTCCTGGTGCTCCAGCCCCTTCCCCAGCTCCATTCTCATCTCTGGCTCCAGCCCCACAATATCTGTCTTGTAGTTTTCAATGTATAAGCTTGGTGGGAATATTAACCTGCCTGCTTTCCTTGGATTTTCTGGGTACCAACAAATATTTTGAATAATTTCAGCGTGAAATTTCAGCCCTCAGCTAAGTGCAGAAGGGCAGGAGTGAGGGATCCTGCCTGGAGCACGGGGTGCTGTGGGATGGCAGCAGACAGATTTGCTTAAATATATTTAGTGACTTTGTAGTCTCAGTTCTTAAGAATCTCCTGTATGTGTACAAATGTGTTTTACAGAGACTTTTAATTTGAGCAAATTTGGGTTCCTGAGATTACATCTTTTCCAGCCTCTAAAACACAGGCTGCTGCTGGTGGTACTCTAAGTCCTTGTTTCAAAGCAGTTTAAAAGCAGATTTTAATTCTTAAGCCTGTCTTCCCCTTGTTCCTTTTGACAGAAGATTTTTTCAGAAGTTTATCTATTTTTAAGGTGGCCTGAATCGGATGCTGATCATGACAACTTTCAGAACAATTAATTTGGCAATGAAATCTTACAAAAAACTCAAATATGTTACATCAGGATCTTAACAAAAGTTGGCCAACACAACAAGCGGAGTTTCTGGCATATAATAAATAATATACAGATCCTTTCTAGCTTGATAAGCAGGAAATTATTGATTAAAACCTTGTCTGTAGCTTATTTCCTGACCCGCCGAGTCAAAGTGTGTTTGATCTGTCTCAGTTTGGAATCAGCAATATTTCTGTGTGGGTGCAACATGTCCCTCTCCCTTTGATCCCCAGAGATTTGTTTTGGCATTGCAGCAGCTATTTTTGTTTTGCTTTGTGAGGGAAATAAAAATGGTTTGATGAGTATCACCATGTTCCAGATCTGCCTAAATGTCACATAAGGAGACTTGTGGAAGAGACCAGAAGCTGTAGGTGCTGACCTGAAGACAAGCTGTATGTGATGTATGGGATATAGTTCAGAGACCAGAATTAATTTATGTAGGATAGTACAGAAATAAATAATTTCTCATTAAATAAAGCATAAAACCTTATTTTAAATGCTCTGTTGCAGCTCCTGAATTTGAAAAGAAATAATATTCCCTCATGGTCTTCAGATTGGGTAGTTTTGGAATCTGTTTAGCAGAGTGAGGGGCTTTATTTAAAATGTGACATCAGTGAAGATCTGTTCTAAAAAGTAAATATTTTAGTGAAATGAAATAAAAAAAATTAAAGAAAGGCCCCCTCTAGACCCTGGGTCATTTAAAATAGGCTCATTTCAGTGCTGGTATTTTTTAAATGGATGAAGGCAAAGTGCTCCATCCACCCTGTATTCTCGAGAGGTTGCTTTTTGCTCTTCGGATTAAACCATTGCTTCTAAAAGTAGCTGTTGAACACTTTGGGATCTGAGCCACTGATTGTGGCACCCAAGCATAGCAAGGAAATCACCTCTTCATGGGCTTCCCAGCTTTCCATGTAGCTGAGACCACCTTGGGAATGAGAGCAGTGGCTCATCCCCCACCCTGCACATTCTGAAGGAAAATGGGCAGTGCTGGTGTCAGGGAAGCTTCCCAGTCTGACCATTCAAGAGACTTGTGGCAGTCACACTCCCAGCATTCCTCAGCACTGCAGTGGTGCAAGCTTAATGATATCCTCGTTTATTTTGGAAAAAAAAAACAGGGACATTCAAGAGTGAAGTCCTGCACATCCCTGTAACCTCTAATAAAAGGTAATGAAAAGTATTGCAACATAAACCTGTACGTGATGCTGGAGGAGAAACAACAACGTGTTTTTTTGGCTTTAAATAGAGATGGAGTTTGTTTTTAGTTGCACGTTGGAGCAATTAATTGGGCTGGTTTATGCCGGGACAAAGCATTAGGGCAGTGAGAGGCATTCCTGGATCTTGGCCTTCGTCTTTCCCCAGAGTCTGATTTTTCTGGTGTGACAGTGGCACTGATTGTCTTCCAGCTTAATCAAAAAAGTGTAGATGGAGCATGGGGATAGAAAATTTGCCTTGAATTTTCTATTAATCACTGAAATATTCTCTCATATTTGAGGAAATTAAAAAAAAAGAAAATTAGACAGCAATCTCCCCCCCCACCAAACAACCCGTGTTGCTTTTAATAAAAACGGCCAAAAAACCCTCCCCAAATCCTTTTCATCAGTAAAGGGAAGAAAAAGCAGTTTGTGAGAACTAGAGCTCTTTGTGTTTGAAATGCCGGCTGCTTTCCAGCCCTTGTTGGAAAACTCAGGCATTTCAAGAGCTCACTCTTTAAAAGTGCTGTGCTGGTCTGAGCTACGCCAAAATCCTCTCAGTCCTGTTGCTCACCTGTCTGCACCTTGTTTTCAGTTGTTTTTTGGGTGAGGAATTCCTTGCTAATTGTGGCCATATTTTGTAGCTACCTTGTGATGTCACTTGTTATTGCCACCATGTTATGGTTAGCAGCGTCCAGAGGCTGTGAGCATCCTCAGTCATGGAACCATGGAATTGTTCAGGTTGGAAAAGCCCTCTGAGCCCATCCAGCCCAAGCATCCCCCAGCAGTGCTAAGGCCACCACTAACCCATGTCCCCAAGTTCCACATCCACAGGTCTGCTAAATTCCTCGAGGGGTGAGGACTCCACCCCTGCCATGGGCAGCTGTTCCAATGCCTGACAACCCTTTCCATGAATAAATTTTTCCTAACATCCAACCTAAACCTCCCCTGGCATGGACTGTGTTAATCCCTTCTCCCATTCCAGCTGGACAGGGAGAGGAAGTGAGACCATGTGCTTAATTGCATTTTAAGGGCAAAACATTGGCAGAACGGCTTGTGGTCACACTAAGTGCTGCTGTCTCCAAAAATCAAGGAAAAAAGAGGTGGGAATAAGCTGAAAGAAGATAAATGATGCTATGTGAGCTTTATTCCTTCACTTGGGGTCAGTGACATGAGGCCACTCAGATGATGTTCCTCGAAGGGAGTGTTGGTGAGAAGGATTTCAAGGCAATGTGTGACAAGCCACTGATTTGTTACAGTTCAGGGTTTAATTGAAGTAATTATGTGGGAATCTTCTGGTTCCTTTTATATTCTTCTGCAGTGGCTAAAACAAACCAAAATGCAGCAGTCTTAGCTGGTGCTATAAGTTTTTAGGTGATTAATATGTACCGAAGCTCTACTCAAGGTGATAATTGAAACCAAGAAAGAATCCTAAGCAGCAAGAACAAAGATAACCTTTAAATAGGAATTCCTGCTTTCTGGGTCTCTATGTAGGTGCCTGTCCAAAAGCCCAGGGATCTTCCTTTGATCTCAGCTTTCATCCCATCAAGCAGAATCTCTTTGATCCTAGCCGTGGTGAGGATGACCCTTCCTCAGCACTGTTATTCCTCTCTCTGGGAGAGCTGCTGGAGGAGTGCTGAACCTGCCTGCCATGATTTGTAGCTCCCGCTGGTGGTATCTGGAAAACTTCAAGTTTTCAGGAACCCTCAGATTTACTAGAGGGTTTTTTAGCCTCCCCTTTTGTAGCTCTTCTGGTGCCAGGCACTGCCTGTCCTGGCCTATGCTTTCACATCACTTGCTGTCACTCCTGTGCAATATCCACCCTTCTCTTTCCTTCTCCCCCAGGAAACATTTCAAGGATCTTGGTGAATCTCTTATATTTACATTTAATATATGTATTTATTTTCTTTCCTTTGGCCACCAGTGATGGGATTTGTGGTGTGATCTTGTGTATCATCCACTCAAATGCACAAAAGAAACCAAGGCAAAGTCAGGGGCACATCTCACAGCCCTGGGATTACACTCAATTCTCAGGGCTGTCAGGGCCATTGACATACATGACATAAATTAAAATAACAGACAAAAGCTTTGGCAAGGGAGAAATATGAACATTGGATGTGGGGGCTTGAGAAGCAAAAGCCATTTTAGTGCAGAGCAGGAATCATTTCCAATCACCTTTTTTTCTTTTCCATTTCAGGCTGTGACCGTGCGGAATTCCATGGCCAAGTCGTTGTACAGTGCTCTGTTTGACTGGATCGTGTTCAGGATCAACCACGCCCTCCTCAACTCCAAGGACATGGAGGAAAGCACCAAGGTAACATCTCACCAGTTCTTTTGGCTCCTCTCTTGGGTTTTTAAAATAGATAACTGAGTGATAAAACATTACCCAGGCATGTTGCTTAACGTGAAGTTAATTTTTCCTCAGATCATTTTTCTAAGTGGTGCTTGCTGAGCTCAGAAGGATGAAGCACCTCGAGTATTATAAGCTCAGAGCAGCTAGGGAAGAGATTTTGTTGTAGTCACAAAAGCCAGTTCCCCCACCAGCTCCAGGAGCAATGGCAAATAGTTTTCCTCCTTATGTGTAAAAGTATAGGACCATGTATAATTGAGGGGAAAAAGGGAATTCTTGCTACCACATTTTGATGAAGTGGCTCTGTGATGAAGTGATGAATGAGCTGGGTATCTGTAGGTACTAAGGTAGAACAGTAGAAAAATGAATTTAAAGAAAAAAAAATCATGGTGGGAAGAATGGAGCTGTGTAATGCTGTACCACCTTCCCAAAGAATTGATGGAAGGAATGACATGAAGTTTCCTGCAATATCAGGGTCTGGATGCTGTGACCCAGGACATCTTCCCCAACCCTCTCATGTACTCATCCACACTCCTCATGGCTGGGGGATACTGACCCCAAAATCTGTGTCTGTGTACACAGGCACTTCCAGCTCTCCAGCCACCCTTGGCTTGGGAATCTGAGGCATGCTCCAGCAGCATGTGGGATTTTTTGGGGGGTTGTGCATCCAAACTAAAGTCACAGCTGCCCAAAGGAGGATTTTCGCTAAGCACTGACATTTGGATTGTGCCCTAGGACTGAAGTTGATGAGACTCTCAGTGTGGGCACTCCTTTATTTAATTCCAAAAAAGGCTTGTGGAGCGTAATTGTGGACTGGAAATAAAAACATGCCTATGAAATCTGGTTATATGCCTTTCTGACAAAGAAGGGTTGTTACAGTGATAACATCCAGTGAGCCTTCTGATTGCACATGCTGCCTCTCCCTCTGTTTAATATTTTACCAGAAATGTTGTGTTCTTTCCTGATTTTTTTCCAAGTCATCAAAAGTTTTGTCTGGACTGTCAGGAAAAAACAAACCACACTGTTTACATATTTGGTGAAGCAGAAAAGTAGATTTGTTTTGACAAGGAAATGTATCTCAAATGCTAATTATTTTTTATTAATTACCCAATGATTTTTAAAAATTATTAACTGTTCTGTAATATTTAAATACAAATCAGTCTAGGACACTTTTGCGTGCTTAGTCAGCATGGCTTTGAAAGTGAGGCACCACGGTAGCTGTTTATGGGCCATTAAACTTTTGTTCCCAACCTCAAATCTCAGCAGGTAAGAGCCAGAACAGCCCAAATTCCTGCTTTTTTCCAGCATTACTGCTGCACATTAACCCTCTGCTTCCTCCAGCCAAGACTCCCATGGAGTGTAACCACCTTCCCCCTTGCCTACCTCTGTGTGTCATCTCAGGAATTCACAATTCACAGGTTTCTGACCTTTTTTTTTTGCCCCAGATTGTAACGGTAATATGCAGGTCAGGCAGCAGGTGCCAGGAGCTGGGAGTGGTGTTGCCTGTGTGCCAGAGCAGATCCACCCATGCTGGCAAATGCCCAGGACCCAGAGCTGCAGGAATGTTCTCATACCCAGATCCAGGGAGGCAATCCTGGCCTGTACTTGGGCCAGAGTTTCTGAAGCAGAAAGGAAGCGCACAAAATATCAGGAAATAATCTGCTGCTCTAGGCAAGAGTGTAGTTCAGTTTGTCTTCAGAGTCCTCTGTGAATTGGATTGATTCCCACAAATCCCCCAGAAGTCATGAAAATGCACAAGCCCTCCCCATTTTAGGGGTGGGGATGGTAAAGAAGAGATTTATATGCATTTCAGAGCAGCTCTGTTAAACATTGACCAGCCAATTTTCCCTTGAGCAGTTCTACTGCGTCACCTCCTCAGCCCTATTTTTAGCCCCCTACTTGGGTCTTTTCAGCACAGAGGGAGGAGAAATGTCTCCCTGGACTGGGCAGGGCTGGGAATAGCTGCTCCTTTGCCCCCAAAGAATAACATTGCTGCCAACAAGTGTCCAAGGGCATCCTGGGCTCTGCAGCTGCCATTGAGGCATCAACCAAGAATCACCACTGCGGGGAAATGGAGCCAACGATGACTCATCTGGTTTTTCCTTCATCTGGTTTCCACTTCTCAACCCTCTTGAAATCCTTTTCAGCTCATTCTTGGAGAAACCCCAGATGAGGATACAGGTTCTTCTTAGCCTCCCACATGTTGTTTCAAGGTTGGGCAACACCAGTAACTGGGAGGTGGACTGGGAGCAGTGGCATCTCCAAACCCTGGGAATGCCTCCTTGCTGCAAAGCAAGACCTTGGCACTTGGATGACATCTTCTTCTGGCATCCACCAGCGAAAAGAGTTTCTTAAACACACCAAGTCTCTGATTTATGAGAGCAAAATACAGCCTTGCACCTCAGAAACTCCTGAGCGTGCAGTGGGTGAATAATATGTGACTCACCCTGCGGCAAATGTCCAGGATTAATCCCAGCCCATGCTTGACACTGATATTCCTCTGACTTTTAAGATATATCTTGAAACAATCCTGCAGATTTGGAAGCTTCAGAAAGTGTCAGATAATGGATTTGGGGCACAGAGCTTTTTTATAATAATCACATTATGTACAGTAAAAGAAGACTCAAAACCATCTCAATTCAGAGCGTGTTTGGGAGAAATTGAGGAACAAAATTAATACAGAAGTTTCTCTCGTCATGAGTGTAGATTTGACTTTAGTGGGACAATGGGAACCAAGATCATTTTCAGATCCCAATATGTGTTTATTTGGTATCAGCAGTAAGAAGAAGATCAAACGATGAAGCTGAGCAAAGAAAAATAAACAGTCGGCCGTTGTTCTTCCATATCGTCCAGCAAGTATTTGGAAGATGTAAATCAGACCTTTGATATCCAAATTTAGTTAAATGTACAGTGAAATATTTTGGGAAAACACAGTGGGATTTGGCTTATCTTGCTTGGTGACAGGATTTCTAGCATATTATTTCTGACCTAAGTTGTGAATAAGTAATTTGAGACCTCCTGGTTTATGGTAATAGCAGAGCTGCCATGGGTCAGATTTGCTCCAACTCCCTTTTCCTTCATCTTCTCTCAATTCCTTTTAGTTCCTTTTATGTTCTCATGATTCCCTACAAACTGTCTGAAATTTGACCTTTATTAATGAGGTTGGAGACTTCTCCTTCTCTTGAGAACGAGATCACTAAACCTCCCAGAGCCTCTTATTGAATTCCCCTTCCATAAATCAGGTTAGGAATTACTGGAAGTCCATCTCACTTCTTAAAACAGTGATAGAGTGGAGATTGTGGTGGATCAAAAGGCATTTCCAAGGGTGTTTTTAATCTTTTCCCATTTGGTTCTTGTGAAGTGTCTCAGTTTCTTCCCAAATCACCCTGCTGCCGTTTTTGGATGATGTGCTGCATATGTGGGGATGGTGGTGAACTCATGGCTGTGAAGAGAATTAAAATTAATGGCCATGAAGAAAAATTCATGGTTGAACGCATGAAGAACTCTTGCCCATGAAGAAAATTCATTACAATTAATGGCCATGAAGAAAAATTCATGGTTGAACGCATGAAGAACTCTTGCCCATGAAGAAAATTCATTACAATTAATGGCCATGAAGAAAAATTCCTGGTTGAATTCATGAAGGACTTATGGCCATGAAGAAAATTCATTTAAATTCAACCAACCAGTTAATTCTTGGCTTTTTGACCTGAAGCAGAGGAAGAATTACTGAATATGCAATATGTTTAGTGTGCATCAGTTCATTAATTTTAGGTCCCAACTTCCAAGTTTGTAACAAATCACTGCCTTTCACTTTATATAATAGCTCATCCTGTATATTGGGGTGATGTAGGTTGTAGTGGTCCTTTTGGATGAAGTGGTGATGGGTTTTGGGGAGGGATTTTTTGCAGTATCAGCTTTGGAATGTTGTAAATGAAAAAAAAAATACTAAAATGAAAAGAGATTAAAAATTTAAAAATAGTAATAAATAAGATTTTTCCCCTGGATTTGAAGCAAACCTATTTGTGATTGCCAAAATGTACCTCCATGGTGGAATTACATCACCAGCATGCATTTGGGGCAACATAAATCAGCTCAAATGATCCCTATTTATTGACACTTTGGGAATTGGAGAGCATGGAGCTTCAAGACCATCACTTGCCAAAAGCCCTTAAAACTCGTGCTCTATGTTTAAATGTCATGACTGAGACATTTTAAGAAAAGCATGAAGTCATTTTTCATCATCTCAAGCAGAAAGTGCTCACTGACCCAGGGTTCACCCAAATTTTAAAACTCCTCACAGACAAGCACTTTTAATCACAGGAATTTTGATATGCTAATTAATACAGTCACACTTTTTAAATTTTATATGTTAGTTTTGATAAAGAAAGCATTAACACATAAACTAGACTTGGCGAGTCGAGGTCTAAATTATTTTTGTGATTTCCTCATGGTACCTATTCCAAAGATGGATTTGAAGCTGAAGACTTAAAACATTTGTAGATGTTAAACTCCTTCAATTATTTGTTTTAAATATTGGGCTGCAAATTTCATCCTAAACCCACCCAGATTACACACCTTTTACAAGAAGTTTAGCAAAATTTATTCCTGTATATGTCAATGGAAATGGTATTTTTTCACCTTGCTTCAAGAATTGACTTTGTACTAGAACATTTGTGCTGCTTTATCAGGACAGAGAGCAGAAAAACAGCCATAAATTCCAAATTTCTCAGGTTTTAAAGTTTTCCCTAGTGGCATCCATTAGCCTCATTCTTTTGGGAGCATCCTAGCAGAGGAAAAACAACTGATTCACTGCAGAGCTCTGTCCAGATTTCTCTGGCATGAAACTCTGCAAAAAAAACACACAGTTTAAAATCTGTATTCTGGAGGAGTTTGGGAGTTACAGGGATGTGAGAAAAATGCTCTTTTACTCTGTATAACAACCATGGCAGAATTAACCATCCTCCTCCTGGATGTGTGGCTTGATACCTGCAGTGGTTTTGTGAAATGCAGATTATTTTTATAGTTCTCTGTGTGTTTAATTTTAGGTGTCAGCAGAAAAAATTATAAAAACACAGCTTTAAAATATAATATTTCCATAAGATTCTTTTATAACTGACAGGACTATTTTTTGCTATATATGACTCTTCTGTTTTGCTTTATAAGTGTATTTCCACGCCCACATTGAAATACATTTAGTAGCAGTTTCAATGCAGTAAATGAAGCAGGATTAGAAAAAAGGGAGAGGGTTTTTGTGCTCAGTTGTTTCATATTAAATAAGGTTTGTGAGAGCTTAAAGATCTTGCTCAGCTTAAAGTCTTCACTCATGGCAGGGGCTTAACTATTTCCACAGGGCATCAACGCGATGCTTTTGAAAGCTGGTGTCAGTAAATCCATAAATAGTCTGGAAGTGTGAGCATTTTGTCTTCCAAGTCTTGTTTGTATGTGGTGGAATAGAGACTTTTATGTAGGGGAATTTTTTGGAACTCTTGTGGATTGTAGGGTTGAGCTTGCGCAGCAGTGGGGTGGTTGGGGTCATGATTTGCAAGGGTGATGTGAAGGGAGATGGGAGAAGTCACTAAGTCCTGTTTCTGTCATCAATTTTTCTGTGGTTAATATAGATAAAATATGATCCATTAATCATACAAAGAGTTTAAGAAGAATTCCTCCTGAGATGTATTTAAAAAAGGGATCAGGCAGATTTCTGCCTGGTGAACAAAAGGGTTGCCAGAGCTATTGGGACAAGCAGGAGAAGATGCTGGACTTTGGAAAGCAGTGGGTGAGAGTGAATCCCTCTGCCAGGCTCAGTGCTTGGTCCAGTGGTTCCCAATTTCCAGTTTCTGGTCAAGGAGCTGTTTCTCATGGGTGTTTTGCCAAGTGATGCAAGCTTCTGGGAAAGTGGCCAAGGGCCTTCATCCTTGTCATGGCAGCAGGGAGGTAGAGACTGTCTGGCCCTGGAACAGGGAGAAAAACCTGGACAAAAGATGAAGTAGTCAATGAGCTCTTGGAAAATGAGTAAGAGACTTATCTTTGTGCTTAAATGCTTTTCTTGTTGTGTTTTTGCTTGTCCCAGTGGCCAGAGTCCAGGTCAGACAAAGGTCCAACTCAC
This sequence comes from Phainopepla nitens, assembly GCA_013400175.1. Taxonomy (NCBI): domain Eukaryota; kingdom Metazoa; phylum Chordata; class Aves; order Passeriformes; family Bombycillidae; genus Phainopepla; species Phainopepla nitens. Next base: position 281,574 of record VXBQ01006393.1, on the reverse strand, counting down.
AGCTGAGTGGCCGCTCTGCCCACGGCAGCATGCCTGCTCCAGCTGTAGGTGGTTCCCTGGTCAGGAGTTGGGCACAGAAGGAATATTTTCCTCCCACATTATGTGATGTGTTGAAAATGGACAAAAGGCAGAGTGGAGAGGCCAGTGAACAGTCTGGTTTATATTCCTGGCAGTGGAATTGAGCTGGTCTTAGCAAGGAAGTCTTAGAAAATCCAGACAAGTAACACCAATAGAACTAAAACCAGGGCACCTGGCAGCTCTCAGGTCCTTTGAGGTGGAGAGGAGGGAATATTTCTCCTCCCTACTTGAGGTTTGGCTCATTTGACCAGTGCTAATGCTTTTACCTCTTATTAATTATTGCTTATTAATTATTTAATGAATTGTAACGGGTGAATGGAGTATTTGCGTGAGGCGGCCTTGGTTGGACTCTAGAGCTTGGTGCTCTAACAAGCTGCTGGTGGAGCTCTCCCTGAATGTCCTTCAGGCTCTTCACTCTTCTTGTAATGACAGCAGCCCTTCTGGGTGGGCACAGTAGGAGTTTTATTTATAGCCAATTATGAATTAGGTGTTTAACAAAACAGTCATATAGCGGCTTGGAAGCTGCAGCAGAAACTGTATCTCGAGTTTTTCACCCCGGCTTCCTCTGTGGATGAGGTTTATTTGCTGACACATCCCCATGTCCCTCTTCCTCTGGGTTTCCCAAATCTGTCTGACAGGCAGAAGGCTCAAGTTTTTGAAAACCAGTACCTACACAAAGGAGAAAGTTCCACATTTCTACTCCCATCGAGGGTAGGAAGCACAGTCTGAGCCAGGAGGTGATGGGTTGCACTCACCTATGGGCCAACATACAGCTGGACATACTGCTGCCTCTCCTTGCCTGGCTGGTGTGGGGAGAGGAGAGGGCCAGGAGGATGCAAAGCACGCTGGGAATTCACTGCAGCATTGACCTCACTTTGCCAACACAGGAAACCTTGGTGCACCCACATCTTGGTGAGCATCTCAAGAGGTAATTGTAGATTAGAGACCAAACAAGCATTGGCTCTTCAATTTGGGGAAAAGCCTGGGGTGAGATATGGCTGAGGTTTACAAAATCATCAAAGTGATGGGGAAAAAAAGCTATTTAGAACTGTAACTGACCAAATCCTGCAATTTATATTGTGGATTATGGACTTAATAAAAGAAGAACTTCCCTATTGTGAACTTTGTCAGAGAGAATGTAGGGCTCATAGTGACAGTGGATTCCAAAAAAAAATGGGGTAGGCTTTACATCTCTCTTGCCCATGAACTAAAGGAGCACAGAGTTGTCTCTCCATATCCCTCATCCCAAACTGGCAAGAGCTGGTGGAAAAAAGTGCTAGAGCACAGAATAGCCATGTGGACACAGCCAGGTGTCACAGGGGAAGATCATGTGGGCAGGGCTGGGCCAGCAGTTAGGGCCAAGTGTTAGTCAGGGCTTTGGACTCCCTTTTCCAGCAGCATTATTATTTTTGCATTAATTCCCCCTTTTCAGTGAGACAGGAGCAACTTGGTGCTTCCAAACATCAGTCCATCATCTTATGTCTGACAAACAAGGTGGATGCTTTATTTGTGATACTATTTTAGTTTTCACCAGGAGAACTAAAAATCATGTCCATGGGAAGCCCTGATGTGCAGGAGTTTTCTTCTTGAGGTTTGCAGCTGGAGTGGGTTTGCTTGGACAATGCACTCACCTTGGAGGTGTGTTCCTGTGGATTGTCTTCACTGTGCAAGCCTTTGTTTCCCAAGCCTATCCCCATTTTTCCCTTCTGAAGATCAATACTCTTAAATTCAATAGAATAACTTGGAACAGGGTTCAGGTTTCTTCAAAGATAGCCATTTATTTGTAAATAAGAAAAGAAATCACCTGTCAAAGGGCTTTTCTCTTAGAACAAGCCCTTTTGTCCAGATATCTGAAGTTACATGTTGTCTCTCTGATTTGGAGGAGTCTTCCAGATGGCACAATATCAACAATTCCAGTAACATTCCTGCTATTAAGTATATTTAATTCTGCCTGTGTGGTTTTGATTATGTACCGTGTACAAATAATCCACTTTATGTGATTTTATGCTAATCCTCACTCTTACTTTTCTTGCAGACTTTATCCATTGGGGTGCTTGATATTTTTGGGTTTGAAGACTATGAAAACAATAGCTTTGAACAATTCTGCATTAACTTTGCCAACGAGCGCTTGCAGCACTACTTTAACCAACACATCTTTAAACTGGAACAGGTAAGTCTAGAAATATTAACTCTCTGATGCCAGTGAGTATTGACATGACTTTGTGTCCCTGATAAAGTTTTGAAATTGTCCCTTTAATTCTATTTTCTTAAGGAGTGTACACTGAATTATTCAAATTTAACTTCTAATTGACCATATGACAAACTTCCACCTGTGAAATAAAATCCAGCCAGACGTTTGCTGGTTCAAAATAAAAATTTTGGCTTCCAAAAACATCATGAAGACCTTAACCACTGCTCTGTTATCTTCTTGATGTGTGCTCAGAGGGCTCATCAAGGAATGAGCAATTCCTTCCTTGCCTTTGCCCGGACATGCTGCCGTGCCATTTGATAATCCCATAAAAGTTATTTTTTGGTATCTAGTGAAAAAGCCACCCCAATCTTCCAGTGTTTTTTTGCCTTCCAGTGTTGATTTGTGGGGAGGGAGGGGAAATGTCACTCTCATGTGTTCTCCAAGGCTAGACTTTAGAGCATTATTACCTTCAATAGCCTTGGCAGATTTGGAAAGGCTGAACTTTAAGCTTTGCTTTACATTTGTTAAGACAGGGTGTTGCTTTCCAACCTCAAATTAATGCACTTAAGAGAGATAACAAAAACAAAGGCTGCCATCCAGCAGGTAACATACACAAGATCATTTAGATGGATGGGAGGAGGCTTCTCCATTTGTTATCCAGCAACAAGCAGGACAAGAAAACTGAAAGTTTCTTTCAGCATCCATGTGTTGTTTCATGGATGGACAACTATTATTGGGCTGTGTAATACAGGAAATGTGTTAGAGACCTTCAAAATGCCTTTTTTTTTTTTTACATGCCAGTCTGCATGTCCTCTCTCCAGGTGAAATCCTTCTTGGGGGAGGCTAAGGGGAGCCCTCCTTATCATCGTTACAGAATTAACCCAGCCCTTCCCAAAAACCCTCATAGTTTCATTTTGGGCTTCTCCAGTGTTCTCAGAGATTGGAAAATTCAGAAGAAAAAGTTGCCTTGAATATGAGGATGTTTGAAAAACAAGTGATATATCCCTGAGTGGGTCACTTAGGGAGTATTTGTTCGTGAGTTTGATGATTTCTGTTTAATCTCTTTGGTTTTGATCAATAAGGTGGAGCAGAGCTGCTCAAAGCCATTTAATTTCAGTTTTTTAAGTGGCCTTTGGCTGCAGGTGCATGCTACTCAATAGATGCTCCAAGAATGGGAAAATTTGTCTGTTTCTAGGGATGGGTTTCTTTTCCCATTGTCCACTATAAAAAAGCAAATTTTGATACTATCACAAAGCCAAACCAGCTGGATTTTTTATAAGTGTTGCCATACACTTCCTGGAAGAGACCTGGGGAAGGATGATCCTTCCTGAAAGCTGGAGACAGATGATTCCTCCACGAGGTGGGGTTTCAGCAGCCTCCTCCAAGGTGCCATCATCCACAAGGGAATTCCTGCTAGTGGGCTGGGATTTCTTAGCAGGTCAGTGCTCCCCCCACACCTGGGATACACAGGGGTCCCAAGTGCAGCAGTCTGTAATTCTTCTTGGAGCAGCTTCAGAGCTAATTAGCTTTCTCCTGGAAATCTGTCAAGCATGAGAAGTCAGTGTTTGCTGTATGGATATGAGGAGCAGTTGTGGAGCCATCAAGCTGCAGAAGGCCCATTACAACTCTTAATGCCAGAGCACGTCATCCTCCTGGGCCCTGGCTGGAGCACTGTGAGCTCTGCTGCTAGAAAATTCAGACATCTTGGCATAGGTTGAGTCTATAAATACAAGTAATCTGTGCAGCTGCACGAGCACTGATCCTTGGGTGAAGGAATTAGATGGTTTAACCATTTACTTTTCCTGGAGTTCTGTCTACATGTGGAGGAGTAGATTTGATGGAAAGAAAACTCAAGGACACACAATCAGATCTTGGGTCTTCAGGATGTCCTTCCTTCCTCGCTGGCCCAAAGGGTTTTTAATGATAGTCATGAGTTTACAAATGAAGACCAGGGAGTTAATATTGTCTTTCTAAGGAGCGAAATAGTTCTGGTACTTCAAAATGTGAATTTATCTGAGTTATTTGTGTCTTTATAAGGATTTCTTTCACGTCTTGGTGATGGGGACCTGAAATAGATAGATCCTTCTCTGAATCCTCAGCTCTCCAAAGCTTGCAGGAGGCTGAAGAGAGATTGCTGAGATACCTGGACGCTTCTGCCAAAAAAATAAGTGACAAAATTAAATAGTCACTAAGGATTTTTCTTGAAATCCTAATAGAATTTGTCTGCCAGAACTGCATTTAGCCATGATGGAATTGTTGCCATTACATGCTGTTGATGTTATGGAAACCAAAATACCCACCACAGTCCTCTAGGAGAACCATGGGATTATTTTAACCTTTATTTCCTTTTTTTCCCACGGTGAAATCTAATACAATGTGTCTGGTGAATCTTTTTTTAAACCTTTTGTCTGAAGATGACACTATTTCCAGTGGTTTGCAAACAACCATCAGGCATCCTCAGTCTTCAGCCTGGTGTCTCCCAAAAGTACAGCAGGTCTTGTGCTGTCACTGAGGGGCTGCAAAGGTTTTTGCAGGAGCAACCTCCTCTCCTGCAGCTGACCACAGGATAAGGGTAAAGGCTTTCTAAATCCTGATTTACTCTCAGATCCAGATCAGTGATCATCTGTTTATTAATGTAGAAAGGTGGCTGTGGCAGGAGTTGTGACTTGGCCCAGTCAGGGAGATAAGGTGGTTTTCTCCTCCCTGGGATCTCACAGGTTCCTGCTGGGAGTTTGGGTGAGGGGCTGTAGCTGGTGGCTTCAGCTGCTACCTCATTGCTCTGGGCAGCACGAGGGTGGGGAGTCCTTCACCATCCCTCCCCCAGGCTGGTGGCTTCAGGTGACACGTCCCTGTTGCTCTTGGACTCACTGGGTGCTGTCAGAGCATCACCAGGGCAGTGATTCTCTGTCCTCTGGCCTAGCTCCATCTCTGTGCCCTCATCAAGTGGCCTCCTGTGCGGAGCAGATAAGCTCAGAGCTGCCCTGAAAATCAGAGAACACCCAGGTGCTTCTGGGAGAGGAAAACAGCATTTTTGCATTGCACCTTGCCTGTTGGTTGGGTTTTTTTAGGGCATTGTGTTAAATAATTGCTGGGGATGAAGATTTAGTTTAGAGATCACCAGTACCATACCACTCATGGTCTGAGCTTCCTCCAAGTTTTGAGGTCTTTGGCAGTTTAAGGCCCAGGAGTACAAGGTTTTATTTCTTTATGTATCCCATTCTCCAAACTCTGTCACCTTGGTCCTCACTGATCTTCCCCCATCCCTGCCGAGGCTTGTCTGGTTCTCTCCACCTCACCCACCTTTCCCTGTTTCAGCTGATGCTTTGCAAAGCTTGAGGACTCATTCTGTAGCTTTTCATCCCACAGGTCTTCCTATTAAAGTTCTTTTCTACCTCTTTTTCTAGCTTTTGCTTACCCACCAAACCTCAGTTTCAAGGGCATGCTTTTCTTGTTTAAAAAAAAATCAATAAATAACCAAGGTTGTGGCTGAAAAAATTAGAGAATTTGGAATACAATCAACTGGCAGGAGCTCGGGTGTTCAGTGAAGTCTATTCTCTGAGTCCCTGGTGAGCTTGATATCCCAGCCAGCAAATCTCTGCCTGCTCAGACTGAAAAACTGAATTTCATCAGGATAACGCATCCTATGGAATGTTTGCCCCGCCATCCAAAGCTCCCTAAATATTTAGGGCAGTCTATAGTGTTTAGTGGTCCTGTGCAAGAGGTGGAGAAATCTAATAGTCTGGACTAAATCTTGATGGTGTTTGGTTGAAGGTGTGATTTCACGGTCTTGGAGGTCTGGTCACTACCTTCAACCACCTCTGAATTTCACCTCATGATTCTGAGGAGCAGCAGCCCCCAGGGAACATGACACTCTAAAATGAGTTTAAGTATCTTACTTACTGTAATATTACATTTAGAAATTAATATGGGATTAAATTAATTTTAAAAAGCATCAATCTAAAATATTTGCATTAAAAATAAGTTACGAAAAAGGCTCTCTGTCCTACTGCTTGGAACAGTCTTCCTTTCCTTCCAGCCAGGGTTTTTTCTGTATCTGATCACTGGTTAGGCGTTAGCACCTCTTTATTGCCTCTGAATACAAAAGCCAACCATCAGAAGTCAACCATTGAGGCCTGGGAGGCTTGGTTCAAATTTCTGTTTTCCTTGGAGATGGGAGAGCAGCTGCCCTCTGAGAAATGTTGCCGTCAGCTGCGGGCCACATGACCCGTGGAGAAAGAACAAGCTGCACAAGTTATTGATTTATTATTTGGCAGAATGCCATCGAATGCAACTCACATTTGGGGGAAGAGGACGATGCTTAGAGCACATAAATCATACTAATAAAAATCAGGATGCTGAGAGCTGTATCTGCAGAGTAGGAAGATTTCAAAGCATGTTAGTGAAATGAAGGACGACTCTGATCAGAGCTGTGCCAGGGTAGGTTCAGGTTGGACATCAGGAGGAATTTCTTCATGGAAAGGGTGGTCAGGCAGTGGTGGACTGCCCAGGAAGTGGTGGAACCCCCATCCCTGGAGATGTCCAAGGAATGCCTGGACACAGCACTCAGTGCTCTGGGGTAGTGACAAGGTGGGGATCAGACACAAGTTGGGCTCAATGGTGTGGGAGGTCTTCTCCAAGCTCAGTGATTCTGGGATCCATTGTCAGACCCCCAGAGCTTTATCTTGTGTCCTTCCAGCATCCTTGAGTCCATGGATGTTGCACGGCTGGGACTAGGGCTGGGGGGCTTCATTTGCCACCCACTTGTTAATGGGTTTCTCCAGATGATGAGCAGTAAACATGCAAATATAATATATAATGTATAACATGTAGTAGGATATGCCCTAATCTGTTATGTTATTTATATATCCTCTGATATCATAGAGTAGATTGGAGTTGGAAGGGACCTGAAAGATCTTCCAATTCCAACTCTCCTCATATGTAATTTCCTAACCTTTAATTTAATCCTAGTGTGGAGAAGTGCTGCATCTGGCAAACCCATCCCTCATCCCATGCTCCTTGCTGTAACTCTTCAAGTCACAGGTGCTTGCTCCCAGTGCCCTTATCCCTCTCCCAAGTCACCATGATCCCTTGAGCTTTCTTCCTCTCCTCTGAGCTGGTTTCTTACTTTTTCCAGATAGTTGATGTTTCCTGCTGATTGTGGTTCCTACTCAGATGTATTGACTAAATAAATTATTTTCCTCTTTAATTTTGGTCACAAGAAATTAAAGGAATTGATCAAGCAGCAGATCTCACAGCAATGTTAAGCTTGTGCTTCTCCTGGCTGTGTAAGGGCAGCTTGGGAAGAAGATGCTTCTGCAGAGGGAGCCCATGGGATCATGGCAATGTGTGTGCTGCCAGCTGAACCAGGCAAACCCAATTCTGCCTATTTTGAGAGCAAAATGTAATTTATGATTGCAACCCTGTTGCTACTGAAGTTCAGGGAAGCTGATTTGAGCTCAAAGATGGATGGTGTGGAGCTGGCACGTGATTTTCTGGGCTGAACCTGCTGGTTTAAAACACTTCCATGAGGGAGAGTCCAAATTCCAATACATTCAAATCTGCCTACATACAGCAGTGGGGAGGTTATCAGTGGGTGAAGCATCAGCCTCAGAATAAAACCAAGTTCATGTGGCATTTGCTGAGGAGCTGTTGCAATAGTCACCTGGAAGGAGACCTTCTCAAGGAGGACCCTGGCTTCAAGGAAAGGCTCATCAGCTCCCCTGTACTGCCTCATGTTATCATGGACAGAGGAGGCCTTAAAAACCTGTTTATAGATTATGTGTTCATAGAGAACGTGGTTCAGTATTTATATTTGTTGTGTCTGTGAGCACATGGTTAAAAAATATATGTGTTGTATATTTATATTTATGTCTGTGTCTATAAATTCCTTTTCTACTGAAACTGAGAACAAATGTAAAAATCCTCATTCCTAAATGAAGCCATGGGCCTCAGCATCTTTTCCTGGAGGGATGTTGAGAACTCGAGGCATCCACCCTGTCTGCAGCACAAGCAGACTAAGGACCAGACATTGGTCTCACTCATTTAGGAACTTCCCACATCCTATGGATCTATCATATCAAACTCATTTTAATCATCAGTTTATGATGATTCTGCTGGACCTGGCTCACAGTGCCCATTTAGCTGAACTAGCAATTAATCCTCCATGGGATGGGTTCATGGGATGGATGAATCCTTAGGAGAGAGACTCTCCCACACCTTGTTGCCATTTCCAGCTGTGGACAAATTTCCCCAAGCTCCACAGGATGGATTTTAGGGCTTTTAGGATGCAAATGTGTCCATACATAGCCAGCAAAGAGCTTTCTTGAGGTTTAGCTCCTTTAATTTTTCGTATAACAACGACCCTTTTTAACATACGATACAAAAATATTTGGGGATTATTTTAAACTGAGGAGTTCAGCAAGGAATGGAGGGGGATGTGTAATGGGGGTTAATTCCTAGTTTCTCACTTTGCAAAGAAGCCTGAAGCTGAAGCAGATGGTGTTAAAGGCAAGAAGAGAGGAATTTCACACCCTTCTGTTTAGTCGGGAATTTTTATGCCAGATATATACATTTAGACATCCAAAAGTAGCTGCTTGTTGATCGTATGGCTCTGGATTACACGAGTCTTTATGTCAGGAGCTCAATGGGAAATGTTCCCAAGTGGAGTTACGCTGGGAAAAGGGATTTTTCAGTTGATTTCTCACTTTAATCTGGGAATTTTCGTTGGGTAAACAAGGTTTTCCTATGCCTCAGTAGGGAAAGGCTGGAGTAGATAAACTCCTGGATCTGGTCTAGCTCTGCTTGGGAGGAGGTGAATGAGTTGGTGGAGGTTTCTGCTGCTCTTAGGGTTTGTGAATCTTATTTTTGGGGCAGTTTCTCAATTCTCAGTGTGACTAATGACAATATCCCTGTGGGACAAGATGTGTGCCTCCAGGGCACTGAAACATTGAGGGATTTTCAGGGCTTTTGGCTTGCAGGATGTGTGGATGGATGCCCAAAACCCTCTGGACCTCTTTAAATCTTGGGAAAATTTGTGTCTTTGATATCCCATGGATATCAAAGGGCAACAAATTTCACCTATCATGGCAAAACCTTTAGGTGGGACTTTTCACCACCTTTTGATTTGAATTTCCTAAACCCTGAGTTTTGTGCATTTAGACATATGGAGAATTTATTGTGGTTTTTATTTTATATTTTTATCACATTTCCTGTTTCATTTAATCTCTGAAGTTTTTCAAGCCGCTGGTCCCTCTCTCCTCGCCTCTGAATTTTACCCCATGATTTTGGGGAGCAGCAGCACCCAGGGACCATGAAACTCCAAAGAGAGTTTAGATATCTTATTTAAAGATCATATTTATCACAGATACCATATCTAGATAAGTGTGAGTTTAAAAATAATGTTTAACTTTTTCTCCCCTAATTGTACTTTTCAGCATTTGGGTTTACTTACTGATGACTGTGGCTGGATACAGAGTAATTAATGATCATATGTGGAGGTGTAAAGACATTTTCCAGCATCTCCAAGATTTTGTTGGGCTTGTGGGTGTTTTCTCCCACTCAGGATAAAGAAATCTTTAATTCCAATCTGAATTAGAGTGGTTTGATTTGGTTTAGCACCAAAATAAAGTCCTGATAACAGAACTGGTCCAACACTCCTGTAGAGATAACAGGACTTGGTTCTCAACAACTCCACTTACAAAATTACAGGATATTTCTGTTCCTAGCAGGAGGGTTTCCATCAGACCTTGCAGCCCAGTTGGGAAGGTTTCCCTGATGCTCAGCATGTGTGTTTTAATTTTAAATTCATTATTCTGTGCCATGGGCAGTGTTCGTGCTCTGGGTCATTGTAGCAAGCAGAGTTTCTCTTTAGCAGAGCTTTGACAGATCCCCCTTTCCTAGAGTTCCAGTAATTTTTCTAGTTAAAAATGTTGGCTATTCTGCCTCATTCTGCATGTTTGGTACCCCAAATTTTACATACTGCTTTGCCTCAGCTAACACCGCATGAGAGTAAAGATTTACTCTCATATTCCACGTGCATTTCAAAGCCTGCTTCCCCATTTTATATCTTTTTTTTAATATATTTGAACATCAGAAACTTTGTTTTATTCAGATCCCTTCAGTGACCCCACGCTGGCATACTGCCAATGTCTCTGTGCTTAGGGCAGCAAAGCTGTTTCTGAATTCCCACTTGGGAAGTGGGAATCTCCTCGTGGAGTCCACAAAGGTCACCTGGAGAACAATCTGTAGCATCTCACCCAATAATTAAGTGACAATATGGAGCTACTGGACTCTTAAAAAAAAAAACCCTAATGTCTTTTTTCAGTTCTGTGCTCCATTTCTTTTGCCAAGTCTAGGAGCTCAGTGCTCTTCTCTCCAGTGAACTTGCATCACTCCACTTTCTAGCAGACCAGGTTTCAGGTATCCAGGGATGGGAGGAGTAAATCCTCATGTTTTTATTGCAAGTAAGGATGCCAAAACTGGGGCTCTGTGGACTGTGCACTGCACTAGAAATTTTTGCATAGTGGTAACGTCTACAATTTGGTTCTTAATGTAAAGATGATCTTCCAGGAATAGGACATTTGAATGTGCCCCTAAATATAACTTAGTTTTAAATCAAGGTATAAATTTAAGCTGATTTTTAATCAACCTCCAGCTTGAGGGATTTTTGTTTGAATGGACTGAAAGTGTTTCATGTTGGTTTTGTCTTGTTAAATGAAAACCTCATGTTTTTTGAATGGAATTCCTGATACTCCAGTGCTCCAGGACCCTGCATCCATCAGAGGATGGCAGGGGCTTTGTTGTCATACTCAGAGATGAAGGAATATTTTGGAGGTAGCTTTTAAGGATATCTCCTGAACTCTGCAGGAAGCTGAATTAAAAGACAGATATAGGAATATTAACAACTGCAATTCAATTGAGTTTAATAGACAGCAGTGATTTTATCCTATAGCTTCTGTCCTTCTGTGGATAATCTGCAGGCTGTTCTGCAGACCAGCAAATGCCCTAGAAATTACATCAGGCCATCTCAAAGCCATAGTTGTATCTCTTGAGCTGAGATCCTGATGGCAACCAAATAAAGAACTGGAAAAATGCTAGGAAAAAAGAAATAAGGGGAATTTATTTCCATTTAAGCTTTGGAACAGTTGCTCTGGAATAGTTTCTGCTGCCTGTCTTGAAATGAGAGCAAATCTCTAAGTTATCATGGAAAAGGTTGTTTGTTGAGGACTTGAATCCCTCTTCTCATTTGGCCAGAGTGGGAACAGGTTGTGTTAGGGATGGGAGGGAGGGAGGGAAGAACCCCAGAGCCTGGGAGTGACTGTTTCTGATCCAGCCCAGAGAAAAAAAGAGCAGAGGAGAGAGAATTAGCCAAAATCCTGCAGCTGAAGGAAACTACGCCAGGAGAGACCTGATGACTGACCATCAGGTCTGTGGAACAGCTGAAAATAAGTCCAGACATGTAGAGACCTTGAATTTTTTATGTTTTTGGTCATTTACTAGACAATTTTTAAAAACTCCATATCTGGCATTGCTGATTAGTGCTTTTGCACTAATCTCAACAGCAGTATAAGTTGTTTGTGTGGTCAGAGGAGTTTCACAGCACATTTGCTGTGCAGCTGCTGAATGTCCCATGTGGAATTATGCATATCTAGAGGCCTTCTAGAGCAGAGCAATGGTTTCTCAGCTTAGATATGTGGAGATATAAAACTCTGCATGATTTATGATTTTTTGGGGGGCAAAAAATGTAAAGCCCCCCCAACAAGTACTTCACCAAAGAGTCATGATAATAAACATATAAGTCTGGTCACACCTGCCTGTCAGCACTGAAATAATGCTGCTCTTGGCTCATCACACCAAGGTTTTATTGCTCTCTGCATGCTCCTGACCAGTCTTGAGCTGGCAAGGCTGGGCCTAATGGAGCCTGCACTCCATTAAGGGGCTCTTGGAAGCGGGCAGTTGATGGATGGTGCTGACTCCCAGTGACTTTCTGGGAAATCCCTCGGGAGCAGCTCATGCCTGCTCTGAAATACACAACTGTGATTGCTGGATAGAAGCTTTTTCCTGGCTTGCACTGAAAATGCCACGAGTTTTAATCAAATCTGTGATTTTGATTGTGTGTAGTTCAGCAGGGACTTGCGAATGTTGTTGTGAGGTTTTGCTGTGTCCTGGCTGCTCGGCAAGAAATGAAGGTAAAAGATTAACAAATAAAAGGAGAAAACAAAATTCATAATGCAGAGCCGTTCCTTATTTTCAGGGGTTTTTTTTTTCCCCAATGGAATGTTGTATATTTTGAATCCCAAAGGCTTTAGGGATGTTAAAAATGCCTTGTAAGGCACCACATGTCTGTATTTGTCTGTATTGTTGTTGTAAGATTATACAACGGCTCAAATACTGAATTGAAGACCTTCTAGGGGTTGTTTTAAAAAAAAATTTCCTGATGAAATGTCTCAAAGCTATTTAGTCTCTTTATTTCTAAGAATATCTGTGGAGTCCATGTTCATTTTGGATGAGGATGGACATACTTTTTTTTAAGTTGTTTGCTCATATTAAAAATAAAGGCAGAGGCAGCAATTATGATGAATCTGATGATTATTAGAAAGATGCATCCTTTTCGGATTTTGAAACCTATTTCCTTTCTATCTTCAATTCTGCCATCAAAATGTCCTGTGATAGAGGAGTAAAAAGGCAGCTGGATCAGTAGGACTTTGTCCAGCACATGGAGTAAGGTGCATTTTGTCTTTTATTTCTGCTTGCACCAAATCATCATTATGTCATCTGTGGGGTTTTTTTTTAGGAGGAATATAGAGCAGAAGGAATTAGCTGGCACAACATCGACTACATAGACAACTCCAGCTGCATCAACCTGATCAGCAAGAAGCCAACAGGGCTGCTCCATCTGCTGGATGAGGAAAGCAAGTGAGTAGGAAAATGCTGGCTTTGGAAATGAGATTTGCTTTTTCAGTTAAAATGTGTTTATCCTTCAGTTTGCTGAAAAAATCCAGCTTCCCAGAAAGGTGCTAATAGCTCACTGGGCTGATTGGTGTTTCTAGTGCTGTTTTTGAGGTGGCAACACACAGAGTGGAGAATCAGCCAGCTGAGGGAAAAGCCTTAAAAAGTAATAATTAAAATTCCTTTCCAGAATTTCTTCCATTAAAGGGAAGGGAAAAGGTTTCCTTTGCTTCTCTCTTCACTTCTTTCCCTGCCTCTTGCAGTGTGACGATGTGAAGGTGCTGAACCCAAGTGCATGAGTTAAAGCAGGATGTGTAGGTACTGTTATTGAGATATAAGGTGGATTTATCAATTTATTGGTAAAAATTGAACCAGAGTGAAGTGAGAGCACTTGTCCATAGGGGCTGCATTTCCACAGGGTTTTATGGGCATCAGGGACTTAGCTCAGATTTGCATTCTTGGTTGCATCCATCTGTCTCGGGAGAGGTTCTTGGGTGAACTTGTGGCTCCTGGGGCTGCCTTGGTGTGGAAACTTTGGAGCAGAGCCGTTCTCCCATCAGATGCTCATGCCAGTTTCCTCCATGTAAAAGGCAGGGAAAGGTGGTTTTCCTGAGGTCACCTCAGATCCACGTGGCCAGGGACACGCGGTCTTCTGCAACCATTTGCCTTGCAGGTTTCTCCCCACTTCTTGTCTTGTTGTTGGCAAGAGACCAGCAGTGATGCTCTCCCAGTGATATTGTACTGGGATAAAACAGCTTAAATTGGGTAAAGTTGTGAAATTCATCCCCATGCTGTAGACTTCCATGAAGTTTGAGGATGGAAGGTTGGCTTTCTCTTACCAAGAGCCTCTGCTGAAGCAGACACAGAAGTGGAAGCTCAGAATGTCTCTGTTGTCCCTTTTGTGGCCAACAAAGAAGTGGAAAAGTTTTCCAATCGGGTTTACGGCTTCTTCCTTTCAATTCTCTCCACTCAGTTTTCCTCAAGCCACAAACCAGACACTGCTGGACAAATTCAAGCGTCAGCACGAAGGGAGCTCCTACATTGAATTCCCAGCAGTGATGGAGCCAGCTTTCATCATCAAACACTACGCGGGCAAAGTGAAATACGGAGTCAAGGTCTGTCACCCAGCTGTTCCCCAGCAGTTGATTTCATCTGAATCTGGGATTGGGAAGGAAAGCTCCAGCGGCTCCACAGAGATGTTTTGGAGAGGACTTGGCCCAAGAAGATGGGAGGGTCAGGAGAGAAGTGTTTGGGGAAGTAGGGGCATAGTCTTCCTGTTCTCCTCCATGTGGGCATTTTGGGAAGAATATAGGAATGTGCAGTGAGTTCAGTGCTACACCCCAAGGACGAGTTGAAATTGGGTGTGTGGTGGCCTTTCTGGGCTTGGTTTGTGTAGAAAACCCAGTATTTTCCTCATCATTAACCGCTTTAAATACAGGTTATGTGTGCTTAGGTCTCAGCATCCCACTGCCACAGGTACTTTCTGGAATCCCAGGCAAATGATTCCAAAGTTGACCCTATTTCTATTCATGCCAGTTGTTAGCAGAAGGAATTCTAGTGGCCAGATGAGCCTGTGTGAGAAACAGCCTCGGGATTTGCAGCTGCAAATCTCTCATCGTGTTTCTGATGCAATAAATGCGTGTGATAAGCATCAGAGAGGATGGTCATAAAGAGGTATCTGATATGGGAACAGGAGAGAAAAAAGAAACAGGATTCAATAGCTGTGCTGGCCCAGAGGTGGCCTGGAAGATCCTACCTGGAGTATCACGTAGATATTATTTCTTTTCCTCTTCTGTCCTTCCCCTTGCCCAGGATTTCCGAGAGAAGAACACGGATCACATGCGGCCGGACATCGTGGCGCTGCTGCGGAGCAGCAGGAACGCCTTCATCTGCGGCATGATCGGGGTCGATCCCGTGGCTGTTTTCCGCTGGGCTGTCCTGAGGGCCTTCTTCAGGGCCATGGTGGCCTTCAGGGAGGCTGGGAAGCGATTTGTGGAGAAGAAAACTGGTACGTGTGCCCATCACCTGGAGACTGTTTTTCAGCAGCAGTTTGGGTCTAATGTGTTGTTACCCTGTTTTAAGTAGCCTGACTTATTAGGAGTGTTGAATCTATTAGATAACTTGTTGAAATAACGGGTAGATTTTTCGCAGGAGTCACATTTAAAGGTACCTTTGGATTTTAACATATCATAAGAAATATTTTCATTTCACTGCTGCTTTAATTTTTCCTTTTTGTAGGATGCACGGATAGAAAAACCCAAGTCGTTCAAACAGAGATATACAAATTATCCAGCAAAAAAGGCAAATTATTTTTGTAATAATTATTGAACTGTTAGTTACATCTGGAAACAAAAAAAGGCAATAAATCTTCCTATCATTTTCCAGACTGTTCACCCTTTCAGCTGCAGGAGAGCATGTCTCTTGTCTAGCAAAATTCGTGGCTTTGCAGTCATCCAGAACCACAGATCACAGGGGCATTAAATTAAAGGAAAGTGATGATGCATCATCATGCTGTGGCAGGCAAAACCTGGCTGTGCTTTTAGACCATTTCTCTGCATAAAGCAATTTCGGAAAGACGGGTACAAGCTAATACTATTCATTTCTGGGCACAAGAGGGCTTGAAATCCGTGATGGAATTAGAGCCTCAGCAGGGAAAATGTCAGCTGAGTTAAAATTAAAGGCAGAGCCCAGCCATGAATTACTTTGTAATCGGTGAGGTTTGCATCGTGGAGAGTGAGGGAGCCTGGGACAAGGAGCAGAGAGATGCAAACTCTTCAAGCAGAAAGAGTCATTCTCTTGGGAGCAAATCCCAAGAAGAGCAGGAGGCAAAAAATCAATTTCCAGCTCTTGAGGTTCTTCCTCTGACACCTTTTTGGATGCAGAGAGAAGAGCTGATTCTCCTGAACCTGGGTCTATCTGGCACATCAAGGCAGCATTTTTGGACAGAGTAACCAAAGAGGGAGATGGCAAGGTTGTTTGGCATTAGGAGAAAGGTCACTCCAAAGAGGTGACTTCCAAAATCCATCTTTGCATTGTCATCTTGCATAAACCCCAGGCTGAACTCAAGTGAGGTAGTCCAGAAGACAAGAAAAGGTCATTCAATCTCAGGAAGTAAGAGCTGATTTCAAGCCCTGCTTTGCTTTCTGTGTCTCTGGCAGCTGGTCTTGGGCACTGCCGTGCTCATCTCCTCACTCCTGCTTTTCAGTCCAGAGTTTGTGGCAGTAACTTGCTTAAATCTTCCTTTCTATATATATCTGTATCAATATATAGGTATGATTATATATATACACACATATATATATAAGTGGATGAATCCAGGAGGTCTTGAGACAATTCTGAGACTCAATTCTTGCATTGCCTTCTCTTTCCATACCAAAATTAACTAATACATGGTGATGACTGAATTTCTAAACCTTTTCATGGTGCTGTTCCATTATTTGTCCACGGCCTTTAGCCTGTATTCAAATGGCTTCATGCTTTGTACCCTCTGGGTTTTGAGTCAAATTAAAAACAAACCCCTCAGAAAGCTGGATAAAGTTTGTCTTAAACCTAGCAGCAGTCTTCAGATCATTTATACCCTCTTTTATGTGCATCAAATTGGGAAAAAGTCATGAGAAAGTCTCCATTATGCAGGCAACACTACTGGAAGGTGATTACCTAAATCTAAATTCCATACTGAGGTACACCTTATCTGTGGGAAAACCTTTGCCTACAAGCAGTGGCAGAGCTGGGATCACTATCCCTGCCCTCTTTGGAGAGCTACCCACCATGTCCAAGCATGACCATCCAGGTTGGCCAGGCCACCTCTAGTGGAAGGTGTCCCTGCCCGTGGCAGGGAGTGGGTCTGGATGATTTTTAAGGTCCCTTCCAACTCAAAACTGCTCTGGGATTCTGATTTGCCCAGGTCACACTTAGCAAGGTGAGATCGGTAGCAGTGTTTTCATTGTGTTTTTGCCCTGCTCTGTTGTCCTCCTCCAAAATCCTGTCACCAAGGCTGGTGGCTGTGGAAGAGCTAGACACAGGCAGAAGGCTCAGCCAGTGTCAGGCTGGTGTAGCGTGATGCATCCACTGCTAGATGCTGGAGTTCCCTTCTTCTCTCTAAAATAATGCAGAAAGCTCTAAATTAATGCTTTGCCTTTATGGCAGAAAATGTGTGTGAGTTATCAAAGTATCACTAAAATTCTCCCATCTTGATAGACAGAAGCAGAGAACCAAAGGCAGTATATGTTTGATGTTTGTTTTGGTTTTTATCAAACCTTGATCAGGCTTTAATTAACCTGATTTGAGCATCTACCTGCCCACAGATGTGGAGCTTCTGACAAAATGATGGTAGAGTAAGAAAAGTCTCTCTCACACAGTCATCCACATGCACTCAGTAGTTGTGCAGATATTTTTTCAAGATGTGCTACGTGTTCTTGGTTTCTGAGGTCCTTTCCGCATCCATCAGGCAGGTGAAGTGAGGGAGCAGGGAAATAGCCAAAACCTGTGGCTTTTAATTAAAGGCTCTTTGCACTCTTTGTCTGAACCCCAACTGGATCTCTATGCTTGCAATACCCAAGAGGGATTTTCCAGAAAAATCCCTGGCTTATGGCTAAGCAGCTCTGTGAAATTTTTCTCTGCTTCCTTTCCACATCATCCTTTTGGTTGTCTCCTCCATGCCAAGCAGATGCTTCTAGAAAGATAATCAGCATTTTTTTCTTGCTGGCTTTGGGAACTCTTCTCTTCTTGTGCTCCTGATACCTTCCTAGTGCAGCTTTTGGTGATTGTGTGATTGTCCTCATTAACTTGAAGGTGAAGAGCAGCAAAGTGGTGTGAATTTTCTTTGGTACCTTTGTGTTCTGCTCGAGTGATGCTTCTTACAGTGCTGCCAATGCTCCTCGAATGAAAGATGCCAGGATCAGGCAAGCTGCACTTAGCTGAAGGGTGGAACTCTTCAATAATTTGATTTTTAATTATTTTATTACTAAGTTTATCAATGAGAATTGAAATGGTCCAATAGAACTGCATGTTAGAACTGGATTTGTTTGTGAACTTGCATTAAAGGAACACTGTCAAGCTTTTTAGGAAAGAAAATTGACTGATTGACTTCTTTTTGCTGTCATCAATACACATTTATTATGCAAAACCTCTAATTCTTCGCAAAAATTTAATGGAAAAAATGATGCTGTTCATACAAACTAGGCTGTGGAGGCTTGGGTTTGCTGGACCTAAGTCCTTGCTCTGATAAAGGTTTTGTAGTCTTGAGGCTGTGCCTATCTTCGATGGGCTCTGCAGTTGGATTTGACCGACAAGGGTTGTTCCTTGGGTAATTCTTGCTTAAAAATAATCCCACTGGCTTCTCCAGATTTTTTCCTGAAGCTGATCACCAAAAAAAGCACTGCCCTCAAAGTAATCAATCAAAAAGGCTGCATTTGCCAAATAAAGGTGACAGCGACCAAAAGCTTGGTGTCTGAGGTCTCACTGGTGTTACGATGAGGAAGATGCCCCTTGACAGTGTTCCTGCAGAAAATTCAGATCAGTCCTTTCTGATGGTTTGATGTGTTGACATGAAATGCTCCCATCAATGCTGGCACAAAGTGACTCCAAGGTGACCTCCCCATGCCTCACTGGGAGTGTGGCACATCCTGGACTTGGCCAACGATGACAGAGAGGCACTGTGTGTTGGCACATTGTCACTGGCGTCACCTCTGCTCCGCCCTGTGCTCACCCTGGGCCATCAGGAGTCCTCTTGGCCACACACTGGGGGATTTTTCCAACTCAAACCTGTCCTGCCAAACTCCAGACTCCGTGTTCTCTGCCCTCAGGGAATATGGAAATGGTGCTTAATGCAAATCATGTGCATTTTTCCTTTTAATTGCCAAAATCTGAGCAAAATTTAGCACTGGGATGCAAGATGAGAGTTCCAGGTGGTTGTGTCTTGGAGCATCTGGACAGGGATTTGTGGGTAACACTGGGCAGAGGCATGGAAAGGATTTAAAAAATAAGTTAATAAAAGCAAAGATTTATCTGATAATCCTCTTTTTGCCCAAATAATCTTGGAGTGATTATTAAGTGTTTATGCTCTGTATAATGAGGATTATAATTGGGACTGGGACGTGGTCCAGCCCATTGCTCCCGTGCCACAGTGCCGTGCGGAGGAAACCACAGTTAAATTGTGTCGAGCACAAAAGCCTGTGACCCTCAAGCTCCTTTGGGCTTGTTCCTTCCCCTCTCCTGATTTCTGCTTATAAAATCTTTCTCTTCTCTCCATTTTTTTTGTTTGTTTTTATTTTGCTTCCCAAGGGCATGATGATGCAGTGCCATGTGCGGTTTTGAAAAGTGTGGATAGTTTTAGCTTTCTTCACCACCCAGTTCACCAGAGGAGCTTAGAGATCCTGCAGAGGTGCAAGGAGGAGAAGTACAGTAAGGCTCCACCACCCACCCTCCCCTCTGATACCACACTCACACATCCAGAAGTGGAAACCAGGTGCATTCCATGTAGAAAGGATAAAAAACAGCCCTGAGGAGCCCTCCATGATCAAACCAGCTGCCTTAGAGCAGCTTTGAGCCTATTGGGAAATGATCAGGCAGAGCTGGAAGAGTCAAATTAAAAGCAAACCCATATCTCTAGAGATCTCGCAAAAACCATTTTGTTGGCCATTTCCCCATTTACTCACTGGCATTAATAAAGAATATTCCTGATACAAGGCTGGTACAACTGGAATTCAACTAAACTTGGGTTTCATTGGACTTAAGAAATATCTTTAGCTTGTGAAAATATTGTCTCCCAGGGCTTTTACTTAAAACAGAGGCATTGTCAATGTTATTTTACAGAATGATGCACTTGGTCTCCATTTCTTCATCTTCACTCCTCTGTCATGTAATAAACTCATCCTGCATGACAACATGGACACTCTTGCCTGCACTACTCTATTTTATTTTTATATTTAAATAGATATTTGGTGCTCTCATGTTCAGATATATTATTTTCCTACCATTATTCTCTTCCTTCATGTTGCGTGTTAAAGCTGACAGAACTAAAGCTGCTCCGCAAGCAGAGCAGCTGGGCAAAGCCTCAGCCAACTTCCTTAAACTTCATGAAATTTAGGTGTAAGTGGAAACCACTTTTTTTTTCTGTAGAGCTGAGCACGGTAAGTACAGTGGGTGCATGTTAAATCTTCATAAATATGGTTTTCCTGTTAGAAACCTTCTGTCAGATGTCTGTGCTTCCTGCAGCATGTGGGCTTGGGGGAGCAGTGGTGGTTTAGGTCTTTATTTAGGCTTTCATTCTTAATTTAACTATATTATTTTCCCTTACAAGTTCCCAACACTGCTTTAAGAAAATATAAAGGAGTGATACCAAATTTTACTTGATTTTAGATTTTATTAAGTGGTGGTGTATCAAGTGACCTTACTGATACTGCTAAGAAACTATTGGAAAGGAAGATAGTTATCAGCAGAGTAATTTTACTTGCAATTAATGAATCAACTTAACTTTAATTTTTAAGTTGGTTCAGGAATATGGGAGATTTTGGGGGGTTTAGTTTGCAGTTCCTTAGGTAGGAAAAAGGAAATTCATACAACTCAAGAGATACTTAGAGCTTTAATTTACTGGGAAGCAGGAAGCTGAGCTCAGTGTTGAGCTCAGCACTTCAAAACCTCAATAATAGAGACTAGTCCACAAAATTTGGGATCTCTTAGGATAAATCCAACGAGTGGATCTAAGAAGAACATTGCCACAGTTTGTGAATTGGCATCTGACCAGGCAAACAAGTAATTCTTGTTCTGCATTCAGAGCTCCTTCCCATCTTCCCACGGGGTGTGCTCCTGCTTCCCCAGGCTGCCAGCCTTGGCAGGCTGAGCTGGGCTTGGAGTGAGTGTGTGACGTTCTGCTTCGGCATCCATCAGGTTTTGGGCCCCACAGGTGAGCTGGGCCCCAGGGACTCTGCTTTTCCCACAAGTCAGATGGGGTTATACATCCACATCATCCTTGAGACAGGAACCAAGGTCATCTCCTTGTCTTGAACTGTGCAGTTAGTTCTGAACGAGGAGAGAAAACAAATTGGTTTGATGAGTTTATTGAGATTCCCTGTGGATCCCTTGGTATTCAGCTTCTGGAGCAGCCTTCTGGGCCTTGACAGGGGAGTATCCAGGCATAATAAAATATATTCATTTGATCTATATTAAAAATAGATCCAGCTGGACATTAGGTGCTTTCTTAGTCTAAAACTAGCTACACAAAGTACTAATACAACATTTTGAGGAGATTCTTGGTTATTCCCATTTTTCCCTCTTTACAATTGGGTTTCTGTGCTCTAAATCAGGCCTTTGGACGTAGAAATGCCGGTCTTGAAAGAGGTACAAGAACACTCCTAGGACAAGAAATGTAACCCAAAAAATGGCTTAAATGGCAAAAAGAGGGATTGAAAATAGTTTTGAGCTTGGTATTGTTCAGCACTCAGGTGCATTACCGGCCTTGCTTTACAAAAACCTCCAGTGCTGGAGATGCCAAACCTTCTCAGCAGGAGTGATTTGGTTGGCCCTGCCTTGGAGCACAGGCAAGGTTCAAAGATGACCTGGGACAGCACACCCTCAAATTTTCTTTTGTTGACATTTCCAGAATATTTGGGCATCTTTGGATGCAAAACTTAACCAGGTGGACCAACAGCCTTTTCAGGGATCTCCTGCCCAATTCAAGATGAATAAATTCTCCTGTTCAGCTTCAAGATGAGCTGTTACAACACCTTAACAGGACCCGGAGGGTGGTAAATGTCCTGTTAAAGGGATGTCACCATTGGCTTTGGTAGGAATTCATCTTCTCCTCAGGAATTCCAGGCTCAGAACAGCAGGACGGGCTCAGGTCTCGGCATATTTGCTTTGTGTTCATCTTTCAGTATAAAAAATCACCAGGACACCTTTTAGCTCAGCACCTGGGCTGCATGAAATAGTGGAATTATAAACATGAGGAGGAATGGTTATGCCATTTCTTCCTCCTGTCCTGCTACAAACCATAGTTTAGACTTTTTTCTTTATAGAAAGCTTTTTTTTTTTCCCCGCTGTAGATGTCTCAGGGTAGAATAAAACACATTTTTTCCATGCTGAGGTGAGAGCTGTGATTTTTTCTGTCTCACAGCGGTGATTTTGAGACAGTTATAAAATTGCTCAGCTGTTTTCATGTCAAACTCCACATTATCAGATCTTTACATTTCTGTGGTTTGGTGACTTGAACTGTTTTGTTGTCTACAAAAATTGTCTTCTGCCTTCATAAGTGCTTGGTTACAAAACATTTCTACTTCAGGGAAGATAACAGCTGCTACTGTAACTATGTGTGGCAGCTTCCTTGGCTGAATGCAGAATAGATACTTTATTTAATATATTATTTTATTAGATATATTTTATTACAAATAAATTATTCTAGGTATCAAAGGATATAGGCTCAATAGGCAATCAAGCCTTTATAAAATAGTATATAAAATATTTCCTACTTGCTGCACGTGTCCATATATGTGGAGGAAGGGAGAGAAGAAGTGTCTGTGGAATAAATGACCATTTTTCCAAGCATTCTAATTATGTGCAGGTGTTTTGCCCATGCAGCTGGGTTATCCCATGCGCAGTGGGAATCTCTTGGACATGGAGATCATGGGTGGCTGCTCCCCTCCATCAGCTCCTTCCCTCAGCCCGTTTGCTAGCTGGGACAGCGCGTCCCTAAAACACCCCATGCGTGTGTGGGAGGGGAGTTGGAGGCTGGAGCAAACAGAGTCACTCACGAGGGTGATGACTCTGGCAGGGAGGTGGGACTGGGGAGCGATGGCATCCCTGGCACCCGGCTGTGCCCGGCATGTGCCAGGACACGTCCGCGCCGCTCCGCGCCAGACTCAGGGCTCAGCTATGGCTCTGTTAATAATTGTCTGTGGGGATGGCTCTGCTAATTGTCTGTTGGGCATGAGCCAGCTGGAAACGTCTTCTTCATGTGCTCCTTCAGGTATCACTCGGAAGAGCCCGCGGACGCCGCTCTCGGACCTCCAGGGAGTCAACACCATCAACGAGAGGAGCCCACGGTAAGGCTCCAGCTTTTACCTCGGCATGGCCAGGGATCTGGGATGGCAGAGCACTGTCTGAACCTAAAAATGGCTGCACTGACATTTCTCCCATCTCACCTAGCTGTCTTATCTTCTCTTCATTCTTTCTCTGCCGTGTGATCGGATCTAAACACCTGCCCTGACTAAACAGTGGGCAGGGAAAGCAACTTCCCCGTGTCAAAGGCAGCAGTTGGTGGTGGCGGGTGTACGAGGGGATAAGAAGGTTAAAAAAATGAATGAATGTGCCAGTATCAAGGAAATAGTCGTTTAAGGAGGACTGGTTTGGGTGCAGAACTGCATACAGCCTGTGGTGGCTCCAGGCACCCTGCAATGTGGAAAACCTGGAAGTTATGGGGTTTGAGATGGTACTTTGCTAAATGCTTGCTTGTTTTCAGGGGGGAAAAAAGGCATATTTGCGTAAAAAATTATTGATTTTTACAGATTTCATGTACATTTTTATTTTTAAATCCTTCCTTGATGTTTCTGACCATTTAAGCAGCTACTGAATGAGACTCAGGACTACCCTTGAGATACAGATCTGTGCCTCTTCTGCAATGCCTTCTCCATCCTCATTCCAGAATTAACTTGCTTGTGAAGCAGAAGTCTTCATTTCCAAGGCAGGTCTTGGCACTGATCCTTTTCCCAGCCACTGGTGTGCTATCCCTCTGCACATCCCAGGAGGTCTGATTTTCCCAATACCCCTCTAAAGGCATAGGATGCCTCTCTGCTTCCCTCTGAGCAGGTATGTGCTGGGGAAAGAAGTGATAGGAGCACCCTCAGCTCCTACAACAACTGCTTGGAGCTGCAGATTTCCAGGTGTGTCTTTATGGCTGCTCTGAGGTTAATGAAAAGCCCAGAACAAGTCAAGAGGCATCTGTCTCTTGAAATATGTCCATGAAATCAGTCCTTGCATCTCAGTGGCTTCCCTTCCACGCAACATTAAATATCCTTCAAGGGTATTATGAAGACTCATTTTTAATGGTTTTAATGCCAAATGGCCACAACAAAAATTAGATAGACATCATTCCTTTTTTTCTAGAGGAAGAAAAGTGGTTTCTTCTGCCTGGTTTTGTTCATCACATGCTCTCTGAGTGCCATCAAGAACAGAATGTCCTTCTTCCTCTGCATTCCTCCCCTTTGAGAGAGGCAGTGGCACCCTACTGAATGTTCACTGAATGTGGCACTGTACTGAATGGAGAACTGAATGCTCTCACATCGTTACAAGTCCATTCCAGTGGTTAGAGAGGATGAGATCTACTTAAAATGTTGGGATTAAATTAATAAATTTGTGCCACTTCTTGAGTTTGAGCAGAAATCCAGGTGGTACAAGCAATGCCACCCTATCCTGGGAAGGTGATGCAACCCTGGCTGTCCTCACCTCAGTGTTTGCCACCCCCTTTCCTTCCTCCTAATGCTGCAGCTGCTGGGGCCCTGATGGGTTGGGTTGTGGTGACAGTCAGTCCTTGGTAACACTCCAAGCAGGGAAGATTGGTGTCTCCAGAGGTGATGTTCCCTGTTTCCAGCACCTCTGATTGTGCAAGTTTCCCTCAAGATAACGTAACATGAAACTTTGTCCCTTTGGAGATCTTCCCTTGTAGATAAGAGGATTCCTGCAGTTTCTCTATCCAGCCTTTGGCACCTGAGGAGCATCTGTGAACTGGGACAGGGCTTTTCTTGACTGCCCAACTCCAGCTTTGGAGGCACTTTAGTGTGGGAGCCGAGGGTGCCAACATTTTTGTAGCCCAAGATATTTAAAAAATCTCAGCAAAGGGACATTGTAAAGGCAGGGAAACTCCTCCCGACCCAGGCAAGGAGGAGGATGTGTTTATTTACTGTGGAGTTCAGTGTGTGGTTATGTGGCTTAACCCATGCCAGCACAGCAGACAAGTCAGTCTAAACAGCCAGAATTGAGGAACTGTGTTTTCTTTCCTCATCTTCAGCAGCTGTGTCCTACCAGCAGCCTCAATCTGAGCCTTTATTTGCAGAAAAAGTGCTTTTGGAGTCATCCTAACTCCTGTGTTCCCCCTCCTGTGGTGCCTCGATAGCATGGTCCGTGATCTTCACTTCTCTTGGGCCTCATCAGTAATGGGTCCCCAAATGTCACCTTTCCCCTTCCTTCTGGAAGTACAAGTCTCATACGATCTCCAAGGTGCAGCCTGTGCTTTCAGAGCAGGCAGGTGATCTGGATCCCTTTCATTGTAGCTGCTTTTCATCTGGAGAGTCGTGTCACACTTGATGAATGTTGGTATTCCAGGTAAATGGCACCTGTTGAGCAACAGGAGGTGAGCACAGGAGTGCAAGTAACACATCTGGAAGAGAGATTTGCTTTAGCAGCTTCCCAGCAGACTGACTGGCAAGCAATCTACAGCTCCAAATTAAACAGGAATTACATTCAAAGCCATCTCATGATCATGTGGTCGCTGATAAGTCTGGTTGTGCATCCAACCTACAGGATAGCTCGGGGCCTGTTTCTAAAAGCAATTTTGAGGCATGACATCACTCAGGAAGTCACTGTGGAGGGTTTAGGGAGCCAAGTGCTCTCCTCTGATCTCAGCAAAAGGTGGACAGGTGGTTTGCACATGTTGGATAGGAAACCAGGCTTCAGCAGAGCATTCCAAGTGCCTTCCCCAGCTGCTGAGAAATGAAGGCCAGGCCATGCCTAACCAAAACCACTTGGGCTGGTTGGGATCCTGCTGGTTTGTACTCACTAGTGGCACTTTTACGTGCAGGGGTGTGTGAGCAGGTGATGGTCTGGAAACAGCTGGCTGGGCTCAGTGGGGTGATGGACCCCAAAGTACCAAAAGCCAGCATCTGTTGCCGTGTGAACATATCCATCCTAAAGTGTCCATAACAAACAGAGCTGTCATTTTATCTCTTGGGTTTTTCAAAACCACATGGGAATTTCTAGGGTTTTCCAGAGAGGCTGGCCAGGATTAAGTGGCTGTTGAGTTTTAGTGGTTCCCATCAACTGGTGATTTTTTTTTCCCCACCTGCAAACAGGAGGGTTTTGGTGGATGGTACCTGAGATGTAAAGAGAAGAAAAAAGGTGAACAGGAGGGATCACTTGGATATTCAAGCTTCTCACTAACAATCTGTGGACGGAATGCTTAAGAAAGCAGGTCCTGGAGCGTTTAGCCAGGGGTTTTACTTTGCTATGATTGATCTCTCCTTATAATGCTGGTCCATGTCAAAATGCTGATTTAATAGGATCAGGAAGGAATTTGAGAAGTGCTCAGATGAGGCAGCGAGGTGACGTTGCTCCAAGGGTCTGGCTCCAGGCTTTGAGCTGGCTGAACATACAGCTTTATATCCTTTATTTTTTAATTTCCATGTGGCACTTGAGATTTACCTTTCCTCCAAATCAGGGCTTTAAGGCAAAAGACTGCCTTGTTGTCAGACCTCAGAAGTGGCCGGCGCCTGAGGCCACATTTAAACCACCGTGTCCTTCAGCATCCTCATGACCTGGTGCAGCCTGGAGTCTCCTCCTGTTCCTGTTCCTCCTGTTTGAGATAACTTGGGGCAGGGGGAGGGCATTGCAGCCCCTACATGCTTCCCTAGATTGCTTTTATCTCATATGATGATCTCTGCAAGGCTGATAAAAAATTTAGAATTTAAAAACCCCAACAAACCACTAAAAACCCACTAAGCCAAAAGTATTTTGGTTGGGTGCTGCCCATAAGAGGAGGCTTCATGTCCTCCAGACACCATTAGAAGGCTTCTCATCTCTGGAAATTGCTTATCCTGATGTGTAGTTTGGTCAAGTATCCATTTCCATCCCTCCAAGAAAGGATTTTGGTTCCTCTCTCATTCCCTTTAGCTCTTCTGAAGCCAGGTGAGCATTTCTGGAGACCACAGCAGTTATGCTCCATGGCAGAGGAGACCAGATTGAGTGACTTATTTGTAATCAGGTCCCAGAGAGTGATTCTGGGTCAACCCATCCTTCCAGCTGAGGCTGACAACTATCTTTGTGGCAAATAATGAGTTTATTGCAAATTAGATTTGCTTTTTCTTTTCCTAATGGAATGCTTGTGTGATTTTGAGGAGACAGAGTCAGCGCCAGATGTCATGGCCTCATATCCTTCAGACCATCTGCAGGTTCAAGGTTTCTGTCTGGGAGAGCTGGAAGCTGTTATTGTGTTGCTGATAATTTGTTCCTTTTGTGAATATTTGATCTTTGAAAAGTGCTTTGGTAGACGATGGCTTCAGGTGCTGTCTGGCACCAGGGACTTGCGCCACGGGAGCGAATGAACAGTGGAAAGAAAAAAGCAGCAGCTCATTTTCTACCAATGGGTCATTTTATGATTTATTTTTCTCACAGAACCGTGGTTTTTATCTCCTCCTAACGGTGTGTGGTGTTTCAGGGATGCCTACGCCGTTGGCTGGAACGGCCGGATGGGGATGAGGCACAACAGGCTCGCCAGCCCTGGCACCTTCCTGGACAAGGACGGGATATTCGTCAACACAACCAACAGCAAACTGCTGGAGAGGGCCCATGGCATCCTCATGTCAGTACCCTGTGGGGAATCTGGGCTTTACTCCTGGAGCATGCTGAGCAGCATGGGTGGTTAGGGGAATGTAAATAGCCAGGATATAAAACTCTCAGGGTGCCAAGTAGACTTGGAGCTGTTTCCCAGCTGGGTCAAAACATCCCCGGTACATTTGACATCTCTGATTTAACTCATTCATTCAGAATGACAGACAAAGGGAAGAAAGAGAAGGAACAGACCTGCTGGTCACACCAGTCTGGAGATACAGCAGCCATGTAATGCAGTCACACTTTTGACATCATATCAAAGATTCCATTATAAATTATCTGGGCAGATGATGTTGATGATTCACACTGCAGCCTCCTTGAAGGTTCAGGGAGCATCCCAGGGTGGAATGAACATGGGGTTTAGAGAGCAGGAGGCTGGTCAGTCATTTTGTGACCTGGTTTGTTCGCTTTTCCCAAATTCCCAGCATGCCATCGTTTCCAATGTAACCATTCCCATTAACTGGATGCATTCCTCTCAATCTACAATATACAGGGGCAGCCCCATTTCAGTGCCTGCCACAGGCAGCAGCTGCTCAGGGGCATTTGGAGGGGCTGGTTTCATAAACTTCTCTATTCCACAATTGCACTGTGGATTAACCTGAGCCATTTATTATCTCCCCAGGCGAAATAAGAACTTCAAAGCCAAACCCAGTCTCCCAAAGGTGAGTGAGAAGCAGCATTTTCCCCCTTGTGGTTTGTGGGTTAAGGCTGTAGCACAGTGATGCAATGTTGCTAGATATGAAGAAGACTATTGTGTCTACACCAAGACTTTGGTCAACTCAGCTCTGTTCAGGGCTCTTTAGCTCATATAAACCCAAAGGATTTCAGCCCTGATTTCTGTTGGGAGAGAGAGATACGAGCACTTACATCCTCCTTGGAGCTGCTCTGGCTCCTTTTATCTCCTTCTGAGAAAGAGTACATACATGCTAGTGGAATTTAATTACTAAATCTCTAAACTAAAATGAGCAAGTAAGTGATGCGGGAGAGCTGGTACCTGATAGACAACAACCTTGTTGCTTTCCCTCCATCTTAGCTACATTTATTAAATTTTAAGAGATGCCAGGACATCTGTTGTCCCTAGAAGAATAATGCTTTTTGTGGTCCTCACTGGTGCTGAATCTGGTCAGGAACAGAGCACCAGGAGAGGAGCAAACATTGATTTTACTCCTCTCTATGTCCATCTTGCACCTGGAGAGGCACCAATGCAGTTAATCAATGAACTGCTCATTAATAGTGAGGAGAATTATAGAATCATGGAATGGTTTGTGTTGGAAAGGACCTTAAAGGTCATCCAGTTCTACCCCCTTGCCATGAGCAGGGTCACCTTCCACTAGGCCAGGGTGCTCCAAACCTCATCCAGCCTGGCCTTGGGCACTTCCAGGGTTGGGGCAGCCACAGCTGCTGTGGGTGACCTGGGCCAGGGCCCCCACCCTCACAGGGAAGCCATTCCTCAGTGTTCCCTGTTGAGATTACATCAGCTAAGGAAGCCCTGTGGGGGTAAAGGAGGGATATAGCAGATGATGTGATGGTAACATTTGGATTTTCTATGGATTCTCTCTTTTTCTGCAGCACTTGCTGGATGTGAAGTCCCTCAAGCACCTCACAAACCTGACGTTGCACGACCGCATCACCAAATCTCTCCTCCACCTCCATAAGAAGAAAAAACCACCCAGCATCAGTGCCCAGTTCCAGGTGAGCCCTTTCCTTTGATGGAGAGAGGGGAATCACCTGCTCCAGGCTCAGTCCTGCCCCATCCTCTGCAGCATTTAGGCCATTAATCCCACTGAGGGCTTGAGGGAACTGGGAGACACAGCAGGTATTTCAAGGGTGCAAATAAAGAGAAATAAGAGTGAGGATGGGTATCATGGGGGATGACGTGGTGGAGTAAGGTGGTACATGAGGATGAGCTGCAGAGGGAGATGTTGGTGCATTCCTGTCCTCTGGTACCTCATATTGTGGTGCTTTCTCCCCCAAGTCCAGACGCAAAATCCCCAAATCACGTTTTTTGTAGTCTTTTTACTCTCATCCAGCATAATCTGTTCTGAGACAGAATGAGAATTTTAATAGGGGCAGAAAAGTCAGAGTCCTGCTGCATTATCTCCAGACAAGCAGGGGAATTTAGAGGAGGGATCGATCTTGTGTTGGTCAGTGTGGTGTGCCAGTCAGCAATCCCTAGGGTTGGTGCAGGGAAAATAATCCTCCAAGGTCTTGGCAGTGCTGGGCTCACAGTTGGACTCAATGATCTTAAAGGTCTTTTCCAACCTAAAGGTGATTGTTCTATATGTGCATCATGCCTTGGAAACTGTACAAGACGTGTGCACAAGCAGGTGGTAATAATAGAAAGCAGCTTTTCACTTAAAATGTGGGTTCTAAGCAAGTTTGGGTTGGTTTTGACTTGTAATTTTGACTGCTTTGGGGTTTTTTTGGAGATGTGGTTTATATTAAGTAAGTCTCTGTGTGTAGGTGTGGGTAAGATTAAATAATTTAAAATATATGCACATACATGTGTGTATATATAATTTGCAGAATGCACATCTGCATATTTATATATTTAGCCTTGTCTATCTTACATTATTCTGGTCAAAATTCACTCCAGCAGAGTTTAATTCATACCTGTAGAGGGGTTGAAACAGGGATGTCTTGGAGTAAAATGCCTTCCCAAAACCTATTTATGCTCCCAGCAAAACTCTGAAAGGCCCTGAGGGGAACAATTGATATTTTTTTTTGTGTATTTTCACAGCACATTCAAACCAAAGACCCCCTAATTTCATTGAGCACTTGTTAAAGAGAATAGTTTTGAGGGACAAAGGAGCAGCATTTCTTTTTTAATCAAGAACAAACTAATAGAAGTGCAGTGCATGGAATTGGGTCACAGGCAGGAAACACAAGTGTTTCCTATCATGTTTTTTTTCAGAGAAACGCTGCTTTGTGGCTAATGCCTCAACACCAGGCTTGCAGCTGCTGCATCTCCTATGGATTTCCACTATCCCATACTTAGGATAATCTATAGGGGAAATAGCTGCCTTGGAGTGTGTGCCAGGAGCAGGGATGGCTTTCGTGATGGGAAACTAAACCACCCATACCTAAAACTGTAGAGCTCCCCTGCAACCCACGTGCAAGTGGTGCCCTGGAGACAGAGATGGAAGGGTTCCTGAAAGGCTGGGTACAGGTGGTGAAGGAGTGGGTGGCTGGAAAGTCTTGCTGGCAGAGGGACAAAGGAGACAAGTGCAGGGTTAATCCAGCGACCTCACATGTCCTTTGCGGATTCCCCACCACCAGATGGCAGAGGGTGCCCGAACCATCTGCCTCACACAGGATGGCACTGAGGGAGTGGAACTTCCCCCTCCTGTGGGTCCAGCACATCCCATTCCCACCACTTCCAGCACTGGGAGCACTCTGCTTGCTGGGCTTTCAGCAAAGGGGTTGTGTCACTTGAGTATCCCCTTTCCTGTGCCTGTGTGGGCACAGTGGGATGCTGCAGCATCGCTGCTGATTGAAAGCTCCCAATAGGCTTCTTTTGAGTAAAAAAAGAGTCATTTCAGATTTTAAGAAAGCCAGGAGCATGCCAGGAGAGGTCTGCCACGTCATGGCATTCCTGCTGCTCCCTGGGACAGGAGCAGCAATATTTGCATGAAGTTAATGTGCATAACACAGCTGCATCACATGTGCCTGGGATCCATCCCTTGCTCCTTCCAAAATCCTGGATGTGAATAAGTTTTTCTAAACATGAAAGGCTTCCCATAAAGATGTCCTTGAAATGATCAGAAGGAATAAAAGGCTTCCTGTGAGCTGATCTGTGGACAAAATCCTTCTTTGTACTACCACGCCAGTTAATTAACTCTTGTATTCCAAAATTTATAACTCTGCTTATAGTAAATGTGACAGGATATCCTTTACATGACTGAGTTTTAAACTCTATTAAAATCAGGAGTAATCAACTCTGTAGCACCTTACCGGTGTTCGTAATGTGCTCAGAAATTAGAGAAACCCAACATATTTATAGGATGCAGCAAAAAAATGTGCCTGAGGAGCCTGGCCAGCACAAATGGACTCGGCACACTCTGGTTTTCAGCCTGGTTTTATCCCAAGAGCTTGTGATTCATCCCAAAAAGTCAAAGGTTTGCAAGGTGAAGGGATAACTCAGCATGACATCCCACTGGAGCAGCTGGCTGTAGAGTGATGCCAATGTAAATTCATTTTTATGGGAGAGACTTTTAATGTTGATGAAGAAATAAGGGGAAATAGAAAAATGGAACCAGGAAACCCCTTGATTCTCAGTGATCCTTCGGTCAGGAACATGCCACCATTGAAACTTTTCTCTAGAAACAACCTCTGAAGTGTTCAGGTTTGCAGACTTCAAAAATTATTGTGAATTCTCGATTTTCCCTTGGCAAAACTTTCATTTAAAAGAGTTCATTTTTAGGCCAACAGTAAAGTTTTGACGATTAAAAATCAGGAGTAAATCCTGCCTGGAGTCACTTTTGATAAAGGAAAATTTGATTTGTGTTTAAAAAACATCAATGGTTGTTTGGTGCCAGGAGTAAATTCTTGTCTTGGAGCTCCCATTCATCGCTGGAAGAGGCTTGTGGTGTGGAGTGGGATGGGAATTTGGGCTCCAGGGGAGCCAGAGGTCTGAAAATCCAGCCCAGCATTATATTTATCTTTGGTTTCTTTGTTGGGGGCAAAGATAAAGTCAGCCAAGTTGCTTGTGCTAAAGCACTCATTTGGGGGAATAATTTCCCATGTGCCTCATTTACTCATAATTAATTCAAATTTATCTTGGTTTATGATTTAAGCATTTGGATTTTCATTATCCACTGTGGTCTCCTCTCTCTCCCCTGTGTCTCCTCTATTGCAGGCATCCCTCAACAAACTGATGGAGACCCTTGGCCAAGCAGAGCCGTATTTTGTCAAGTGCATCCGATCCAACGCCGAGAAGGTAAATGCCATCCTGTGAAAGTGATCCTGCTTGAAATCAGGTTGGGAATCTTGTCCATTTTTACAGGGGGTTAGATAGGAAACAAAGCTTCAAATGGAGCTGGATTTAGAAGATTTCAGCAAAGGGAAGCATGCATTTATCACTTGGATATCACTCTTGATAAACTACAGTGGCTCTTATATTTGTAGAGACATGTGTGCAAATATAGTATTTTAATTTATATGAAAAATATATTTGCTTTAATAAATGAATTTGACTCCTTTGAAGCTTCTGACCAGCCATAAGAGAGATTTATAGAACCATGAATTCACTTGTGCTGGGTCTGAGCCCTAAAGCTTCCTTGAAAAAAAGTTTCCATGAGTAAAAGCAGATAACTTTCAGAATAAACTACATTGATCACACTGACTGATATTTCTTGAATTTGACTTTACTTTGTCATGGACCAAGGACCCTCAGTTCAAAATGTAGGGATGCTTTGTGGATTAATCCTTCAGAGTTTTATCCAGGCATTAAAAGCTGAAGCTTTTTGCATTGGAGATTATTTAGTTGCTCGACATCTTACCCATTAACTGTGCCCTTGGTGGGGTCTTACTCAATCCGAATGCAAAAAATCTTTTTATTATGGCTTTATTTCTCTAGTTAGCTGTTTGAAAGTCTCAGAAGCAAACAGGATTCAATCCCAGTGGGATTAGTTCGGTTCCTGGGGACCCACATTCCCTCCCCCCTGTAGCATCGCTGACAATGTGTGTGTCATGCACATGGGCTACATCTGCTGAACCCTTTACCCATCCATGAACTTAAAAGCTTCAGTGAAAGGAAATATTTGCTCATCCTTCATCTGTTTTTCCCCTTCCAGCTGCCCCTGCGGTTCAACGACAGCCTGGTGCTCCGGCAGCTGCGCTACACGGGGATGCTGGAGACCGTGCGCATTCGCCAGTCAGGATACAGCTGCAAATACTCCTTCCAGGTGGAGTACAACAGGCTTTGTCTTCCATCACCTTTAGCATCATTAGCAGAGTTGTCTGAGTGTTGCTGGTTCATTTTTTTAATCAGGGTAATTAATTTTAGCTCTTGGAAGGCAGTGGATGTAACAGGCTGTTCTCTGCCTATGAGCCAATCTAGACCTCAGGGAGGGCTGTGAGCCTGCTGCACCATGATTTTTGAACAAAACCAGTATTTTTTTTGCAACATGGCCTCCCTTTTGGAAAGAAGTGTCTGATTTGCACATTCTCTTCTGCATCTGGAATTACTGGGAGCGGTGTTTGCCCCATCCTGTTGGCTGTCTGCCATCAGGAGGGTGATCGGCATCCTCTGAACTGCTGGAGTTAGCCAGCTTTTCCTGTTTTCTTCCTTTCCATGTGTTTGCCAGGTTTTGTGTACATCAGTCCTTTCATGCTTTGCTGGTGCTGATTGGTTTCCTGCTTGTGGCTGCTTTGGGGCAGACGTCGTGTTCTGCACAGCAGCTGTTCAGAAAAAGAAAAATGCTCAGAATTTTTTTGTCAGGAGCAGGGATCTCAACTTTGCTTGGAAGGATCTATCCTCTTGTACCTCCTTCACTCTTTGAATCCTCACAGCAGTAACGGCTGGAGCATCTCAAAGATGTTTTGCAGATGTTGGTATCCGCCTTCCCTAGTGGCCCTTCCTGGGGATTTGGAGCATTTTTTTGCTCTGGATGACCCTGTGGCTCCTGCAGAACCTCTCCTCCCACACTGAAAAATGTTTGAACCTTGCTGGGTCCCTGCTTTGATGTCTTTCCCTTGAAACCACAAATGTTGGATGAAACTTGGTGTTCCTCAGTGTATAAAATGTTATCTGTCCTTCTGCTCACTCCAGAGGTCCCGTTTTATGTGGCCAGTGGAGCAAATCTGTTATTTATGGGAGAAAGAAACAGCAAGACCCAACCAACCAAATCTTGGTGTTGCTTTTGGTTTTTTTCCTTCTCAGGATTTTGTGAACCATTTCCATGTCCTTTTGCCACAAGGGATCAGCCCATCTAAGCACAATATCCATGATTTCTTCCGGAAGATAAAACTCGATCCAGAAAATTACCAAGTTGGAAGAACAATGGTAAATGTTCATCCTCAGCTTAGCCTTTTAGACACAGATATAAATTTGTCTGTATTTCTGTCTGATAAATTAATATCTGTATGGTTTTAATTAATGAAACTGTTTTTCTTCTGTTTACCAAAGATCAATGATTTAAATGCAACTTTTAATATTATTAACATAAAAGAGTAAGGAATAATATTGTTTTGTTATTGATTGTAATGAGGCAGCCTCAAAAAACTCATGTCCTCCAAAATCTCTGTGTGTATGTAGACTTAGTTTGATACAATGGTCCTCATTTTGCCTCCCCTGGTGGGAAAGCTCTGCAATTCAGAGCTTAAGCAGTCACAGGCTGTTGTGAAACCTGTTAGAGGTGCCTTCACAAAAATCAGCTCCTCAACTTCCCTCGGAGCATCCAGAACACAGAAACCAGGAGGATTAAATCATTTGGCTTGTGGTCTGGAAAGCTTTCCATGCTAGTGTTTTTTGGGTTGTTTTGGCCAGGTTTTCATGAAGGAACGGGAGCGGCAGCTTCTGCAGGACCTGCTGCACCAGGAGGTGCTGCGGAGGATCACGCTGCTGCAGCGCTGGTTCCGCAGCCTGCTCTGCAGGAGGCAGTTCCTGAGCCTGAGGCATGCAGCCATCAGCATACAGGTGGGTGCTGGTGCTGGATTCCAGTGCAAATGACCGTCCCCAAATGCCACAGACAGAGCCCATGGGTAAAATCAGGTCTCTAGCCCAAGGAAGGAGCTTGCAATTAGGATTGACTCCTACTACTGCCGTAATGAGTTGGGACTGGGCGGGAGCTGGAGAGGCTGCATGAAGGCAGGTGCTGTCCCATCTTCACACAACACCCGTTACAAGGAATCCCCTGCTGTGTTTGCAGAGATTTTGGCGTAGCTACCAGAGCCGAAAAAAGGGCAAACCATCCCCAGACCCTCTGCTTCTCAGCAAAGCCGCTGTCATCCTGCAGACCCACTGGCGAGGCTTCGTGGAGCGGCGGAGGTTCCTGCAGATGCAGTTTGCAGCCCATCTCATTCAGAGCTGCTGGCGGGAGCACGCCAGGCGCCGGCACGCCGCAGCCACCAGCATCCAGGCCGCGTGGCGGGGGCACCGCAGCCGGCAGGCGTACACGGCCCGCAGGAGCAGAGCCGTGTGCCTGCAGGCGGCGTGCCGCGGCTATTTGGCACGGCAAAGGTAACACCGTTGGCCTCGGGTAAAGAGGAGCGTGTTTTTTGGTCATGCTCACAGGGGAGGAAGGTGGTGAATCAGGGCACTACCGTGACTTACACAGGGCAGTGTCCCCTCGTAGCATCCATGACCCTCTCCCGACCTGCCCTGTTCCTTTGTTTGCCCATGCTTTCTAACAGTTTAGCTGCACGTCCTGGTCTTGGAATAAGCAGAGCCTATTTTAGGTCAGAGCACGTAGGCAGCGCAAAGCCAAGGCCGTAAATACTCGCAGGGGTTTTTTTTTTTCCCCTTGGCAGCAGCACCAGTTTAAGTAGCCTATTTTTAACTCAGATTGCCTCACCAATCTGGTTGCTGTGCTGGCTCACAAGGACAAGGGATACCGGAGCCAGCCGCTGTGGAGGGCACAGGCCTTCCAGCCATGCCTTGGCTTGCTGGCCGGGGGGCAGGTCACGATTCAGTCTCCAGAGGTGCTGCCTGCAAGGTGTGGAGCACCTTAGCATCGCTTGGAACATCTGGGAGCTGCAGAGAGCTCTTGGTGCCGGCACAAGTCCCTGCTAGTTGTTCCAGACGCAGCCCGGGCAGGATGGCGAAGATGGAGAAGCCAAGGGGGTGTGATGGGTTAAGCTTTTCTGGCTCTGACAGCTTATGAAGGAACTAGACCAGGGATGGAGGCTGGACCTGCTGCCATCGGCACGAGGGGAGCTTTCAGGTGCGTTGGGGCAGCCCTTCGGTAGCAGAGATGGCAGAGAAGGTTTAAAACTGAACGTGCCTTGCCTTGTCTTGCACCAGATATGCAAGGAGGATTGCTTGAGATGCTGGTGGTGGTGAGGTGGTGGTGTGGTGGTGTTAGGACAGCACTAGTGCAGTGCTTTGAAGGGTCCTGAGTGGACACAGGGCTGACTATCCTGGTTTTCTGCTTTCTTCCAGGTTTAGAGCTTTGAAAGAGCAGCAGTTAAAAGAGACACAGCTGGAGAATGGCCTGGCAGGTAGAGAAGAGGATGGACTGGAAGCAGATGTTTTGGAAATTAAGGGTTCTGACCCATCTAAGTGGGAGGACAGCTCATTTGAAGAGCGAGTGAGAGCTGTAGAACAACATAAATCACTGATGGAGAATAATCGGGTGAATCACGTGGACCCACTGGACACTTCCCTGTACAAAAGGCATGAGAGAGCCAGCAGCCAGAGTGGGATGGACACAGAGGAGGAGATCATTGTGAGAGAGAGGCCCAAGTCGCTGGAGGATCTCAACCAGAAAAAAGTGGTTCGTGCAAAGAGGGAAAGCCGGAGGATGCGGGAACTGGAACAGGCGAAATTCAGCTTGGAGCTGCTCAAGGTCCGCTCCACGGGTGGGCTGTCGCCTTCGGAAGAGCAGCGCTGGTCCAGCGAGCTGGTGTCCGAGGCTTTGCATTCCCCTCAGGGAACCCCAGAGAGCGAGAGCTCTCAAGGCAGCTTTGAGTTGTTAAGCAGTGAAGATACCTCAAGTAGTAAACTCATTTCCTTGGTCTTAGACGAGCATGATGCACAGTCATTTTCCATGGGCTCCCTGCCCAGCAGTCCCCAGGCTCAGCTGCAGGAGAAGCCTTTCTGTGCAGCGGATGGGAACAGTGATTTGCTGGGCTGCAGACAGACCCCGGCAGACACGGTGCTGCCCAATAACCTCACCAGGAAGGAGCGTGGGGTTGGTGACCCCCAGAACGTTTTAAAGGCTCACTCAAGAGAAACCCTCCTTTCCAGCAACCTCCCAACTTTCTACGTTCCACCACAAGACAGTGTGAAGATGAAAATGGTGGAGAATAACCTGAGGAATAAAGCAGTGGAAAGAGAGGAAAGGACAGTTACGTTCTCCGAGGTAAGAAAGGACTCTGAGCCAGACCAGGGTAAAGCCTTGGGAGAAGGAGAGGAAGAGGATGAACCCTCTAGCAAGAGAGAGGAACGTGGGACAGTGACAGCAGCGCGGGCCCTTTCTCCAGGTTCTGTCATCAAGAGACTGGAAAAGCTCAATGTGGAGAAGGAGGAACGACAAAAGCAGCTTCAGCTGCAAAATGAGAGGGAGATGATGGAACAAATTCGTCAGCAGAAGGAAATTCTGGAGAGACAACGCAAAGCCTTCGAGCAGCAAGGGAGGGTAGAGGCTCTGCAGAGGACAGAGCAGAGCAGAGTGAAGGACCCTTCCCTAAAACCAGCCAAAAAAGCAGACAGCCGGCCTCAGTCAGTCCTCATCCTGCACTCCCAGAGCAGAGGGGAGCACAGCCCCACCCTAGGCGTGGCTCCTACCTCAGCAGTGGACATCAAGGGCCTCACTGTTGGGACCAGGGGAAGCTCTCCAGCCCACAGTGCCCCCAAAGACCGACCTGTCAGCATGTTCGTGGAGCGAAGAGAAGGTGTGGAGCCCCGCTGCCATTCCAAACCGGCTCTGGACCCCAAGGACCACCCGGGCAGCCATTTCTCGAGGACAGAGCGCCTCCGGCAACCTCGGATGCCCAACCAGGCCACTGAGGAGATGAGGGCAAGCTCCATGTTCTTCACACCAAAAGACAATCCCTTCAGCCCCCAGTGAGTAAAGATGTGGTGGGCTTTCTCTGCAGGCTGTCTCCATAGGCTTTCTCCATAGGCTTTCTTCGGCTAGGGACCTTTTTGTACAAAGGGTCCAGAACGCTGTTTCTGGAGTCTGCATAAACCCCATAGTTAAACAAAGGGTTCTTGACCTTCTATCAATGAGGAGGCAGAGGTCAGAGGGAAAGTAAAAAGACCTGGAATATGATTTCTCAGTCTCTTATAATGTTATATAATCCAGGGGAGATAATCATGGACATTAGCAGGTGAAGAGAGTCAATAAACAGGTTCAATACTGTTATTATTTACCCTACATGAACAGGGATAGGAGTTTATTTCTCAAGGTAAAACATGAAGAATAAGTTCTTAGGATTTTTGGGTAGTTGGAATAGAAATGACTCCATGAGGCAAAAAATTCCATATAATTTTTATATGGATATATTTATCCATTAATTTACCATATAATTAATACATCCAGCAGAGCCATGTGGACACTCGGACAATTGCAGATAAAAAAACACCAGCTCTCCAGAGAGAGTTTGGGAGTGAATGCTCTTTGGACACCGCATCATCCACATATATAATTAATTACACCTGTAAGGGACTTAGCAGTTGCTCAGCTCCATCACACTGCTTAACCTTGGGCCGCTCCAGGGTCTGGAGATGGCAGCAAGATCTTGGGACAACGTTTGTTCCTGCTCTGTTGTGTTGCTTAAGGTGCCTTGCCTAATTATTTTGGGCTGATTTTGGCCATATAGCTCAAAAAGGATATAAATCACCCCCCTCTTAAATCCTGCTGTGCCCTTTCCAAGGCAAAAGCTCCCAGTGAATGACTGTTGTAACTCAAGGTACCTCCAGGTGCAGTAGTCTTGTAGTTTTTGTGCTTTTATGATGGGAGAAGATTCCTGTTGGAAATTTCTTTTCCTGGTTTACGCGCAACATGAACAAGCAACAGGAAGAAAAAGACTTTAAGAATTGCTGTATTTTAATTTTTGCTCTGCAACAGAGTAGTCACATTTGAGAATTGCAAAGTACAAAGGTACAATCCATAACCACCTTGCTGTATAAAGCTGACAGAACTCCAAGCAATTCCAAAACCCCGTGACCTCAGATTTGCAATTTAATCTTGACTGGTTGGACTGAGTGCTCTCAGGAGCTGGGCTAGCGTGGGGGGAAGGCTTTTGGGAGAGGGTGAAAGATCTCTGTTCTGTTGTGTTTCAGCAGAGAGGCAAATCATCAGTGCCTTTCCAAGGGTGAACAAGCACAGAAGCCATTTAAGATGCCAGGGTCTGGCAGAGGCGAGGTGAGTTGTGACTTGTTTATTTTCTC
The DNA here is from genome assembly GCA_013400175.1 of Phainopepla nitens. Classification (NCBI taxonomy): domain Eukaryota; kingdom Metazoa; phylum Chordata; class Aves; order Passeriformes; family Bombycillidae; genus Phainopepla; species Phainopepla nitens. Next base: position 241,708 of record VXBQ01006393.1, on the reverse strand, counting down.
TTTCCATTGAAAAGGGGAAAAAATAACTTATTTTGCCAGTTTTCCCTCAAAAGCTTCAAAGAAGCGAACTCTGAAGCACGAGGGCTGCTAGACATGGATAGGGAAGGGGAATGTGGCAGCACAGTAACCTCCACACCTCTTAAATTAAAAAGCCCTGTAGGAATAATTTGTAGCAGCTCTGGATAAAAGGATCCCGTGATCCTGATGGCAAACACTGTCCAACGCCGTCTTGTCTTGGTTTGGTTTAACGTCCGTTTGAGTAACACCCATGATTGTCCATTTTCACCGTCCTGTCTTAGTTTTTGTTCTTCCTGGTCCTTTGCTGTTTTCACTAGACATAATACTGCATCCCCTCCATGGGGTGCAGTGGCACTCAGAGATGTCTTAAGGCTACGTGGGTAGAGTCTCCTTTTTACTTTAAAACCCTTCTTTTCGTTTTGTTTTGTTTTGTTTTATCCTTTGGTCAAGCAGGTGCCCAGACCGAGCCATAAAAAGAAAGCCCGCATGGCGCGGACGCGCTCCGATTTCTTGACTAGAGGTACTTTTGCTGATGGGGAGGGGGATACGGAGGAAGAGGATTACGATGGCAGTTTTGAGTTCCTTCTCTCCTCTGAGCACCCTCCTCACGGTGATGAGGTGCCCGCAGCCCGCCTGGGGCAGGCCTGTTACAGTGACTCCGAAATGGTAATTGTGTCCAGTGTGGTGGGGAAATGAAACTGAGGGAGCGAGCGGAGCTGCGGGAGCCTTTCTTTGCTAACCTTAGCTGCACTGATCCCTCCACTGCTTCTTTTCCCACTCCCAAGGATGCTGTAGATGGGCAAATTGGGCAAACACTGCAGAAACAGAGGCAAAATCATGGAATCACAGAATCGCAGGATGATTTGGATTGGAAGAGACTTTAAATCTCAATTCCAACCCTCTGCCATGGGCAGGGACACCTTTTACTAGACAAGAGTGCTCAGAGCTCCATCCAAACTCTAATTCTTGCCCCTGGGTTGATTAGATATTTACAGACTTCCCACAGTTTTCCTGGAGCATTACAACTATTGCACAATTACCTGTTTTGGGGACTTTAACCTCAATCCTTCTCTTGGAACCTTTTGATCTAAAACTGGTCTATATACATCTGTAAAAAAAAATGAAAGTAAATATTGTCCAAAAAGCAACAGACAACAAAATTATATAAATCCTGCAGCTTCTTTTACTTTTGATTTTTTATCCTTAACCACAATATCCAATGATTATTCAATCCTCAACTATCAGAGTGATGCTGGCAGACAGCAACTCAGAGAAAGCAAAACCACTGGGCAATGAAAACGTAGTGAGAGTGAAATAGTTGGTTTAAAACAAAGGACCAACCCAAGTGTTTTTTCCAAGCAGAGTGACAAGTATCCCTTAGCAGGTCTGACATGAGCCAGCGCAGTGGAGCTTTTGCATCTCAGGCTTAATCTCCAACCCACATAAGCTGCTTTTGGAAAATCACAAACCGAGAGATTTCAGGAGTGGAAGAGGCTAACAGATTCCAGCCTGCTCGTAATTTTTTTTCTGAGGTGGGGGAGATGTCCCCGTAGCAATGGGGATAAACACCAGGAATCATGTCCTGCTATCAGAGTTTGAGTGGAGTGCTGGGTAAGGCTACCATGTTCTTCTCCTGCAGTACAGGATGTGGGCTGATTATAAAACCAAAAAAAAGCATGAAACCCAAAGCCAGAGATTTATTTTGTGCCACAGCACTGCTGTGGGTCCGGCAGACATCCCATGCCACCCTAAAAGCTGCTTTTCCAAGAAAAGCAGGTGGCCAAGGAGGGCTTTTCATTACTTTTCTTTTAGCAGCTCTAATTATAAAGGATGTTTTTTTCCCAGGATAATTTCCTCACTGGAAAGGGCAGAGATTTACAAATTCCATAAATTTTTTAAGCCTGCTCTTGATAAATTTGGTGGGGGTTGAGACAGGAATACTCAAAACTTGATTGACAGACACATCTCTGTGGACTGAGATAACCTGGCTGTACCTTTATGCAAGTCCCTGCATGTGGATTGGGAAAGGGAGAATTTTATGTAGGAAAATGTACTTTTTTACAGCGAATCATAGGAATGTTTAGGTTGGAAAAGACCTCTAAGATTGTTAAGTCCAACCACAAACCCAGCACTGCTTTGTTCACCACCAAACCACGGCCCCCCTGTGCCATACCTGGAGTGCCTTGCTGAGCTCCTGGAAGCTGCCCAGGTTCAAAGGGAATTGTAGTTGTAGGAATCATTCCCCCTGGGGTGTGAAAAGTGCTGTGCTGGCGCTTGGCAAGCTCCATCTTTGGGAGCCTCCTGGGTCACTGTACTCCTTGGAAGTGCTCCTTGGGACTCTGCTCACCTGGTTTAACAGCTCTCACTGCATGCAAGTAGCAGTAGGTGTCACCTCTGTCCTGTCTCTGCTGTGTCCCTCTTCTCTGCTCTCCAGCACTAGTTCTAACTGGTGGTCAGCACTTTCATCCCTGGTGTGGTAAGTTCTGCTTTCTAGGCCAACGCTACCCCTGACGTGTGCTCCGCGCTGCCCTCCATCTGTGTGTCCTGACAATGTGTCCAGTGTTTCCATCTGTATTTTGTATTGCAGGTTTGGGACCAGCCCTTTGACTTGGGGCTTTTTTGGGTCAGGATCATCACAAGTAGCAAAATTTAGGGACTGTTTACTGGTATTTATTAGCAGAGCCCAGTTGGGTGTTGCAGACGGCAGAGCAGCCTGTGACAAAGCCAGGCTGGTGCCCCTTGGGGTGTTTTGGGTACAAGGCATGGAGGCTGATGTCTGTGCAGACACTTTGGTTGTGTCTTGTGACAGTCACATGAAGGTGACTCCGGCAGCCACTGTGTGCGGGCTGGTTCCTGTGCCAGTGAATAGCTCCTTCACAGAGCTCCTGCCTCCAGCTATGGCTTTCCAGAGCAGCCTCTTCCCATGTCCTGCTCAGCAGCCAAGGGTGCATGAATGAGAGATGGCCTGCAGCCCCGTGGAGTTGAGCATGTGATGGCTCACCAGCTGCACTGCCTGTCTTGCCCATTTTTTTCCTGGCCATCAAGTCACTGATTGTATACCCCAGCTGGTGAGTAGAGGCCTGCTGGAATCCAGTGCTCCTGACCCACATTCAGGGTACCTATCCCAGATCATCAAACACTCAGAGCATCTGCAGCTGGAGCTGAAACCCATGGGGCACCGGTACATGAGGTGGCTGCTGCAGGTACAGTTGACTCCAAGGTTCTTTAAGGATTAAGTGCTTCCTGACAAGACCAAGATTCAAGTTTTTTGGCTGGTGAATAGCTAAGGATTAACCTTGCAGTGCTTACAAATACCTTGCAGTGAGACGCAACAGCCAGGTGAAGAGCTCCTGGCTGTTTCTGTCAGCACGTGTTAACACCACTTTGTTTGGCACCTAAGCCTGGAGAGTTTCCTGTAGCAGCTGCATAAATGGAAAGCCTTGGCTAGAGGAATCACACCAGAAATACCCTCTGGAAATACCCTCAGAAATACCCCTTAGAGAGTGGGACCTGGATAGTGAACCAGTTGTTTTGCTCCACCCTCCACACCAAAGCCATGAATTGACAAACATGAGTCCAAGTACCTGCCACCAGCTGATCCCAAGTACAGATGAAGAGCCAGCAATGAAAGAAGGTCTCTTGTCCTAAGCCATTCAGAGGGAGCTTCAGGAAGTTTTCCATGCAGCACACAACACTGCTGCCTGCTGGGATAAATCCCTTGGCCATAGTTACCTCATGGGTGGGTGAAACACAGGTTACTCTGTCAGAAGAAAAATAGTTGCTGCCTTCTTCATCCAGGAGACAACTTCAGACCCCCAGTTATTGCCATTTGCCCTCATGATGCTTTGTGGTGCTCCCTAGAAGGGGATTTTCTGGTGCAGATGCTCGCCTTGACATCTGAGAAGGTTTCCCATCCTTTCCCTTCAGTTTTTCCTGGCAGTGAACCTCAAACAGAGGGATCTTGTGCCAAAAATGCCTTTTAGACTTTATTTACTAAAGCTGGAAACTCAAAAGGTTGAAATTACTCAAGAACAAAAACATATTATGGGGGCAAATATTTAACAGACCATTTTTAAAACAAGAAGTAGGTTTGGGCTGGATGGAGATCACTTTTGTAGGTTTTGAATTGCTTTTTTCCCAGTATCCATCCACAGTTTCTGTGTGATCATCACCTAAATGTAAGAATGACAGGAACAAAATCTCTTTCATGGTTTAGGCAGTTCCTGACTTTCCCAATGGTAATTTTACCTTCCATGCTGCCATCTCCTGGCTGGAAGAGATATTAGTCTGGGGGGTGAATAAAACATGGAAAAAGAGTAAATATGGCAAATGTGACCTGCAGCCTACTCTCTTTATAGAATTTTATTTAAATACTTTTAACAGAAGAAAAATAATTGCTTTAAAACATAGAGCATTCAGTTGAGACATTGAGGTGATAGGAAAGCTACAGGAGATATTTGACCATCACCTCCCAAATCCTTGAATACAACCTGATTCTCCACTTTCCTCATGCTGAAAGTTTCTCCTCCAGGAGTCCAGCTCCCAAATCAAAGTTGCAGTTGGAAAATAGAACAAGAATTTAGATATTTTTTAAATATGGCAAGTCTGTTTCTGGGCTACTTCATGGGATCCTGTTAGGTTGAATTACTGCAAACTCATCTCACCCTTGAAAACGATCCAAGGGCATTTTAAATGGTGGCAAAGGTGGAGATATTTTCTAGTAAAGCTGCAAAATTTCTTCATCAAAGGATTCCTTTTGGTGTGTCCTTGACACAAAGACTTTGATCTTTTTTTCTGTAAAGTGCTCAGCAAGAGTTGGAGGAGGAACTTCTGCTGGGATAGATCCTGGTGGTTGAAGGTTCTCTTGGGGAATCACTTCATTGTGGCTAACAGGACACTCTGGGTGGAGAGCTGGAATGTCAAGATGAAGATGGTGGAAGAGCAGTGCAGACTGAGTGATAAGGATGTGGTTTGGTGCAAACTGATTTTCATCACCGATTATTCAAGGAAAAAGAAGGTTGGACATGGTTGGAGAGTTGGAGCAAGGGAAATGCCTCTCTTAGTTAGGAGTCATTAAAATATTTCTCTAGAGGCTCACCAGGACTCTTAAGTTTTCACCTGTAGGCAAATAGTAATAAACCTGTAGGAGATGAAATAGCTGATTTTTGATAGGGGAAAAAAAATCATCATCTTAAGAGGTGTCTTATTTTTAAATGCTTTATGCTTGGAATCATTACAGACCGTGCAGAGATTCACTTCTGGGGAAGGCCAGGCCAAACTGCACAAAACCATGTCCCAAGGGGAGATTGGGAAGCTGGCAGCCACACAGAAGAGTCTGACTCCAGATGGGAGGTAGGAATCATGGCTGGAGGTGGCAGACAAGTCCTTCCTGTGTCCCTCTTGCTCTCCAACACCTTGTGGAGCCACCCAGGCTCCTTTGGAGCTCTACCTGCAGAATGAGTTACTCATCCCACCTTTTCTACATGACCATGGACAGGCCCAGTCAGGTCTGGCTCACACCACAATTAAGTTTTGGTGACATGGGCCACACATCCTGTCCCAAACTACCCAATCCCATGCATGAAACTGAAGTTTCTCAGCTTTGCTGAGAATGAGTAGCCACGTTTCCCTGGTAGAAGTTGCGTGGATTTATCTCCTCAGGAAGGTCCAGAAGATTGAGATGGTTTTGGGTAGAAAGACCTTTCCTAGTTAAAGCAGTTCCTCTTTCCATGACTAATTTCCAGGCCTCAACGAGCCAAGATGAGGTTTTGGGTGAAGGGAAAGCAGGGGGAGAAGAAGACCCCTCGGGAGAAGCTCACTACCCAGTCTGAGCTGCTGGAGCTGTATGCGGAGCAGGAAGCTCCTGGCAGGGAGACCATTCCTGGCTTGCAGCTTGGTGAAGGTACGTGGTGGGGGGACACGGGACCAGGTGCAGGGAGAGAGAAACTGGGTTGGGAAATTGGGATATGTCTGTGCTGGTTCATGTCTCTTAATTCATGGATGGTGTTAAGCCAGAGCGATGGCAAGTAGGTAAGAGGGTGGGATCCATAACGGATCTCAAGGAATTCCATGTCACTAATCCTTCCAGCCACCATCTGGACATGGACAGATGTTTCCTCTCTTGAGGGAGGAAATAACCAAAGCAGAAATGACATTTAATCTTCCTGTGAGTTCTACACTGTCATTTTCTCCTCCACAAGTTTATTCCAGTGCCCATCTCCCTGTTTGAGTGTCACAATTATTTTTCATCTGCTCCTCAATCTATTTCCCTCTTTTCAGCAGAGCTGGGTCCTCATCACCTGACGCCGCCGCGGAGCCCTGAGCTGTCGGGCATCTACCGGCGGGAGTTCAAGGAGAACAAGGAACCCTCTCCCAAAGTCAAGCGCAAGCGCAGCGTCAAGATCAGCAACGTGGCTCTGGAGCCTGTGCAGTGGCAGAACGACTCCCTGCAGATCATAACCAGCGCCAGCGACCTGAAGAGCATGGATGAGTTTCTCCTGAAAAAGGTAACTCCTGCCCTCCCTGCTCCATAAATCAGTGCAGAGATCCAGGAGCAGACAGAGGCAATAAAGTAAAAATGATTCTGTGGGTAGCTGTACTAATGCTAATAATTCATCTAAGGATGCCAGAGCAGGTCTAGAGAAGTTTCTGGTTTTCATGCAGGAGAAACCACCTGGTGATCATGGTGGAGCAGCTGCTTCTTAGTGCTGCTTCATCTCACGCCAGCTCTGCTGCAGCAAAAGAGACATGGGTGCAAAAACCCCCTTGTTTTCCCAGATGAATGAACTGGACAACGAGGATAGCAAGAAGGACACGCTGGTGGATGTCGTGTTCAAGAAAGCACTGAAGGAATTCCGACAAAACATCTTCAGTTTTTACTCCTCGGCATTGGCGGTAAGTGAGCAGATGATGGGTGGGACTTCCCCCTCCAGGAGAAACGGGATATTCTGGGTCCTCCTCGTGGTACAGGTGTTGCCAAGCCCTCAGTTTCTGGTTTGCTTATCCCAAAGGATGGATGTGCTTCCTTTATATTCAGTTCCATGATCTAAATTTGGACTAACTTCCTCATGAGCCAGCTCTCAGGATACATTGGGTGTAGATTCCTTATCCTCATTATAGCTTTGCTCCCAGCCAAGGGGAGATGACAAAAAGTCAATAAGCTCCAATTTGTCACCCAGAGTGCCTGGAAACCTTTGTGTTATCTTTGCTAGTGGTGGAGATGTCTGATCCTTTTTTCCTTCTCTTTATCATACTTGGACTTTCCCCAAGCAGCTGGAAGCTGGTGAGGCTGAAATAATTGTCTGGAGAAGAAAAAGTCTCCAGAAAAATCTGGGCCTAAGTAAAAATCACTTTTCTTTTTTGCTTCTGTTTCTTAAAAGATGGACGATGGGAAAAGCATCCGCTACAAGGACCTCTATGCCTTATTCGAGCAGATTCTGGAGAAGACCATGAGGCTTGAGCAGAGGGACTGGAGTGAGTCTCCAGTTAAAGTCTGGGTCAATACCTTCAAAGTCTTCCTGGATGAATATATGATAGAGTACAAACCCCTGGACTACACCGCAGGGAAGGTACTCAGCACTTTTCATAAACCCCCTTGAAGGCTTGGGAACTATCTTTCCCTGGGATGTGGCTCTGTATACACCTGGGACCCTCTGTTGTCTTCTCTGCTTTAAGCTGAGCTGGACAAGGCACTGGTTGTGTGTCACTGGGCTCAACCAAGCCCAGATCACACTGGGCTGAGCTGGGCTTGGCCAATGCCAAGGATTAGGTGCTATCTCCAGGGAAAAGCTGCAACCAACTCTGGATGGTTTGAAAGGAAGCTCCTGGTGCTTCTTCATTTCTGGGGGATTTGTTCAAACTTTGAGGGATGCTGGAAGATACACACCCTCTCAGGCCTCCTGACCATGTCCCAGGTGACCATACACATCACCATGGGTTGGGTTGCAGGAGAAGAGGACTCAAGCAGTGGCTCAGGTCTAGGTACTGTTCTTAGAGCAATAAGATCCTGCACTGTGTGACAGACCTAATCTCACTTCCTGCTCCATATTGTTTGTGAGGCCGACCACGGGATCTGAGGCTGGGCTTGGGAGATGGTGTCTATTGTACAAATATCCCATCTCCTGGCTCTTCTGTTCCCATTCTTCCCCAGCTTCCTCTCCAGGCAGGTTTTCTTCAGAGCAGGCTGAAGTTCCCCTTGGGTCACTGCTGATGGGGTCAGAGCTGGAGCAGCAACTTCTCCCAGCTCCAAGATGAACATAGAAAGAGTTGTCCAGGGGAAATTCCAGAACTGGAGTGATCCATAGGAGAGTTTTCTAGAGTGACTCTTCTGGGGCTGCAGGTGCACTGGAGGATGGGGCTGGAAGTCACTGAACAATGTTAGATATGAGCCCTCTGTACTCTTTACCTGGCAAAATTGCCAAAAATTTAGTTAAATCTCCTTCCCTCACCAGGTGCCAAAAACAGAACGAAAGAAGAGAAGGAAAAAGGAAGCAGATGTGGTGAGTTAAGCCTGCACATTAAAAATCAATGTCATTGGGGCCAGAATGTCAAGCTTGTGATACTTCCTGGGCTGAGATCTGCACATCAGCCCTGAAAGGACATGTTAGAAAGATGTTTGAGGTGGATTTGCCTTGCTTGATCAAGGATCACTTGGGTTGGCTCTGAAAACACATCCCTCATCAGCCAAGACATAAATGTAATGTCATAGGTTGTTAGAAAAGGGCTGAGAGCAAAATAAAGTCTTGCTCCAGCTTTCTGCACAAGTGTATAGTGTGTGTTGTACATCTCCGGGGATCAGACATGGAGGACATTACATCTCCTGTTTTCTTAAGGGGTACAATGGTGCTAGGAGGGATGCAGGTGCAGAGCCAAAAAAGAGGGCCACAGATGTATAGAAAACCTTCTTAACATGAAGAAGTTGGCCTGCCAAGCTCAGTCAAAGAGTTTCCAATCTGCTTCCATGATGGTTCGGTTCCCCTACAAGATGGACGTTGGTTTGGGTTGTCTGTGGGGTTGCTGGGCTGAGAAGGAAACAAAAATACCAAATAAAAGCAAGAGCTAAATTTGAGGAGCTGTATGTGTTCATCTCTCCATTTTGCAGCAGGCTGAGCACCAGCTCCCTTTTCTCACCATCCAACCTTTATCCTCCAGGTGGAAGAGCACAATGGTCACATTTTCAAGGCAACCCAATACAGCATCCCGACATACTGTGAATACTGTTCCTCCTTGATCTGGATCATGGACAGGGCTTCTGTTTGTAAATGTAAGCATCCTTTCTTTGATCCTTTTCTTGTGCTTCTATCACAGTGATGAGTTTCAGGATTTTGAAATGTGTTTACTACTGTTTCCTCCAACCCCATGCTCAAATAATTTTGATTTTTGTAACACCTGAAGAGCTTTAGGGACAGGTCTTAAGGTTTCTGAAGTCAACTAGTAAGACCATCCCAGCAGTCCTTCCTGGCACAGTTAATGAACTTTGTGTTACACATCTTATCCCATCAGGTTATGTGGCCATCCCAAAATGTCAGACACATTTAACTGTCATGTAGGAAGGACAGTAAAGTCAGGTTTGGAAATGTGTCCCTAGGATGCCTGTGGGGATCCTGACCTTGGCAGGATTTGCTTCACCTGTTTGACCTCCAGGCATGTGGATTTTTTGGGAGATAGGAAAATGGCAGAGGGATGGTGGAAAAGCCTGATCCATCTCTTTTTGGAGAAACCTAAGAGATGGATCAACTGTTTCCATCATCCCTCCTCCATTTCTGTGCTTAGGTGGCATTGCACTGGAGCATTTCAGGCCCAGTGCAGGAAGGATACAAAGGAGGTGCCATTTCCAGTCTCTGAGGATATCTGTGTCTGACAGCTCAGAGCAACTCATGGATTATAGTCTGAGTTGATCTGTTGGGGGGGAGGGTTTAATGTTTCACAGACGTATAGGACACCTTTAATTTCAAATGCTTCATTATTTTTGTTTGAATGGATCTAATACAGATTCAGCCCCTGGAAAGTACCAAATCCAACATGCTTTTGACTTAGTAGTTCTGAGAAGTGCTAGTCAATTCATATGAATTTCTGTTCCTCCAGCAATGTGACTTTTGGGATAATTAAACACTCCTTTTCTCCATTGCAGTATGTAAATATGCTTGTCACAAGAAGTGCTGTCTTAAAACCACGACCAAGTGCTCCAAAAAGGTAAATATCTCTCATTGCTTTGCTTTCATTAAATACCTTGAGACAATGATCTCAAGTTTGTATAAAAATTATTGGAGGTGCAAAGCTTGATAGAATGCTGGTAATAACCCTCCTTTCAGCAGGAGCTTAGACCAGAGATCCCCAGAGTTCTCTCCAACCAGAGTTTTGTAGATATTTTGGGAATTATGCGGTGATGAGTCACTGTAGATCTGCCCAGTCATACAGCAGATGTTGCAGTGTCATTCCCTGCCTTGTAGGGACACAGAATATAGGAATACTGTATAAATGTGGTGTAAATATACCACAAGGAATAATAGGAATTTCCCTAGATTTGTAGCTTTTAAGGATTTGGAAATGTGGGGCGATTCTTGGAAATACAGATTTTTTTCTCATTTTTTCTTGCTTGCCACGGCTCAGCGAGGAAGGGCAGGTGGAGGATATTCACTGTCATCTTTAGAGGGAAATTAAATATTGTTTACTGGATTTAAGGGTATGGGGAACAGGGAATGAGTGCAGCAGGTCATCCCAGCTAACAATGAATCATCAAGATTTGGTGGGTTTTTTTTGAATAGCTTATTTTGTGCCCAAAACAAGGAAATAGTCAGGATAATAATGAGTGGAAAGTTTTATCAGCTCCCTGGGAGGTTTCTCAGGGGAGAACAACCTCCATAATACACAGCCCCCAGAGACTGCATGAGTCCATTTTTCCCAAGGAATAATCTGAATATATACCTTGAAGGTGTGTGTGTGTGTGTGTGTGTGTGTGAATATATTTGTATTTTGAATATATATAGAACTTTTGCTGCACACTTTCCCTTTCTGACTCTATTTCTGCAAGAGCTGGGAACACCTCATAAGAGTTTGTGCTCTAAAATCTAGGAAGTTCATTGAGATCTCTGATTAATTTTTTCAGACATTTTTGGAGCCACCTTCTTTGTTGTGATTTCTCTGCAGAAGGAAGTTTTTGTGCTGCATCCAAGGAAGCAGGTTTACAGTGTCTTCATGGGTAGCTTTGCACTGGGCAGTTAGAAGTTCTCTAGGAAGGCTCCAGTTTCTCTGTGCTTGGTGAATTTGTGTTTTTAGGGTTGTTCTCAGTGACAGGCAGCTACAAACCATTAGTCATGAGAAAGAAACAACAAGGGGACCTTCCACACATCTGCTCCTAAGGTTTGCAGGATCAATGAGAGGATGACATTGGGTGGGAAAAAGAAAAATGCAGGAGTGATTGTAAGGGGAACCACTTTCTTGCTGAAGGCAGAGTTGCATCTCACCTTTATTTGAGTAGGGCTGAGAATTTGTGTCAGTATTTTATTGGATGTTTTGACATTTCCCATCCATAATCTCCTGTGCAGGAGGACTTTCTTCACATTTGAATTTGCCAGATAACACCTCTCCAGTGAGCATTTGCAGCTGGCAAAAGGGCCCTTCCTGACAGGTGTAGATGGGTCTTTTCAAGTTCTTTTTTTGGCATCTTGTTTGTTCACTGATGCTTTGTAACTGTCAATGCTTCCAGTTGATCTAAACACCCAGGATTCAGATTTACTTCGTGCGTCTTTGGGAGGTGAAATCATCCCTGGAGATGGTGCCAGAGGGGCAGGAGGTGGAGGAGGGCCATGCCCAGCTGCATTGGCTCTGCCAGGCTGGGAATATAACTGCAGTGGGGTGGTTAAAGAAAGACAATCTAAACTTTTTGCCTTCAGATGCAAGTCCAGAGACCAGGTTAGCATTGCAAGACCTGTGTCCTGACCTGTCCTCCTTCATTAGACTCACACATCTCCTGGACCTGCCGAAGGACTCTGAATAGTCAGATCCAAAGCTGCACCAGCATTGCATCACAGAAGGATTTGAATCCTTTCTCCCTTTTCCTGTGCAGCACGACCCTGAGCTCTCACCGCGGCAGTTTGGCGTGGAGCTGTCCCGGCTGACCAGCGAGGAGCGCGCGGTGCCGCTGCTGGTGGAGAAGCTCATCAACTACATCGAGATGCACGGGCTCTACACAGAGGGCATCTACAGGAAATCAGGATCCACCAACAAGATCAAGGAGCTGCGGCAAGGCCTCGATACAGGTAAGAAGAGGAGGGAAAAGACCCTACGTGGGGAGGAAAATCGCAGCAGCAGCAAAGTTGGATGGGAGGAGGGTGGAATGCTTCAGCATTCCTGACTCAGGGCTGTGCAAGGAATGATTTCACATTAGCAGCCATAACTCAGATCACCAACTCGTGGGTTTTTTGGGAGCGATCCATGAAAAAGAGTCATTCTAATTGAGGGAAAGTGCTGCCTTACTTATACCCTAGCAATCAGTGAGAAAAGAAATCCTGGTCCCACCTGAAGTTATTCACCCTGGAAAATGCATTTCTCTCTAATTTTAGCATGTGGAGCTGAAATCAGGTGGTGGATTTGTTGCCATTAAAGGCACATAAACAATTTTTATTAAGAATACTTTATGATAGAACAGTTTGGGTTGGAAGGAACCTTTAAAAATCACCTTGTCCAACCTTGGACTTTGTATTGATCATTGTCTCTTGTTCTTTTCCTTCTTGTTTCATCTGATCCCAAACCCAGACATCGATAATGTGAATTTAGACGACTATAACATCCACGTCATTGCCAGCGTGTTCAAGCAGTGGCTCCGAGATCTGCCCAACCCCCTCATGACCTTTGAGCTCTACGAGGAGTTCCTGCGGGTGATGGGTGAGGAGCTTCCCTCACTATCCCATTCCCTTGGTAGAGGGAAATGGTGGCCACTTTTAGTGTCAAACTTTTCGTTCATTCTTTGGGGTCGAACCAGCTGGTTTTGCCAAATTGTATTTTCCTGGTTTCAAAGTCTGATTTTTTTGGCTATAAGGGGTTTTTTATGCAAAACCTCAGGCAATTTGGTCTAAATTTACTGGCTTTTGCATCATGGTTCAGCTAATTTCGGCCCCAAAGTTCTATCTTTTAAGTAGTAAAATTAAGTGTTAAGAAGTACCATTTTAAATAGGGGAAAGAAGTAGAAGCTGCCCCTAAACACTGGTGGTTTCTCCACAGGCCTCCAGGAGAGGAAGGAGACAGTGCGTGGGGTGTACTCGGTCATCGACCAGCTCTCCCGCACCCACCTCAGCACCCTGGAGCGCCTCATCTTCCACCTGGTCAGGTATGCTGGGCCTGGGCAGCTTTAAGCAAAGGCAGGATGGTCAGGCATCCTTCCCACCAGAGTGGCTGAGGGTTTTGCATCCACCATGTCTCCCAGGAGGTGGCCACGGAGCTGTTTCTGTAAGGGATGTTGTGTTGATGAGTGACCTCTGCTGTGCTCTGGTCACTTGTGGTTCCTACTGTTCCGTGGTGCCTCTCACCACTGCAGGGACATGTTTTTGGGTGGAAAGGGCTGGTTTATTACTTTGGGAATAGCTGAGATCTTTTCTCACTCAAAGCAGCAAGATTGTACCATAGAAATATCATCTCCTCTCTTCATCCATGACCACGTGCAAGAGGTGCAGTAGAGGTGCCTCCACCTCTGACTTCTCTCTTAATCCCCATTTTTTCAGGATTGCCCTCCAAGAAGAGACCAACCGCATGTCAGCCAACGCCTTGGCCATTGTGTTTGCTCCCTGCATCCTCCGCTGCCCCGACACAACAGACCCGCTGCAGAGCGTCCAGGACATCAGCAAAACCACCACGTAAGAGCCTGGGGCTGGGTGAGCTAGCTGCACCATCACATCACCATCCACATCTTGGTAACCCCTGCGATGGCCAAATGGCTCCAAAATTGAGAGCTTTGGCATGAAGGGATAAACATATAGTAATTTATGCATCTAAGTGCAGATAAATGCATCTGCATGAAGATATTTCAAATACTCTCAATCCACAAGAAGTTGTTAAATGAGGATTTTTAAGTAATAGGGGATCCCCAAGAGTGGATAAGCTTCTGTTCCTGCCTGGCAGGAAAAGGTGGAGCTTGTGCTGACATGGTTTTATAGTTAATGTAGTTCATTTTTGGCAAGCAGATCTTGGTTCTTACTTGATTCTGGCTTTTTACTGAAGGAGGTGAGTTGTTTGGTCTGCAGCAATAGTAATAATGATATACTTTGATTTATTTATGGTGTTTGCCATAATTGAAAAGGTTTTACAGAGAAAAAGTGAAGCACTTGCCCAGATTCAGTTTGGCTCATACTAAATAGGCTTTAAAATAGATACTGGAGTCAATTACAATAATGAAAACCTCCAGTGAAGGGCTAGGCTTCTGAGAGAGGTGGCTTTACCTCCAGTATTAAAATTGTTGAAGACCAGAACATGTTTGGAGACCCAGCTGGCAGGAACCCCTTTCCTTTAACAGAATTTCATTGTAGCTTCTCCCTCACACTTCAGCTCCAGCACATCCTCTCATTTTATTACAAGGAAAGGACTGTTTTTTTACCCCAAACACCCTCCTGACAACTTTAAACAGTGGGCTCAGTTACACAAGCTGCCACAAGAGTTACTGTGCACAAATGAGTTGGAATCAGTCTGCCTTCTCCAGGTTTGTATTCCACCATTCCCTCTTCCAAGGAGGGTAAATTTCTCTGGTGGGATCCTTGGCTTTCTTTAATATCTCTAGGCTGTGCCTCAATCCATCCCTAGCCTGTGATCACTCTTTTTAGGAGAATTCTCACCACCCTCTGGCTTCCAGCTGAAACTTTCTCCTCCGTGCTCTTCCATCAGGGCGGATATTCAAAATAATCCTTTCTTTGTAATAAATTGGGAGAATGTGCTGGAACTAAGGGAGAAGCTACCAGGAAATCCTGTCGAAGGACAAGCCAAGACAAAACAGAGCAGCTCAGATCAAATGGCTTCCTCCTTCCATTTTGTCTTCTTTTGGGTTTTTTCTCCCTCAGATGCGTGGAATTAATTGTCATCGAGCAGATGAACAAGTACAAGGCTCGGCTCAAAGACATCAACAGCCTGGAGTTCGCGGAGAACAAGGCCAAGAGCCGCCTCTCCTTGATCCGCAGATCTATGGTGAGATGCCAAAGCCTTCTCTGTACTCTCCTGTCCTCTCCCTGCCCCTGAAGCCACTCTACCTTCTCTTCTCCTGCTTATCCCAGCCTCCCAAACCTCTCGCAAACCCCCACACCATCTCCACCAGGACAGGGACCCCCAGCCCCGTGGTGGCTCCTCACCTTTGCAGGAGTCATACCAAAGCACGAGGAGGTGGGAACAGTCCATGGAAACGTTGTCGCTTCTGCTCAGATGTTCCTGATCAGCATTTCCACCTTCATTTGAGCTTGTTTAGTCCTGAGTTGAGTTAAGCCTTTCAGTGACCAGCTCAACATCACCCCACGGGTGACCTGGACCATTGTTTTTTGTGCTCAGTCACATTATCTGCACCCAAAATGAGTTCCCCAAGGGCTCTCCCTGCTCCCGCACTGCCTTTTTGGGAGCCTCAAACCCATCTCATTGAGCTTCCATGCTTGTGGGGGGCCAGCAGGCTGTGGATGCACCTGTGCTTGGCTTGTTGGGCTGCGGGAGAGGGACGGACCTGGCGCAGCACCGTCAGCACGGGCTTGGGCTGAGGAGCCAAGCGGCCCCTCTGCTTGGACCTGCCCCCTGTGATCCTCAGGGACACGACGCTTCTGCTTTCTGGGGATGAAATCCAAGCAGGGGCTGCCCCAGGTTGTGGAGCCGGTGCTGCAGAGCTGCCCCACTCATTTCAGTTAACCGAAAAAACCTCAAACTGAGCAAAGCGGGTTTTTGGAGGGGCGGCGGCATGTGCACTCTAACCTTCTGCTTTCCTTTTCATCTCCTCTCTAATCCAGAAGCCCGTACTAATTGCAGTTAGATTTATGAGCATAACCCGCAGTTCAATCCCGGTATGTATCAACGGCAGCTGCCGCGTCCCTCGTTGTGTGTCACCGTCGCTCATTCCAGCTCTGTCCCACCGGCCATTGTCCGTGACCTCCCGGTCCCGCCGCTCCTGGGAGCCGCCGTTCCTCCAGCAGGTCCCCCGGGCACAGGAGTTTGGGGCTGGCGCTCGGCCATCCCTGCACACAGCTCCTCAGAAATACGCTCCCCACCCCTTTTCTCTTCTTACTTACTTTAATTTTCTATTTTATTTTCTTTTTCCATCCTGTGCTTCCCTCTTTTTTACTTTGCTTGACTCATGCCTTCCCTTCCCACCTCAATTTCTCCTCGCTCAGGATGCATTTCAGCATCAAGTTGCTTTCACAGTGCTGCTGTTTCTGAAGATGGTGAATAAAACCCTCAGCTTGGATGCCTTGGAGACCTCGAGGCATCCAAAGGTCTCCTCCACCTTCTTGGAGGAGGAGCACCACTAACCTGAACACAAGGTCGGGACACCCGGGTTTGAATGAGGAGGAGTCCAGCAAGTTCTGTATTCCCCGACTCCATCCTAGCTTGAGTTTTGAGTTCTGTGAGATTGTGACAGGCAAGAAACAAACCTGCAGGATTTTGGGAATGTTTATAGGGCTGATTCCTTTCCTAATAGGCTCAGCCCATGATGAAAGTTTCCTCAGGTTCCCGCCATTCTTCCACATCCATGAGTGTCAGGAGGTAGAGAAGAGCAAAATATGAGCTCTGCTCCCCTGAGCATGGCATTTCTCAGGGGCTTAAGTCCACGAGGCAGTGGGATCTTTGGGATCTTGGGGCTTTTGGCTAATAGGATTCAGGGAGCCGTGCTTCAGCTCAGGAGCCCACGTGAAAAATGTCATCAGAAGAACACTGGGGCATAGGAGAGGCTTTGCTGACAAAGAAAGATCTCTGAGATGTGGCGTTAAAAGATGAAAGGGCTAAAATGGAAGAAATCTGGCTTTTAAAGGGAAAAAGAGAGGATTCTTTATCCTGAAAATCTGCTCTGGGCACATGGGTTGTCAGGAGGACCCAGGGATGCAACAGTTATAGGGGTTAAATAGTGGGAGCAAAATTGAGCTGCAACAAGCTCTTCAACCCCAAGGAGACGCAGGTTCTTCCTGGATGATGGTTGTCAGGGGAGGGCAGCAAGTGATGGACATCTCCTAGTCCTGGTCATGTCAGGATATGGAATGTAAAAGATGAGATGTCTGGTCATGATGACATGTCTGGTTAAGATAAAAACTGTTTAATCTCTGCCTTGTCCCTTATCCCTGAGAATCCTTCTTTTTCTTCTGCTCCATGGAGCAGATCTGTAGAGCTGGTCCCCAGCATATATATCTCTCCTCCTGTACCACCACCATTTGCGTCCTTTTCCATTTTTAATTCCAATATTAAAAAGATGAGATAATTCTTCCGAGCTGCATTAAATCAGAGCAAGTTCACCTGTGAGCACAGAGATCCACACTGAGTGTCTTAAAATGGACCACTGGAAGTGGTCCTGGTTTCTGGATCTCCTGTACATGAGACATGGCAGGGCATGGACAACATAATTAGGTGGGAGTTCCTGTTTGCTGAAGGGGTCAGTGAGACCTTTGTGATGCTCAGGAAGTACCAAGGGTAGACAAGGGAAGGATGTGAGACTTGGTCCAGGGATAAAACAGAAGCCACGTGCCCTGAAATCAAAGCTTTGGTGATGCTCCCACCCAAAGCCAGCGTCAAGCTTCCCATCACCAGGCTGTGGGCTTTGTGGGAACCCAGCCTGCTGCCAGCTGGGCTTGCTTGGACCTGGACCAAGTTGCACTTGGTCCATCAGCATCATCCTCACCACTGCCTTCCTCACCACCTCCATGCCCAGCCCCTCCAATGTGTTGAGTCCTTCTGGTACTTCTCCCAGCCTGAGGTTTTGGAGGGTCCAGAGTGCATCCGGCAGCCGCACACTGAAGACCGATGTCTGGGGCCTTCTTCTTCATTCCTTGGGAGAGCAGTGTGGTTGGCACCTGAGTGTTTGCCACATCACCTCAGCTGGTGGTGGTGACACCATTGTCTCTCTTCAGGGCAAAGGACGCGTGCGGCGCAGCGCCTTCCCCAGCCCCGCGTCCCCTGTCACTGGGCGCTTGCCCTCAGTGACGGACGTCCCCGAGGAGACCATGAGCAGCGAGGAGGCCATGGAGATGGAGGTGACAGAGCAGCAGCAGGTGGCCATGCAGCAGGAGGAGAAGGTGCTGACTGAGCAGATCGAGAGCCTGCAGAAGGAAAAGTGAGTCTGGCCACGTCCCCAACCTCTGGATGTTGCTTGATATCACGTGGTTGATAACTGGAGGGCTCCACCCCTCCGTGATCTCTCAGTGCATGTGCATCCCTTTCTCCCCTCCACCTTTTTGGTCTCGTTGGGTCAATGGGGCTGGCTTGGCTTTGCAGGGAGGAGCTGACATTCGAGATGCTGACACTGGAGCCCCGCGCCTCCGACGACGAAACCCTCGAGTCTGAAGCCTCCATTGGCACAGCTGACAGCTCTGAAAATTTGAACTTTGACTCCGAAGGAGCCATCTCCGATCGTTCGGGTAAATCCAGGCGTTCCTGGGTTTATGATGGAGTGCTTTAGGGTGGAAGGGACCTACAAAAGTCATGAAGTCCACCTCCCTGCCATGGTCAGGGACACCTTCCACCATGTTTTTCTGTCACTTTGGGAAGGGTTATTTTAGATTTTCAAGTTTGTTTGAAGTTGACAGTTTAAATATATGCAGAGAGCGGGGTTGAGTTCAAACACGTGGCCCTGGGGAGATGGGTGGGAGCAGCCAGGGCTGGTGGGGAGGTCAACATTCTTCCAGCACTGCTGATCATCTGGGGTGATGCTGCCCCCACCAAGGTGCTGGGAATGTCGTCCTAGCTTCAAGGGCACATGTCCCCAGGGAGCGGGGTGGTTGCATACTGGGTGATGTCTGGGTGATCCATGGTCCTTCTGCCCCTGCAGAGAGAAGCGTAGCACTTACCTCCCTGCGCCCCGCCAAGGCCGAGGGGCCGAGCCGGCTGCGACGGCACCCCAGGATGCGGCTGGAGCCGGCGGAGCCAACCGACACCCCCGTCTCCTCCTCCTCCTCCTCCCAGTCGTCCACCTCCTGTTTGCCCCACCTGCCCCGGAAGCGCTTCCAGATGTACTCCAAATCTCCTTTCTACCGGGCAGGGGGACACGGCGAGGTGCCCGAAACCCGGGCGAGCCCCGAGGGCCTGACGGGGCCTCTCCATTATCCCGAGGACCGGCCCCAGTTCACCACGCGCGGGACCTTCAACCCGGAGAAAGGCAAACAGAAACTGAAGAGTGTGAAATCTTCCCCCTCAAAAACCAAAGAGCCCCCAGATGGGGGGCCTGGAGGGGGACGCAAGAGGAACCCCGAGGCCGATTGCGCCGCCACCCAACCCCTCGTCCTCCTGGGGAGCAACGAGTTCATGGTCTGAGATGCTCCACCCCGGAGCCGTGCCGGGGCATCCTCCCCATTGGCAGTGCTCTGGCGGCTTCCTCCTTAACGCCAGGAGATGAATTCTTAATTAAAAAGGCCGGGAGGGGACGGTTTTAATGGTGGCCTTAATGATTTGGGAGGGTTGAGACCTTCGTGTGGCCGGGGGGTGGACGGGGATGGGAGGCACTGACCAGCTCCTGGCCCTTCCCTCGGAGCATGCCACGTCTTGGAGCACCCGCCGCCAAATCCTTGTGCCGAATCGCCGTCGCCTGTTGGTAGGAGCAAACCAAGCCTAAAAATCCCACGGGAGCATCCCGAGCCGGCTCCACTGCAGCCAAGCCCTCCCCGCTTTAACCACCTCATCCACACCAATGCCGAGTGCATGGAAAAGTGTTAAAACCTGCCAAAAATCACCTTTTCCCTTTGGTTTTCTATTTTTTAATGAGACCTAACCATCTTTCCTCTTCTCTTTTTTTTTTTTTTTTTTGGGAGATCATCAGTATTAAAAAATAATAATAATTAATAATAATCGAGGACTACTTGAAGCTATATTTGTTTATATGCTGATTCCTGGAGTTTCATGTAAATATATATTTTTTTATTTTTTTTTCTTTAGTATTTTTCCCCAGACAAATTTTTTTTTTTTTTTTACTATTATTATTTTTGGGCTGGAGACGAGGGGAGCAATTGGCTGAGCCATCCTTGGTGTCACCACTGGTGTCACTGGCCATCACTCAATAAAACATGGAGTTTTATTTTCAGCAAGAAATCCCTGGAGGCGTAATTAGACCATCATAACCCATCATAGGACTAATTAATGATGCTAGTTAATGACTCAGCTTGTAATCCCTCCCCAGTTGTCTCATCATCATCCTCAGTGGCACCTGGAGAAGCTCCAGGTACCAGAAAACCTCTGGAAAGGCAAAATTAGGAGCCCCAGGGTGCTAATTAGATTTATAAAGGATCTGTCCTCGTAGGTGGGCTGGCCTGGGGTTCGTCCTTTCCCAAAATGCCATCAAAAATGGAGAAAGTCACAAAAAATTGAGTTTTCCTGAGTATTTTGTCGTTTCCCAGCATGCCTAGGTTTGACTGAGCTGCTCCTTGGTCCCCTCTCCCCCTCCCCATTCCAGGGATGGTTTATTTATTGGGGGGTTATTTTTTATTTGCTGTTTGAAATTTGACGTTTTTTTCACGTTATCTTTAATTTTTTTCCAACGGGGGAAGTGAGAGATGCCGCAGGGAGAGCGGGAACAGCATCGGCCTCGGCGCTGCATCCTGGGAGTAGAGCAGGCCCACGCCAGTCACCCCCATCCATGGGGGAAAATGGGATTTTCCCAGGCCCAGGGGGGAAACAGGGCTTTGGGGACCCACCTGGATGCACTGGGAAGGTGGATGGATGGTGACCACAGCAGTGGAAACTCCTGGGGAGCCACCCCGAATTCCCTGGGAGCTGGGATTGCCGGGAGCATCTGGGTGCTTGGTGCCAAACCAGCCTTTGGAGCCTCTTGAACTAAAAAACCCAAAACTGCCCTCAAAATGGCCCTGGGGGAGGAGATCCTGGCCTTGAGTGAAGGGTCCTCAGGCTTCTCATCCCTGTGGGACGAGAGCAGGGATGTCGGATCTGCCCCAGGCAA
>VXBQ01006393.1:190292-210559 GCA_013400175.1 Phainopepla nitens | reverse complement strand
GGGACGGGTCCTGTCTTGCCCCGCCCCCTCTCCCCACAGGTGAGCTCCCTCCTTCAGACCCTGCAAGCTCCAGAGTGGCTGTTCCTCCAGTCCTGGCACTGGCTGGGCTCCTGGGTGAGGCAGGTTTTGGGGTGCTGGCATGAAAATTCCAGCCAGGTGCTTGAGCAGGGGCTGGCAGCAGCCCAGGCCAGGGCTGAGCCATGACATGGGTGCCACTGGGGCTTATGCAAGGTGTTTGTCCCTGCAGGTGAGCAGCTCAAGGAAGGTAAGTGCTGGCATTGCCCCTCTGCCCTGCACTGCCCGTCTCACCCCTGGCACAACTGGTCCGAATCCTGCACACCCTGCCTTTTCCTCAGCACCCCTGGGTGCTTCAGCACCTAGAGGAGGCAGCCCAGAGGGTTTCCATCTATGGGCACCTGAAACCCAAGCTGTGCTTAAGCCACCAAAGTTGTGGGATGAGCCAGCTGGTCAGTGATGCTGCCAGTGTTCCCCGGGCACTGGTGGGCCCTAAAACGTGGCTGGGTCCCCAGGCAGTGGCTGGGGCAGTGACCACGGCAGGGTTCTTTCTGTGCGAGGGGCTGCTGGGACAACACTTCAACATGGTCCCCAACGGGGTGGCTGAGCCCCAGCCTGGGGACCTCTTCCTCTTCCCGCTGGCCTCCGGGGGCCCTGGCTGGTGGGCCGCCCATGCTGGCATCTACTGCGGTGACGGGGAGATCATCCACCTGGAAGGTGAGCCCCAGCAGGTGTCACGGCACGGGGACATCTCCACGGAAGGGACATGGGGTACAGAGTCCACTCGGCCCTGCAGGCAGCTCAGGGACGTCACCCTCAGGCATCGTGGCCAAGCACGGCAAGAGCCACCTGCTGCGGACACGGGGCGCGGCCAGGGTGCTGCGGAGGAAGGGGGGGCTGGACGTGGCCGCCCTGCAGCGGCGCATCCGCGCGGCCATGGACCAGCCCGTGGAGTACGACACCATCGCCTGCAACTGCATCCACTTCGCCCTCGCCCTCCTGGGGCTGGGCCACCTGGCTGGTGCCATGGTGGGTGCCACCAGCAGACCAGGTGCCGCCACCCCGGGACACCTTGGCACCCGCGCCAGCCAAGTGTCACCAAACCTCTTATTTTGTCCCAGGTGTCCCCAGCGCTGCAGTGATGGAGGTGATGGTGCTCCTGGGACCACGTGGGGCTGGAGCACCCTCCCCTGGGGACCAGAACTGCACCAGTGATTTGTCAGTCCTCTTGTGTGGCAATAAACAGTTGCATGGAAACCCTGTGCCAACCCTGTTTGATTTGTTGTTTTCTCACTTTTCCCAGAAGCCACTCTCCCACCTTGACATACCTTGAAGGGAGAGGCTGTTCTTTGTTTCCCATGGCCTCCTGAGATAAACATCTTCCTCTTTCACTGCTGGCATTTGATTTTGAGGATGAAAAATGAATATTCTGTGGACTGCTGGGTTGAAAACAGGCCAGAAGGCTGGATCAGGTCTGGCTGGAGGCTGGTGGTGTACGCCAGGGGTCAGCTCTGTGTCCAGCCCTGGTCAGCCTCTTCATTAGTGGTCCAGTTGATGGGGTAGAGGGTATCTGCAGTGAGGGGGAGTGAGTCACCAACCCAGAGTGATCCTGGCACCCCCAGAGTGCTGGGTCCTGTGCTGGGCTCTCCAGCATGAGAGAGACAGGGACATACTGGAGACACACCACAAAGGGCCAACAAGGGTCTGGAGCATTTCCTGCAGGAAGGGAAGCTGAAAGAGCTGGGGAAGTTCAGCAGGGAGAAGGGAATGCTCGGTGGGATTTTATCAACGTTTATGGGGGGTGAAAGAAGGTGGAGTCTGGCTCTTCTCTGTATCTCCTGAGGGTTGGGGTCTCCAGGAGAGCAGCAGGGTACCCAGGAAGGTCTGAGATCCAAGCAGGGTTGAGGTCTGGGACGGCTGTGGGGTCTCAGGGAGGGCTGGAGTGTGCCTCTGAGCTGAAGATTATTTGCTGTCCATTAATTAGATGGTTTATTCAATTCTGCTGCTTGAACCATGGCCATTTTCCCTCGCTGCCTCACTCCTGTGGGATGGGGTGACTGCTGCCAGCTCCGGGGCTGCTCAGTTGCCTGAAGAAATAACAGCAGGAATATCTGCCAATAGTATAAAGTACCTGGAAAAAATCAAAGAAATACAAACTAAATCTCAACTATAGTAATATCAATAATGATATCTTATAATTGATATGATTTATAGTAATATATTATATAAAATTATATGTGAAACATCATAATATGCATAGTCATATCTATAATAATATTTGTACTTAACATCTGTAGTAGTTAATATATGATAATATATCTAGTATTAGGATATATTAGGATCTAGGATAATTCCTATCATGTTATTGATAGTAATATTAAATATAAACTGCAATATCTATAACAATATCTATAAGAATAATATAAATTAATACCATTCCTAACATATATAATAACTCAGATATCATACATCACATATACTATCATGTGGAATATAGGATCATGAAATATTGAATTTTATCATACAGTAGATAATACATAACACACAATATGTCATATGTACTACATTAAATACTATATACTATATAGTATATAATAGAATTCATATAATCTGCAATATAACATAACAGTGTAACATATAGCATATACAGCATATTGCATATATTATATCATATATAAACTGTAGAATGTAGAATGGTTTGTGGATTATCTATAATATAGTATGACAGAATATGGCAAATATATAGTATTGCATGATTAATGAAATCTGTAATACATTATAATGTAATGGAATAAATAACATGCAATATATGGTATACAGTATGCAGCATGTAATAGAATATATAAATTATGTGTAATACATAAGTGTATATTTTGTATACTGCACACAGTATTGCATATAAAATAATAATAATATGTAGTATAGTAGGATATAATAGTACATATTGCAACATCCGAACATATAACATTATTTACTATAATGTAATCTATTTTGAATACGTTTAATTACAATCATACACAACAACGTCTATTACTGTAACTACAGATTTGCATGATTCTGGACTGCTGTGTGTGCGGCTGTGAGCTCAGTGACCGTCACTGTATCACAGCTATGTCCCCAGCACTGCTCCTCCTAAAATCACCGCGTCCCGCTCCCTCCCTGTGCAGGCGCGGGGCCGCAGGGACCCCCGGGGGGCTGCAGGGCTCCCCCCGCGCCCCCGTTCCCGATGCCGGCGGGGGTCGATGCCGGCGGGCGCTGCCCCCGGGCGGGGGCCGGGGCCGGGCCCGTCCCCGCCCGCGCTGACATCAGTTCCCGCGTCCCCCCCGCATCCCGCATCCCGCATCCCTCCCGCCGCCATGGCCGCCAGCCCGGCCTACGGCGAGGAGAAGGGCGGCTCCTCCAGCCTGGGCGAGCCCGAGTACGGCCACGACCCCGCCAGCGGCGGCATCTTCTCCTCCGACTACAAGAGGTGGGGACAATGCGGGCGCAGGGGACGAGGACGAGCCTGCCCGTGTGGCCGCCGCTGCAGGCCTCGGCCGCCGTCCTCGGCGGGGAAGTGGTACCCGAGCCGGGGCTGGAGCGGGCCCCGACGTGGGGACGGAGACCGGGACGGGGATGAGGATGAGGATGGGGATGTGGATAGGGATAAGGATGAGGACGGGGACAGAGATGGGGCAGGGAATGCGGTCACGTTGCCGCCACCGTCATCGCAGGTTGCAAAGGCCGAAGAGGGTTTTGTGGGAACACCGCGGGGTTTTGGAGATGGTGCGGTTGGAGGAGATGTGCGGCGATCCCCCTTGACCCTCCCACCCTCGGGCTGGGGCATCCCGGGCACGGTGTTCCCCCCACGGGATCTGCTGGCTCCTGTGGCTCTCCTGAGCCTCCCCCCTTCATCCCCACCACACCGAGGTTCCCAGCTTGGGGGGGCAGTGGGGGTGGGTGTTGAGGAATGTCACCTCTGCATGGGACAGGCCCTGGGGCGGGGGGGCAGGGGTGAAGAGGAATGGGGGGGTGTGCTCCTGGAGCTGCAGGAATGTCTCTTGGCCCTCCCTACCGTGTCAGTGTCCCCCACTCTGGCAGGGTCCCCCCTCCCTGCTGCCCCAGCAGGAAATCACTGAATCCCTGTCTGACAGCATCATGCTCTCTACCCCTGGCTGTGTTCCCCAGTCCAGCAGTGTCCCCCCATCCCTTCCCCTATGGTAGTATCCCCCCATATGACAGTGTCCCTCCAGTTCTGATTCCCTGGCAGTGTCCCCCACTTTGAATGTGTACCCCATCCTGACCTCTTGGCAATGTCCCCAGCTGGGCAGTGTCCCCTCTCCCTGTTCTCCTCCCTAATGCTGCAGTGTGTCTCTCATTCTGGATGTGTCCCTGATCTGTGACCTGCTGGCAGTGTTCCCTGAAATCTCACTGGGTGCCCCCTTCCCAGAACCCCTGGCAGTGTCCCCTTATCTCTGATACCCCGGCAATGTCCCCCAGTATGACAGTGCCCACCCAGTCCTGAGTCCCTGGCACTGTCCCCCACTCTGGATGTGCCCTCCATGCATGACCTGCTAGCAGTATCCCCATCTCATAGTGTCTCCCCCCTTCCTGACCCCTTGGCAGGGTCCCTTGCCACTGTCTGCCCCTATAACTCTCCCTACCCCTGCCTGTGTCCTCCAGCATGACAATTTCCCCCAATCCTGATCCACCGGCAGTGTCCTCCAGTCTGGCAGTGCCCTCTATCCATGACCCACTGGCAGTGTCCTCCAGTTTGTCCAAGTCTGCCCCTCTCCGACCCCTCCTTGGCAATGTCTCCCAGCCTGGAAGTGCTCCCCTGCTCCCATGTCCGCCAGTGTCCCCTGACACCCCCGGCAGTGTCCCCCACCCTGCCAGCATCCCCCCGACCTGATGCCCTGGCTGTGTCCCCCAGTCTGTCCAGGATACTTCAATGATCTGCCATCAGTGCCTCCCACTCTGGCAGTGTCACTGCCCTCATGGCAGTGTCCCCTTACCCCACAACCACAGTGTCCCCCACACCCACAGTGTCACTATAACCTGCGTGCTGCCCTTCGCCAGAGCCGCACCAGGTCTGTCTCACTCCTGTGAGCCATCCATGGCATCCATAGCACATGGGGCAGGACAAATGCACCAAGTATGACTCCACCACCCCGGTCGGACACCCACAGGTGCCCCATCATACCCCTCTACCACCCAGGTAGAGTGTCCCACCATGATGTGCGTTCCTTGCCCAGGACTGAGCCACTCAGCACTGGGGAAGGAGCTCCCTGCAGCGTCCCCAGGTCTCAACTGCAGGTCAGGTGTCACTTTGGATGTGACATCCCAAGTTGGCCTCATCCACCGGGAAATGCGTCGTGATCTAGGCTGCAACCCAACCCCGACCACAGCATCAGGTTTCAGCCTGCTGTGATGTGCAGAGGAGCAGGGCCACAGCCCTGTCACCATCCCCAGGCCACTCAAAGCTATGATGTCCTTGCCGCCAGTGCAGAAGCTGCTGCGGCAGCTACCGGTGGGGCCAGCTGGCTGGCCGAAAACACCAGAGGGTGGTGGTGTGGCCGAGGAGGTGACAAGCCCGGTGCTGGCCACCGAGGCTGGACAACCCACCTGCTACAGCGCCCTGCGAGCCGATGAGCTGCGGCCACTCGCCAGCACCAAGCCCGCAGTGGACACTGGCACCGGGCCACCGCCGCGGTAAGACTCCCCCAAGGAGCACCCCCAGGTCCCTCTGGTGATGGTAGCTCTGGACGAGCATCATGCCATGGGTGTTACCCTCCGTTGCTGCAGGTCAATGAAGCCTTGCAGGTGCCCCCAGTTTAGGGGGGGACCAGTGTCCCTTACAAAAGAGGACAGTGGTGACAACTTTGCAAAAGGCTGGTGGCATTTTCCCAGTCCAGGGAGGGGACCAGGGAAGGGTTTTGCATTGGGGTGTGCTGGCACATCCATGCCACTATGTCCATGAGGGGACAAGGGGCACCCAGCCAAGCCAGGATGGAGCTGGTGATGGGTACCTGTGGTTTAGGGACAATGTAGGGTGACAACCACAGCCAGGATGGGACGGGGTTCTTGTCCCAGTGCCTGGAATGAGGATGGCACTGGGTGCTAGCACCATGCCAGTCCCTCCGGTTCCTCTTTCACCTGGCTGTAATCCAACTCCTGTCCTCATAAATATTTCATGATGAAGGGTTGGATTACCGGCCTGATGAAAGGCTAGGAACAGAAATAAAAAAAGACTAATAACAGGTAAAAATGTGAAAATGGGAATTTTTTCCCCCTGGTGTGGTTCAGGCATGATGACCTCAAGGAGATGCTCGACAGCAACAAGGATTCGCTCAAGCTGGAGGCCATGAAGAGGATTGTGGCGGTGGGTGTTGTTGTCACTGGTGGGGACCACTGCTGGTGCTGAGCTGTGTCATGTTGTACCAGCCCCTGCTGTGCCAGCTGCCCAGTGTCACACCACTTCTTTTCACCCTAGATGATTGCCCGTGGTAAGAATGCCTCTGATCTCTTCCCAGCTGTGGTGAAAAACGTTGCCTGCAAGAACATTGAGGTGAGGAAGATCTTGGGTGGCCCTGGTGGCATCCCAGGATCTAGCACCTTCCCTGGTTTTGGGGATTGGCTGGAGTTTGGGGGGCTCTGAGGTGGCACCTTCACCCTACAGGTGAAGAAGCTGGTGTACGTGTACCTGGTGCGCTATGCTGAGGAGCAGCAGGATCTGGCCCTGCTCTCCATCTCCACATTCCAGCGAGGACTCAAGGTGGGCTGCTTTGAGAACCCAGGAGAGGTCTGGAGGAGCACCGAGCCTCCCACAGCTGCACTGCAGCCCCCTGCGTGTCCCCACAGGACCCCAACCAGCTGATCCGTGCCAGTGCCCTGCGGGTCCTGTCCAGCATCCGCGTGCCCATAATCGTGCCCATCATGATGCTGGCCATCAAGGAGGCCGCCTCGGACATGTCCCCGTACGTGCGCAAGACAGCCGCCCACGCCATCCCCAAGCTGTACAGGTAATGGGAGGGGTCAGCTGCTAAATTTAGGGTACATCAATAAGGGTCTTGGCTGCTTGGTACAGGCAGGGATGGGGAGGAGTTTGGTCCAGCATCACCTGCCCTGCTTCTCCCTCACAGCCTCGACTCAGACCAGAAGGACCAGCTCATCGAAGTGATTGAGAAGCTGCTGGCGGACAAGACCACGGTGAGCAGAATGCCGTGTCTCCCCCACCTCTAAATCTGCGAACATCACTGGCCTGGTGTCCTCATGAGGATGGAGATGTTCCCACCAAACTGGTGTTGTCTTGGGGATGCAGCCCATCCCCACAGGGCAGGCATCCTCCTGGTTTGCCATTGTCCTCACTGATCTAGCATCCATGAAGGGATGCAGCCATCTCCCAAGCCAACATCTTTGTGGGGATGTCACTGTCCCTAGCAAGACAGAATCCTCATGAGGATGCCACTGTCCCCACTAATCCAGCATCCTCACAGGAATGCAGATGTTCCCACCAAACTGGTGTCCTTGTGGGGATGAAGCCATCCCTGGAGAGCTGGCATCCTTCTGGGAGTGCTGCTTTCCCTACTGGGCCAACATCCTCATGGGGAATTCACCAATTCCACTGAGCTGGCATCACTACAAGGAAGGGTTGCCCACCAAACCAGCACCCTCAGAGAGATGCCACCATCCCCACCAAACCAGCATCTTGTTGATGACGTCACCACTCCAGTAAGTAACCCCGGGTTTTCTCTCTGCAGCTAGTGGCTGGCAGCGTGGTGATGGCATTCGAGGAGGTGTGCCCAGAGCGCATAGACCTCATCCACAAGAACTACCGCAAGCTCTGCAACCTGCTCATCGATGTGGAGGAGTGGGGGCAGGTGGTCATCATCAACATGCTGACCCGCTACGCCCGCACCCAGTTCCTCAGCCCCAACCAGAACGTGAGTTCAGGAGCACGGGGTGCCCTGGGAGCCTTGGGATGTCCTGGGAGCCCCTAGGGAGGTGGGGCAAACGGGGAGTGTTCTCGGGGATGCACAGGGTGCCACCTCCCAGCAGGAGTCTTTGCTGGAGGAGAACACTGAAAAGGCTTTCTACGGCTCTGAGGAGGAGGACGCCAAGGATGCCAAGGCAGAGGCAGCCTCGTTGGCCAAGCGCAAGCCCTACGTCATGGACCCCGACCACCGCCTGCTCCTGCGCAACACCAAGCCCCTGCTGCAGAGCCGCAACGCCGCAGTGAGACCCTCACTCCCACCCTGTCCATCCCCCAGGGCCGCTGGTGGTGTCCATCAGCTTAGATGTTCCCACGGCCAAGGACTCACTGGGGTGCTTGAGGGACACCCAGGGATGGGCGTCCTCTTGGTCAGGCTACCTCCAAGTGCTGAGGGTGGGACAGGGGACATGGCCATTCCTCAGGGCGTCCCCCATTCCCACCAGGTGACACTTGGGTGTGTGTCCATAGGTGGTGATGGCCGTGGCACAGCTCTACTTCCACCTGGCACCCAAGGCAGAGGTTGGAGTCATTGCCAAGGCGCTGGTACGGCTCCTGCGGAGTCACAGGTCTGTGGTACCTGGGTTGTGGTGGTGTCCTACCCCTCCACCTCAGCTATTGGAACCCATGGGGAGCTCCAAGACCCTGTGAGAGACCCCCAAAAGGCCCCTTCCTGGAAGGACATCAGGTTGGAGGCCTTTTTGGGCTGGCCCGGTTCAAACATGGGGTGACAGCATCTTGGTGGCACTAGCTTGGTGGTGGGTCCTGGCCCATATTCACAGGGACTTTCTGAGGGTGTCTGGCCCTGCCCCACTGATCATGGTCCCCTCTTTGTCCCCACAGTGAGGTGCAGTATGTTGTGCTGCAGAATGTGGCCACCATGTCCATCAAACGGCGGGTGAGTCTCAGACTTGGTGTGGGAGCAGTTGGCCCTGTTGACTCCGGAGCAAGATGAGGATTAGCCAGCAAGGTCACCAGAGCCTGGAGGTGGCCTTGGCAAGGTGGGTTTGGGACAGAGATGACTCTAATGTCTCTGGCTGTGCATGCAGGGGATGTTTGAGCCCTATCTGAAAAGTTTCTACATCCGCTCCACGGACCCCACACAGATCAAGATCCTCAAGGTGAGCTGGAAACACCTGGCAGAACCTGTCAGGGGTGGGTTTGGGGCTTCATGGAGCACTTTCCTTGGGTCAGCTGTCCTCATGCCCTGGGGACAGGAGGACATCAAGGCCCCCATGCCCTGTCACCGTGCCCCTATGCTGCCCATCTCTTCCTCTCTCCCGCAGCTGGAGGTCCTCACCAACCTGGCCAACGAGACCAACATCTCCACCATCCTGCGAGAGTTCCAGGTACGCCATGGCCATGCTGAGGCTGCCACTCTGACATGGCTCTTGGTGCCAAGCCACCACCATGGAGGGGGCAGAGGAGAGCCCCTCCAGGAGGAGTGGGCTGAGGCCATACCAACCCCATCAGTGGTTCCAAAGGGCCCTAAGTGTGTGACCACTGCCAGGGGGGATGTCCGGCACTGGCATATGGGTGACATGTCATGTGTGCCCTCCATGCCTGTGCAGACCTACATCCGCAGCATGGACAAGGACTTTGTGGCAGCCACCATCCAAGCCATCGGGCGCTGTGCCACCAATATCGGTAAGGTGCGGGACACCTGCCTCAACGGCTTGGTGCAGCTCCTCTCCAACAGGGATGGTGAGTACACACGGCAGGGGTGAAATGGGAGCTCCATCGCTCTCAGGGCAGGACCCAGCTGAGGCTGAGTCTTCGCCCTCAGAGCTGGTGGTGGCCGAATCCGTGGTGGTCATTAAAAAGCTGCTGCAGATGCAGCCGGCCCAGCACAGCGAGATCATCAAGCACATGGCCAAGCTCACTGACAACATCCAGGTTGGTTGGGGTGTTGCTGACCCACAGGAGCTGGGGATGGCAGCAGTGCCACATGTCCAAGGGCATTTCCCAGGTGCCAATGGCGCGGGCCAGCATCTTGTGGCTCATTGGCGAGTACTGCGAGCACGTGCCCAAGATTGCACCGGATGTGCTGCGCAAGATGGCCAAGTCCTTCACCAATGAGGAGGACATCGTCAAGCTGCAGGTCATCAATCTAGCAGCTAAGCTCTACCTGACCAACTCCAAGCAGGTACCAGGGACATGATCCTAGGGTGTGCCTCAGTTTCCCTGTCAGGGAGGGAGAAGCCAGCCTTGAGCATGTTCTCTGCCACAGAGCAAGCTGCTGACCCAGTACGTCCTCAACTTGGCCAAGTATGACCAGAATTATGACATCCGTGACCGGGCTCGCTTCATCCGCCAGCTCATCGTGCCCACCGAGAAGAGTGGGGCCCTCAATAAGTATGCCAAGAAGCTCTTCCTGGCCCAAAAACCGGCTCCCATCTTGGAGTCTTCCTTCAAAGGTACCCGTCCCTGGTCACAGGCATTGCAACATGGGGCGAGCCGTCACCACAATGCATGGGGACAATGCATGGCTGTCCCTGATTTGCTGCCTCCTCTCACCTCGTTGTAGATCGGGATCATTTCCAGCTGGGCTCCCTGTCCCATCTGCTCAACGCTAAGGCTGTGGGCTACCAGGAGCTGCCCGACTGGCCGGACGAGGCCCCTGACCCCTCCGTGAGGAACGTGGAGGTGCGTGGAGCACCCCAGGTGCATGGGGGAGGAGGGGCAAAGGTGGGGACACTGACTCAAGGTCTTGGAAGAGCCCAGAAGGTGCCCAGCTACTGTTCACCTGCCCCCGTTCCCTCTCTCATGCTCACACATTCACTTGGGGATGGGGGGACAAGGGTGGCTGTTTGGATCCCCCAGTCATGGGTGATGGCCCTGCTCTATCAACCCTGTGCCAGCAGGTTCCTGAGTGGACCAAGTGCACCAGCCGGGAGAAGAGGAAGGAGAAGGTGGAGAAGCCTTTCTACTCTGACTCAGAGGGCGAGTCGGGGCCCACAGAATCAGCAGACAGTGGTGAGGACCTAATGGCATGAGACACTGGGCAATGGTCACTATGGCCATCAGGCAGGTGCCACAATGGTGGGGCACTGGACAGGGGATATGACAGTGGGGACACACCATCATGGGAGAGAGATAGCAGAAGATGTGGAGGGATGCAGTGGTGGGCAGTGGGACTATGCAGGGATGCGGTGAGAGGATGCAGTGGAGAGGCAGCAGCAGGTGTGGGATGTAGTGGGAGGATGGAGGATGTAGTGGGATGAAGTGGGAGTTGGGGGAATGTTGGGGGACACAGCAGCAGGGCTGAGTTGTGCCCTCACAGAGCCTGAGTCTGGCAGCGAAGAGAACGGCAGCAGCAGCAGCAGCTCTGGCAGCTCCAGCTCTGGCACTGAGGAGGAGGAGGAAGAGGAGGAGGAAGAGAGCGGGGAGCAGTCAGAGGACAAGGAGGAAGAGGAGAAGAGGCCAAAGAAGAAGGACAAGGAAGGTTCCCATAAAGCAATCTCAGGCAGCGCAGGCAGGTAAGCCCTGGGAAGGCAAGGGGTGCTCCCAGTGAAACCCTCGCCCCAGCCCCCTGAGCTGGGCTCTCCCTGCAGCCCCAGCGAGGAAGAGGAGGAGGAGGAAGGAGCAAAGAAGGCCAAGAAGAAGGCTCCACAGGGAAGGAAGGGCCACACCGAAACCTCATCAGAAGAGGCCAGCACCTCCGAGAGCAGCTCCTCTGGCTCTGACTCGGGCTCTGAGGCTGAGGCCAAGCAGAGGAAGGCGGTGAGGGCTGGGATGGGCTGGGATGCGGGGCTGCACAGGGATACCTGGACCCCCTATTGAACTCCCCATCTCTGTCCCCCTGCAGCCCCCCAGAAGCAAGGCCAGCCCCAAGGAGATCTCCCTACTTGACCTGGATGACTGTGAGTGGCTACCTGGAATACACGAATGGCCGTGGTGGTGGTGTGGGGGAAACTGAGGCACGAGCACCCACCCCAGTGCGATCAGGACTCCATGGGTCCTTTGGAAGCTGCAGAGTTGGGACAAGGACATGTGTGGTGAGGGGTCCTTGTCCCCAGAGGATGGCTGTGGGACAGGTGGCTGTGCCTATTGGACTGTCCCCATGTGTCTGTGCATAGGGACAGCCTACAGGGTTGTGTCTATACCAATGGAGCTGTGCCACTGGGCTGTCTCTGTGTGTGTCTCCCCATGGAGCTGTGACACCAGGGCTATCCCCACATGGCTGTCTCCATGAGGCTATCCCCATTTGGTTGTCCCCATGGCATTGTGCCACCATGCGGTTGTCCCCACGGAGCTGTGCCACCAGGGCTGTCCCCATGCTATTACACTCATGGAGCTCAGCCACTAGAACTGTCCCTGGGTGGGTGTCCCCATGGGGCCATGCTCACAGCCATGGGGCTGTGAGCTCTGTTAACCTTTTCCTCCCCTCACTCTGCAGTCACTCCGCCTCCTCCCCAGCCCGTCCCCTCCAGCAGCATCATCTCCACCAGCTTGGTGACTGACCTGGAAGGCCTCACTCTCACTGACACCTCTCTGACACCCACCGTAAGTGTCCCTCATGCCTTCCCTGGGGAGGTCACAGGCCCCCTGTCACCTGTGGGGGCTCCTGGGCCCTCTGCCACCTACAGGGGTTGGAGGGAGCCCTCAGCAGCCCCTGCTGTCCCCTGGTGCAGCTGCTGAGCCCGGCGTTCAGTGCGGTGAAGACATACGAGCTGCTGCACCGCATGGCAGGCGAGGGGCTTGCGGTCGAGTACTGCTTCAGCCGTCGGCCCTTCCCGGGTGACCCCCACATGGTGGCTGTCCAGATCCAGATCTCAAACAACACTGACACCGAGGTGAAGAACCTGAGAGTCAACGAACCCAAGCCACTATCCGGCATGAGGATACAGGAGTTCCCTGAGATCGGTATGGCATGGCACGGCATGGCCGTGACTCTGTGGGAGAATGGGGACAGGGATTGGGTGGGAATGTGGGATGTAGTGGCAGCCCTGTTGTTCCAGAGCACCTGGCGCCAGGGGACACAGCCAGCGTGCTGATGGGCATCGACTTCTGTGACTCCACCCAGGCGGCAAACTTCCAGCTGTGGTGAGCATCTGGCACCGGGCAAGGCAGGATGGGTGTCCCCAGGGATCAGAGCGTCAGGTGCTCCAGAGATGGGGAAAGTAGGATAGGTATCAACATCCCTCCACGTGGCAGGGGACAGGAGACAGCAGGAAACAGGGCATGGGGTATCCCAGGGGATGGAAGACAGCAGGACAGGCACCACAGTCCTTCCAGGGAAGAGGAGACACTCAGATGGGCATGCGGTGGTCGGGGGACAGCAGGAAATGCACAGGCCTCCCTGCAGGGGACAAGGAGGGAGCAGCAGCTCCAGGTCCAGCCTGACAGGTTCCCCCATTCCTGAGCCCTTTTGTGCCACAGTTTCCCCCAGTCACCCCTGCCCAGGGCAGGGATGGGAAGCAGGACATGGAGAGGGGACATGTTCTGAGCACATGCCCCTCTCACCCGCCTGTCTCCCCAGCACCCACACACGCCAGTTCTACGTCTCCATCCAGCCACCCGTGGGAGAGCTCATGGCCCCTGTCTTCATGAGCGAGAACGAGTTCAAGAAGGAGCAGGGTGAGTGGGGCCAGAGACGGGGACAGGGTGCTGCACGGGCACCCACTACTGACACTCACCCCCAATTTTGTCCTCTCTGCCGCCCTCGCCATGGCCATAGAGCACCTGGCACGGCCGGGTGAGGGTAAGTGGCTGCTCAGCTGGCCCCTAGACTAGCTCTGCTCCCCTCACCCCCTCCTGCACCCCCAGCCTGTGGGCTGGGGTGACCACCCTGGTGCCAGGGTGGCCTTGTTGGGTCCCCACAAAGCGTGAAGGGTTCATGCCACCCCTGGCACTCCCAGAACTCTGTCCGGTGAGTGACACCCTGTGTTCCCATGCTTCTGGATCAGCACATCCCCACCCATGGATGGGGGCTGTGTTGAATAGGGAGTGCTTGGTGACCTGCAGCACCCGGTCCCATTGCTACCACTGTCCAGAGGAGCCCATCCCCAGGGACATGGCTGCTGCCACCAGGAAGGGACATGGGGATGAGCCCAGGAAGGGTTGTGAAGGATTTTCCCAAATCCACTGAATCCTGAACCAAGAGCAAGCAGAGCAGCCAGCTCAGGATGTCACAGGGAACCTGAACGCAGGGAGCTGGAGGGGCTTGCTTTGGGCATGTCAGAGCAGGGCCCAGCAGGGTGTGTGGCCAGAGACGGGCAGGTGCTTCTGTGTACCTGCTCTAGGGAAGCTGATGGGCATGAGCGAGATCACAGAGAAGCTGACGCTGCCTGAGAAATGCCGAAGTGACCACACCATCGTCCAGCAAGTCACCTCGGCTGCCAACGTGGGCCGTGTGCCCTGCGGTGCCAGCAATGAGTACAGGTAGCTGGACCCCCACACCTGGATCAGGCAGGTGCTGTCACCTCTCCAGTCCCACCCGAATCACAGCGGGGACACTCGGGGCTTCCTTTAGGACAAGGAGCCTCCATGAACCCAAATGTGACAGTGGTTGTGGGTGGTAGGTCCCTGCCTGTCCCCACTGGAGCATCCCACGGGACCAGAGGGTGACAGGGGACAGCTTGCCTTGAAGCCCTGTGTTCACCATCCAACAGGTTTGCGGCCAAGACGGTGACAAGTGGGAGCCTGGTGCTCATCACCCTGGAACGGCGGGAGGGCTCCACAGCCCAGCTGACCATCAACAGCGAGAAGATGGTCATCGGCACCATGCTGGTGAAGGACATCATCCAGGCCCTGGCACAGTGACAGCCAGGCACTGCCGCACCCATGGCCCTGCCCTCTCACCCCTTCTGCCCCATGCTGCTCCCCAAAACACTCCCTTGCCCCCATTTCTGCCAGGTTTTTCCCTGCCCCAATCCCAAAAGGGGCGGCAGGCAGCGACCCTTGGGCCGGCTTTGCTGCTGGGCGGAAGGAGCAGATGGGGCACATGGGATGCAGGGAGGTGTCCTACTCTGAAGGGCAGAAGCGGTTCCAGCCCCCACAGAGCACCGTGTGCCCCCAGTCCCTCACCATCTCCCAATGTAACCCTTATTTATTATGTCCAGGATCTCCCAATAAAGCTCTTCTCCAACCTGCTCCCTTTCTCTCCTCTGCTCTGTGGGCACATCAGCACCAGATTCCCCCCATGCTAGGCTCTGCCAGCCTCCCCAGGGCAGCCACAGGGGACATCAGGGGACCAGCCATCCCTTAGGTGATTGGAAACATGCAGAGTGAGTGGCTGCTGGGTTCTGGAAAAAGCCTGGCACATGACATTGCGGTGAACCCCCTGGGGAAGGAGGTGCTCGGTTGGACCCGGGATCTGAGGAGTTTGGGAGTTTTCCAGCTATTTATTCAAGGCAGAATTGCTCATGCTTCGACTGCAGAAATACCTGCTACGTCAGGGCTGAGTCTGTTCTGCAGTGTCACTGGAGGGATTCCTGGGGCCAGCTCAGGGAGGCTTTTCATCTCCAAACTGGGATTACAAAAAAAGAAGGAAATCTGACCCTATTAAGATCTCTCCTCCCAGCACGGGCTGGGTGGGATTTCAGTGAGCACTGGCTCTCTCCATCCAAAGCTGCAGCCCAGTGCAGAGCCAGGCCTGGCACCAGGGGCAGAGGATGAGCAAAGGATGTGTGGGAAGTTCTGAACCCTGAACCGCCTCCGCTGCCACAAAAAGGGTGAGGGGCTTTCTGCTTTTTCCGGGTAAGAGATGAAAAAAACACCTTTATGTTTTCTGAAGGGTGAGGAATCCCTGGCTGGAGCAGCAGCACCAACCACTGGGTGTCAAGTCCTTGTTCCACAGGGAAAGGCCCATTCCCACAAGGACAGGGGCTGGAGCCACAGCTGCCTCACAGGATGCAGCTGGGATCCACAATGATGGCACCACCCTATTTCCCTTTGGGAGGCCAGTTTAACCCTTGGGGTCCTATTCCTCCATGGGCTCAGCGAGTGCCACAGCCTGTGTGTGGAGAGATGCCAGCACACTGAGACTGCCCTTGGGAACCCCACTTTAACCCCCTGGGGGTCACATTCCCTCATGGGGGGCTCAGTGAGGACCACAGCCCAGGTGTGGGAGCTGCCAGCACTGAGGCATCCCTGGGAGGGAGGCTGCAGCCAGGCATCTCAGTGCCAGCACTCCATTGCCCTTAGGGGAACTCATTTAAGCCCTTGGGGGTCTCATTCTCCCACAGGGAGCCTAGAGAGTGCTGAGCCTCTGTGTAGAGAGCTGCTGAAGCCAAAGGCACTCTGGAAGGGCTAAACTCAGGCACCACAGCACTGCCCCCACCCCACTTTCCTCGGGGAACTCATTTTAACTTCTTTGGGTCCCATTCTGCTCACAGTGGGCTCAATGAACACCCAGCCTGTATGTGGCAAGTGGCTGGCACTGAGGTGGCCCTGGGGGTTCTGAAGTGAGAGCCACAGCACTGTCACCATTCCAGTACCTCAGAGGAGCTGATTTTAAGTCTTTAGGGGTGCATCCTTGGGGATCCCATTCCCCTCAGGGTGGGCTTAGCGAGCACCATAGCCCATGTGTGGGAGCTGACCGTGCTGAGGTGTCCCTGTGAAGGCTCCAGATGGACACTGCAGTGCCACCACCATGCCATTCCCCTTACA
Source organism: Phainopepla nitens (assembly GCA_013400175.1). NCBI lineage: Eukaryota > Metazoa > Chordata > Aves > Passeriformes > Bombycillidae > Phainopepla > Phainopepla nitens. The sequence continues at coordinate 193,962 of VXBQ01006393.1, read as the reverse complement.
GGGGCTGATTTAACCCCTCCAGGGTCCCACACCCTCATGGGGTGTTCAGTGAGCACCACAGCCAGTGAGTAGAGAGCTACTGGCACTGAGCCCTGGAGGGCTCCATCCAGGCACCACAGTGCCATAATCCCATTCCCCTTAGAGGGGCTCATTTAACCCCTTGGGGGTCCCATCCCTTCACAGGGGTCACAGTGAATGCCACAGCTCATGTGTAGGAGCTGCCAGCACTGAGGCTGCCCTTGGGGAACCCCATTTTTAGTCATGGGGTGTCCCATCCCCCCAGAGGGGGCTCAGCGAGTGCCACAACCTGTGTGTGGAGAGATGTTGGTGCCGAGGTGTCACTGGGGGGGCTTCAGTGGGGCACTGCAGCACTGCCACCAACACACTGTCCTCATGGTGGGGCTCATTTGAGAGCCCTTTGGGAGGTCTCATCTGTCAGAAGGAGCACAGCGAGCACCACAGCCCATGCATGGGGAGCTGCTGGCACTAAGGCAGAAGGGCTCCAGCCAGGCAGTGCCACCATTGCATTCCCTTTAGAGGGACTGATTTAAGCCCTTGGAGGTCCTATCCCCTCATGGGGGGCTCAGTGAGCACCACAGCCCATGTGTGGGAGTTGCCAGCACTGAGGCTGCTCTTGGGGAACCTCATTCCCCTTGACAGGAAAGATGTGTGCTTATGTATTTATAAACAATTCCATAGGTGAGGATATGGGTGTTAACATCTTCAAAATGGTTCTCAATGTCTCTACCAACTTCAAGCTGCAGGTTTGTTACAGAACCCAGTCTGACTCCTGAAACAGACAAAGCGTCTGTACAAGCATGAGTTTCTGAACTTTGGGGGGAAAATGACATATTTAAAGGGGGAATATGTGGTGCGCGGTTTGGGAAGGCTGTACCTTCCTTGTACCTCAGCTGATGGGGAAAGGAAGAGGGCAACACACGGCCAGGAATTTAGGCTAAAAGGAAGCTGCACCCTCCAAAACTGACAGAAAGAGAGAGAAAACCCCGTGGGCATATGCCCCAGTGGACAATCTCTCCCTTTATTTGAATGAAGTTGCAGGATTCCTCTGTCTCTTTTATGGACATTGGCTTTTCATAGCGTGATTTCCTGCAAACCCTCACAGGGCACTCGGTGAGCACCCAGCCTATGTGTGGTGAGTAGCCACAGAGGTGCTGAAGCAAAGAGTCACAACTGCCACCATCCCAGAACCCCTCAAAGGGGCTGATTGAAAACCTTAAGTTCTGTCACTGGCCCTTGGGGGTCTCGCTCCCCTCAGAGGAATACGGAATATTCTCAGAGGAATAAACATCATCCCACTTCCCTTAGAGGGGCTGACTTAACCCCTCAGGAGTCCCACTCCCTCATGGGATGTTCAGTGAGCACCATGTCCCATGAGTGGAGAACTTCTGGTACTGAGGTGTCCCTGAGGGGCTACTGGTGGGCACCACAGTGCCACCACCACCCCCTTNCCCCTGGGAGGGCGGCTGAAGCCGGACAGCGCCCTGCCGCCGCCGCCCCATCCCTCAGGGGGGCTGACTGANCTCCATTGCCCTTAGGGGAACTCATTTAAGCCCTTGGGGGTCTCATTCTCCCACAGGGAGCCTAGAGAGTGCTGAGCCTCTGTGTAGAGAGCTGCTGAAGCCAAAGGCACTCTGGAAGGGCTAAACTCAGGCACCACAGCACTGCCCCCACCCCACTTTCCTCGGGGAACTCATTTTAACTTCTTTGGGTCCCATTCTGCTCACAGTGGGCTCAATGAACACCCAGCCTGTATGTGGCAAGTGGCTGGCACTGAGGTGGCCCTGGGGGTTCTGAAGTGAGAGCCACAGCACTGTCACCATTCCAGTACCTCAGAGGAGCTGATTTTAAGTCTTTAGGGGTGCATCCTTGGGGATCCCATTCCCCTCAGGGTGGGCTTAGCGAGCACCATAGCCCATGTGTGGGAGCTGACCGTGCTGAGGTGTCCCTGTGAAGGCTCCAGATGGACACTGCAGTGCCACCACCATGCCATTCCCCTTACAGGGGCTGATTTAACCCCTCCAGGGTCCCACACCCTCATGGGGTGTTCAGTGAGCACCACAGCCAGTGAGTAGAGAGCTACTGGCACTGAGCCCTGGAGGGCTCCATCCAGGCACCACAGTGCCATAATCCCATTCCCCTTAGAGGGGCTCATTTAACCCCTTGGGGGTCCCATCCCTTCACAGGGGTCACAGTGAATGCCACAGCTCATGTGTAGGAGCTGCCAGCACTGAGGCTGCCCTTGGGGAACCCCATTTTTAGTCATGGGGTGTCCCATCCCCCCAGAGGGGGCTCAGCGAGTGCCACAACCTGTGTGTGGAGAGATGTTGGTGCCGAGGTGTCACTGGGGGGCTTCAGCGGGGCACTGCAGCACTGCCACCAACACACTGTCCTCATGGTGGGGCTCATTTGAGAGCCCTTTGGGAGGTCTCATCTGTCAGAAGGAGCACAGCGAGCACCACAGCCCATGCATGGGGAGCTGCTGGCACTAAGGCAGAAGGGCTCCAGCCAGGCAGTGCCACCATTGCATTCCCTTTAGAGGGACTGATTTAAGCCCTTGGAGGTCCTATCCCCTCATGGGGGGCTCAGTGAGCACCACAGCCCATGTGTGGGAGTTGCCAGCACTGAGGCTGCTCTTGGGGAACCTCATTCCCCTTGACAGGAAAGATGTGTGCTTATGTATTTATAAACAATTCCATAGGTGAGGATATGGGTGTTAACATCTTCAAAATGGTTCTCAATGTCTCTACCAACTTCAAGCTGCAGGTTTGTTACAGAACCCAGTCTGACTCCTGAAACAGACAAAGCGTCTGTACAAGCATGAGTTTCTGAACTTTGGGGGGAAAATGACATATTTAAAGGGGGAATATGTGGTGCGCGGTTTGGGAAGGCTGTACCTTCCTTGTACCTCAGCTGATGGGGAAAGGAAGAGGGCAACACACGGCCAGGAATTTAGGCTAAAAGGAAGCTGCACCCTCCAAAACTGACAGAAAGAGAGAGAAAACCCCGTGGGCATATGCCCCAGTGGACAATCTCTCCCTTTATTTGAATGAAGTTGCAGGATTCCTCTGTCTCTTTTATGGACATTGGCTTTTCATAGCGTGATTTCCTGCAAACCCTCACAGGGCACTCGGTGAGCACCCAGCCTATGTGTGGTGAGTAGCCACAGAGGTGCTGAAGCAAAGAGTCACAACTGCCACCATCCCAGAACCCCTCAAAGGGGCTGATTGAAAACCTTAAGTTCTGTCACTGGCCCTTGGGGGTCTCGCTCCCCTCAGAGGAATACGGAATATTCTCAGAGGAATAAACATCATCCCACTTCCCTTAGAGGGGCTGACTTAACCCCTCAGGAGTCCCACTCCCTCATGGGATGTTCAGTGAGCACCATGTCCCATGAGTGGAGAACTTCTGGTACTGAGGTGTCCCTGAGGGGCTACTGGTGGGCACCACAGTGCCACCACCACCCCACTTCCCTCAGAGGAGCTGATTTAACCGCTCAGGGGTTCCATCCCCTCTGAGGGGGCTGAGTAAGTACACAGCCCATGTGTGAAGAAATGATGCCAGTAAGCCAGCCCTTGGAGACCTCAACTGAACGCCAAGGGGATCCCATTCCCCTCACAGCAGGGGCACAGCGAGTGCCACATCCTGCACC
>VXBQ01006393.1:141967-190065 GCA_013400175.1 Phainopepla nitens | reverse complement strand
GCCACGTGGCTGCACGCGGCGGTGCTGCTGGGGGTGGCGTTCCCGCCTGTTTCGGCTGCGTGAAGAGGGGAGGGGAGCCGCCAGCCCTCAGGACAGCGGTGGTTGGAGCTCACTCGCTTCCTCGGAGCGCTGGTGTGAGATCCCCGTTCCCTTTGGAGTGGCCTTGAGGGGGGTCCTGCTGGTGAGGTAGCCCCGGGGATTAGGGGCTCTGATGGAGCTCAGGGAGCCCGTCAGCTGACCCGTGCTGCCTTGAGGGGAAACGCCGGAGGAAACAGGATCCTAGCCTAGCAACCTATTACTCCACTCTTCCCGCGGTTTTAGGGGGATGAAGCTGAGCTGGAGGTGCTGAGCTCAGGTTTGGATGGTGGGGCATGTTTTGGCTAGAGCGGGCACTTGTATTCATGCAAGTGGTATTTTTGCACTCTTCTAAGCTGTCTTTTTTCAGTGTATAAGGTGACCAAAGGTGCTGTTTTATTCTTTAACTTTTTATGCTGAAAGCTCCGTGTAGTGTCTGGTTGGGGCAGGGAGTGACACAGAAGACTCAGTTCATAACAGTATGGACAAAGGTGACTCTTCTTAGTGAGACAAGTCTGCTGAAAAACAAGTTGGGTTTTTTTTGCCGTTCGCTGTTCCCCAGCTGAAACCAATTAATGCTCGTTACTGGTGCCTGTGTTATTGGCTAACAAGGTGTGCTGGCACCTGGAGTGCTGATGAGGGGCTTCAGGTGCAGCTGGGCTCAGGGAAGAGATCCAGGACCCCGTTGCTTTGCTGCAGTTTGTTTCAACTGGAACAGTCTCCCTAAACCAATTAAAACCTTATTCAGCTTTGACAATCTGCTGCAACAGGCAGCTGTGGGTATTGCTCGTGTGTAAAGCTGCTTGTGAGTGATGGCTTCAAAATGTTTTGTTAAAAAAAACAACAAACAAAAAACTCAAAAAAAAGCTGCCTTGATGATGAAATGCCTTTTGAAAAAGAGATTTTGGTAAAACTGGTATTGTTCTGAAGTCAGTGCTCCCCTGTGAATTCAGACCAGTCTTAATTCCAGCCAGGTGTGTTCAAGATGTCTCTTCTACTCAGTAAATCTCGGGACAGCTGCTTAACCTTAGCCTTGCCTATGGTGGGAGACCTGGTGCAGCCTTGCCTAACCCTTTTTGGGATGAGCTGAGGGTGAGAGTGTGTTGCTTGGTGGAAACAGTTACACCAGTGTGGTGTTTTGCATGGGTGTAGCTGACTTCAATTTGGGAAGCAAAACAAAAAGACAAAAAAGGATTTTCTGAGCTGCCTTTCATTGAAGGTTGGAGCCATCTTGGCTTGGTTATGTTGACATGGGCACCATTTTAACAGCGTCTTAAATTTTGCCATGGGATGGAAGGCCCTCTTGGCTGTAGCTACAGCTCCAAGGGACCCCTCTGGGCATCAGCATGGTGCTGCCTGGGTGAGATAGCTATGGAAGATGTAAAAAGCAGAGGCTGGATTGTAGCTGAGGTGGATAAGCCTTCCCTGCTCCTCAGCATCCCCAGGAGCTAATGCACATCTTGGCCATCCTGGCAGCCAGGCTGTGTTTAATGACTTCCCTAGGGATTAGGCTATCCTAATCCTGTGCCAGTGCTGTGATGCTGCAGGTTCTGCCTAGCCCTGGGATTTCATTATCTCTAGGTTTCCTGCAGGTGTGTGTGCCTCGGGGCTGTGGAGGTTCCTCATTTTCTCTTGCCGGACAACTTTGGAGTGTTGCTGCACAGGTGTGTGTTGTGCCACTGACTGAGTGCTGCTGGTTGTGCCTGGAGTAGGGCCCTCCTGCAGGTAAACTCTGCAGGCTGTGGGGTCTGCTTGGGGCTGGTGGGATGGGAGCTCCAGGGACCTGCCAGCTTCTTGATGCACAGCCAGCAAACAAGAGCTCTCTGCTGTGGTGGTAAGGCTTGCTGGTGCTCTGTTACTCTGGTGGAGGGGGGGAACTCCTTTTCTCAATTCCATGTGTTTGTTTGGGTTGCAAGAGGAGTCTGGAGCCTTTCAGTACCCTCCTCGAAACCTCAATGTTGTGAAGATGAATTTTCCCACTTGGATTTAAGTTCTTAGTTGAGTCAGGATGTGGAGGACTGCCCTCTTACCTGAGCTTCATCTTGCTGTGAGTGGTGATGCTTGGGTCTGGGTTTCTGACCTCTAATGACTTAACATACAGTCTCAGAATAGTTTGCTCTGAGGCACTGTGTGCCTGCTGCAGAGAACTGAATTGGCCTTCTCCTTTGGATCTGATCTCAGGGGCTTCCCTAGAAACTATCAGTTCTCTAAAAGACTGGGTGTCTCACCAGGTGCTAGGAAGTGGTGTTTGACTCCTAAAGTGGTGACTTTAAAGCACCTGTCAGCTGTGCCAGATTCTCCATTGACTTGTTCATCCCCTGGTAAAACTGTCTGTGTCTCTGGATTGGGATTGTGAGGTATAGCAGGATGGAATGGCTGTTGGGTCACTGGTTACACCCCAGGGTGTCTCACAGGGAGCCAGGAGGACCCACCAGTGTTGCTGGACTGGTGCCTCTGGAAGCAGAGGGAATCTGTAGTTTTTAGCTGCACTGTGGAGGGCTTCCAGGGAAGTCTGGAGAGGCAGTGTGTTGAATTTGCCAAATCCTTCCAGGTGAGGCAGGGAAAGCAAATCCTACCTGGGCTCTGGAGTGCTGTGTTACTTGGCTTGGGACCAGCTCTGGGGACGAGGCCTCAGGCGTGGTGTTTCCCTGGGCTTCAGTATTGACTCCGAGACAGAAGCACTTGGGTGGATTCTCCAGTTTGTAAATTCTTTCCACCATTCTCTCTAGGCTCTTGGGAGTGGATTGGGCTCTGAGTGCTGTGGAGACCTGCAGAGCTCTTCTCGAAGGAGCATCTTACTTCAGGGTTGTGGGAGGGGAGGGTGAGCCATGAGCCCCCTCCTACAAAGGATTGCAGTGCTGCAAGGTCCCCCCTACCCTGTGTCCAGGATGATTGCTGTATCCCAAGGATATCCTTGACAGTCTAGGGTTAAAAGCTCTCTAGCAGGAGGGATTTTTGTGGAAAGGCTTGGCTGTGTTCTCGCTGGTTTCTGTTCCTGTCTGGAGCAGGACTGGTGCTGCCAGTTGTGGAGGTTAAATGAGAAGGACCGGGTGGGGCGTTCAGCTGGCTGCTCCGGGTTATTTTGTCTCGGTAGTGCGGACTCCTAGGGAAAAGCTTTGACTCCCGCTGGAAGTGGTTCTCTTACAGAAACGAGCATAGAATGCGGAGTTTCATGCTTTTGCCAAGGCAGCCTGATGCGGCTCTCCTTTTTATTAAAGATGACTGGCAATACTTTTGTAATTTGAGCTTCTGTACTCCAGCTGCTCTTTATAAAGATGACTTAAAGCATGCTCTGCCTGTTCTCTCAGCCTGCAGCTCGCTTTTAGCCTTACCTGTTTCACTGTTGTAAGTGTTCCAGAGTACCGGTGCCTTGTCTGGCGGTGGGCTGTGACGTGTGCTCGTGGTATTGACAAACAATTCCATAGCAGAGGGTATGGCAGTTAATGTCTTTTTAAATGATTCTTAATGTCTCTACCAACTTAAAGCCGCAGGTTTGTTGCAGAACCCCGGGGTCCGTACAAGCATGAGTTTCTGAACTTTGGGGGGAAAATGACGTGTTTAAAGGGGGAATATGTGGTAGGTGGTTTGGGAAGGCTGTACCTTCCTTGTACCTCAGCTGATGGGGAAAGGAAAAGGGCAACACGCGGCCGGGAATTTAGGCTAAAAGGAGGCTGCCCCCTCCAAAACCGAGAGAGAGAGAGAGAGAAAAAACCCCGCGGGCGTATGCCCCAGTGGGCAATCTCTCCCTTTATTCGAAGAAAGTTGCAGGACTCCTCTGCTTCCCTTATGGACATTGGCTTTTCATAGCGTGATTTCCTGCGCATCTCTGAGCATTTCAATAGCCAAAGATCCCAGCCCTCAGCGCTGAAAAGATTCTAATAGTCCTTAACGGGCTGCAGTTCTCCAGCAATTGTTGAGGTCCCGCCTGGAGGCACAGCGCGCTGACGGTATTCCTGCTCCTTCCAGGACGGGGTTTCCTTCGCTTTTTAGCTCTCTGGCGCGGAGCTGGGGTAAACGATCGGATCGTGTGCGTCTAATGACGAGGTGGGGGGTGGAATTTAAGTGCCGGGGATGGGCTGGGCTAATATTCCTGTCTCCACCTGAAGTTCAGTTTAGACCAGCCTCCTTGAACGAGCAGCAAGGTCTGAAAGTAAAATCAGCTCGGTGCTTTGGACTTGTTTGCGAGTGAAGCAGAACTGGCGGTAAGTGAGGCCTGAAACTTGCAGGAGCACATCCCAGAGGTGTCTGTATTAAGTGTCTTCTTGACAAGTACAAATGGCCCAATTTAGAGCTTCGGTGTGAGCTGGAGGAGGAAGGGCTCATTTGCTAGACTTGATGCTCTTCAGTTCTTTGGATTTGAGTTTAACTTGATTTACTGGCCAGTATTCTGCTCCGGAGTCCAGGACTGGCGGGGTTGTGCCTCCCTTACTCCTCTCTTGAAAAGGAGGTCTGAATTGCCGGCGATACCGATTGCTCAGCATGTTCGGGAGCAGAGTTCTGCAGTGGCTTTTAGGTGGCGAGTAAACCTGTCCTCAGAACGTTGGTAGCGATGAAGCTTACGGCTTCTAAATTGTCAGAGGCTCGAATGTGGTGCAGCTGCTCTCGAACGAGCCTGCATGTCAGTGGCTTGTGAGCAGAGCTGGGAAAGCAGCTGCTCCTCCCGGTTCTCTGGACCTGCACCAGGGTGCAGGAGGGGTTTGGTGTTTCTCAGGCAGAAGTTTTACAAGAGGTAATCCTTTTTTTAGGATGGTAGCAAAACCTTGATGCTGGTGGATCTGTGCCCGGGGAAGGTTGTGCTAAAGCAGAGATGGTTTGGGGTAACTGCCTTTGTGGTCAGGAGCTGCTGCCTGAAGGGAAGATCAGGATTTTATCTTCTGCCTTTCCTCAGTATTTGGGGCTGTTTGATTAGTTGGGAAGCAGTGTTGCTTGGGTTTTTGTTCTGCAAACCTGAAGTGATTGCTGCTGCCTTGGATCATTCCAAAATACTGTTCAGAACTCCAAGATGGATAGAGAGGTGAGCCTTGTGCTCCTCTGCTATGCATAAGAGGAGCTGCTGCAGTTCCTTGTGGTGTCTGCCTGGACCATGAGCATCCCACTTGTCCCTTGGTGTCAGGAGACTGATTTTGGGGTAGAAGGTGTGTGCCCTCATCAGTCAGATCTCTGCTGGTGTTATGGTGTGCTGGAGAAAACCAGCAGTTGTTCACAGCCCAGCTGGTTTGGTGTGGCTGTCAGGCTGAAGTCCATCCCTAGTACCTGTGTGTGGTGGGCAGTCTGCTCCAGTGCTGTGCTGACAAATTGCTGACCTATTTGCTTAACTGTTTCTTTAATGCCGAGAATTGGGTTTGAGTGTTGCTAAGACCTAAGCTAATGTGAATATTGGAGGCAGTCCAGGCTTTACACAATGCGTTGAAAGCTGAGTACTTGCCTATTTGACACACATACTGGTTCTTTTTTACCAGAAAGAAGATCCTCTGAGGAGCATAAAAGACTGCTGGGATAGCCCGAATGCCCCTGCACTTTCCACTTGCAGCAATGCAGATATATTCCGCCGAATAAATGCCATGTTGGACAACTCTCTGGATTTCAGTGGAGTCTGCACCACGCCTGTCACAAAAAGCAAATGTGACACCCTGCCAGGTGATGGAGGGGGGCTGCTGGAGTGGGGAGGCAACTTGGTGGGGCCTGGTGAACAGGTGGTGGTGATAATCCTCAGTGGTGTGTGTGTTGGCATGCTTGGTGGGGGGGGGGCTTTGCTTGTGTGCCTGAAATAAACAATCCATGTATTCCCTGGCAGTGTGGAGGTGCCTTGGGAAGGCTTGCTTTGCCTCCTTGTGGTGCCTGTCTGTCACTGTGGGCAGGATGTAAGTGCTCCCTGCCTGACCTGCCAGCCCCTGGTGGGAATATCTCCAGCAGACTCCTTTAGTCTGCCTCTCCTGGAGGCAGGATTCATCTACTCAAGGTTAGTGAGGCTGAGTTGCTGCATACATTGAAATTGCAAAATAATTTTGAAAAAAACTTACTTGCCACAGGTCAGTTAACCTGGAGGTGAGAGCAGAGGTGGATGCAGGCTTCCCTGCAGAGCAAGCTTGGTGTGATGAAATTGGCGCTGCAAGCTTCTGTTTCCTCCAGGCTGAGGGGAGTGGGCATGTTCTGCTGCCTCAAGACAGAAGCTCTGTGCCAAAGCAGAGAGTGTTTGGTCTGGTCTTTTTTTATCCAGGTGAAGGATGTGCTTTTGTTTCTTGCAGCAGCCCAGGTCTGCCAGTAAATGTACCTGTGCCTGATACTCCTTTTGCCAGCATACCTTTGAGCAACAGTGCTTGTGCCAAGGATTTGGGCACTTCAAAGGGAGTGCTCTTGCCTCTCCAGCCTCTGAATTACAGGGTCAATAAACACTTTGGCCATTATTGGAAACAAACTGGCCCCTCAGGATATGTCCCAAAACAAAGTGGGAAGTAAAGGGCTGAACCTCCCCAGCTGATGACCTTGCAGGGTGCCTTGGGCAGAACAGGTTTCTCTGCAGTCACGTGGAGACAGGGTTGCCTTGACTTCATGGGTAATCTGAGGTTGAATCAAATGGGTGTGGAAAAAAGCTCTAAATGGGTGTCTGAGCACCGTATGGGTCTGTTTGATGCTGTACAGTGCAACTCTGTCCTGGGCTAGCGAAATGACTGCTACCAGATGACTTCCAGTGCAGCTTAATCTCCTGGGTATTTGAGGACTTAGCAGTGTGGATGGGGACTGATCTGGCCATGTGATCCCATGCTGGCGCTGCAGAAATACCAGAGGAAGTGAATTGCTTGCTTCGAGGCCCAGATCCATGGCCAGCACTGCTGAAACCTGCCTGGTAAAGTGGCATTGGAGGCTATGCTGGCTACTCCTGAGCAGCGGTGTAGTGAATATTAACCAGTTAAGGTTAGTGGTGCATTTTTAGAGATTTGCTGTTGGACTGAGATGGTTTGGCTATTATTTTTTGTCCCCTTGCACAGTAGTAGCCAGTGCTGTATCTAATCTGGATGCACTGGAAGCATGAAGGAGAAATAAACCAAATACTTTCCTTTATCTCCTTGCAGTGGGGTCATGAAAGAGTTGTTTCTGGCTTCCTTGTTGAAATCTTAGCTATAGCCCTTCCTACTCCATTTGGAATGGGAATATTTAATAGAATCTTTGAACCTGTCCATGGTATTTCCTGATTGAGTTTCAGCTTGCCAAAGTTAACCTGGTTTATAAAGGAGATGTCTCTGCCTGCTAGAGCAGATTGATTGTGTGAGGGTGAGGCTTAGTTCTGGTTTTGGGTCTGGGCTTAAGAGCTGGTACAGCAATTTTAACTTCCAGTGCTGTATTTGACTTGGAAAACTCTTCTCTGAGGGATAGAGGTGGTTGCCTGCCACTGTAGTAGATCTTTTTACAGACCTGCTGCTTGCAAATTTCTGCTTGTTCTGTCATTTACTTTGGTTTGTCGTAGGGATGTCTGAACCAGAGGGTCTTGATGATTATGCCTTGTCTGGAAACTCTTGAATTTCCCAGTGGTGTTAAACTGCTTGTTTCAGGTGGTCAGTAAGTCCTGTGGAAAACCTCTCATAGGGTGAGTACACTGGCACTTGGGTGTAAAAAAAAAAAAGTGCCTTCCTCTAGCAAACGTTATTTCTGCTAGAGGAAAACCAAAGTTGTGCTTTGGGGACACCCCAAGCAACTTTTTTTCCTGCTCTGGCAGCTGAAGACCAGTGTCACTAGTAAGTGCTGGGGGCCAGAAGGGGGTTCTTGCCCAGTAATAGTTACCCAGACCAGCAAGGTTTTTGTTTGTGTCAAATCCCTTTGTATAGTATGCTATGATGTTGTGAGGAAAGAATTCGTCACTTCCCAAGGGATACTAGGCCCTGCTGAGGTGGGCTGCAGGAGGGCTGCCTTGGGCTCATAGAAATGAGGAGGTACTGGTAAGAGAACAACCTGGGCCAGCAGTTATCAGCTGTAAATTCGTGGATGAGTCAGCATCTGCCAAAGTGTCAGCAGCTCAGAGTTATTGGTCTCTTTGCAGTCTCAGCCTTGTTTCCTTAATGCTGGAGCAGGGACCTCTGGGGGTCGGTGAGGAGGGCCTGAATGCGGCAGCTCTGCAAGCTTTGTCCTGTCTTCAGAGCTGAAAAGTGCAAGAGCCGCTCTTAATGTCTGATAGGTTGCTAATGAGAGTCTTCTCCATGAAGAAGCTGGCAGTGACAGTAAGGATGTGAATCCTGGGGCATCTATGACCTATAAATGGGAGAATTACTTTGGCATCTGGACCCTGGCCTGGGTTGTGCAGAAATTCACATGTGAAGGCTGTAAGGCTGAGCAGCTGATTGCTAAAATTCAGAATGCAGTGGAGGTACCTGGGCAGGTGGTTAACCCTGGAACAGGTTGTTTGAGCCTTGCCCTTGAGTGAACTTCTGGGTAGGTGACCAATGGAGCAGAGACCCTTCATCTCATGTGGTGTTTTGTCATTGCTCCAAGTCAAGTTATGTCTGAAGAATTCCTGAGTCTATGGTGCTTTCATTTTGTGCAGGAACAACTGTAGTTAGGCTAGATTATCGTGAAACTCCTTGCTTGGGCAGGTTTAATGAATCTGGAGATCTATCATGAATGTAGTAGCTGTAACAGGTGAAAGGACTGTCTTTTTACAGCTTAAACTCTTTTAATGGCAGAGCTTGGGGAAGAGAATCTTTATTCCAACAGTAAATGCTTGGACTTTAATCTGTTCATGGTACCTCAAGCTTTTCAGTTGTCATCTTCAGGTCAAACTAAATTTATCCTGGCTTGTACTTGTGTTGAAGAAGCCCCTTTGAGCACTAAGAGGATTACACGTGGTGGAGAAGAGATGGCAGAAGTTCATGACCTTTCACTAACGCTATTGGGGAAGCACGTGTGGAGACACTTTACTGGGCTGACAGTGAGGCCGTGCTGGGATCAGTCCAGCAGCAGCCTGAGCAATGTGAGAGGACAGGCTGATTCAGCACTCCTGGATCCATGCAGTCAGAGTGTTATCCCCTTCTGGGCAGAGCTGGGACTGCTGCTGCAGGTTCAGCTTGTCACACCTAAAGTTGGATCTCTGTAAAGCTGATGAGAATCCTTGGTGAACTTGGTTGCCTTGTCAAAGCCAGCTGTGTGGGGATGCCCAGGCTGACCACCCCCCCAGGGTTTGTGGGTAGTTGCTCCAGGAGCTCTCCAAGCACCAGGCTCAGGGTGCTCTCCCAGACTGTGGGGTGCAGTGGTGTGGGGAGGGCTGTCATTGTAGAACCTGTCTGGTGGCTTCTGGGACATGGTGCTTCACAACTGCTGCCTGCCTGGCTGCCTCAGTCCCCTCTGGAGAAAGGCAGAACCTCTTCAGTGCAGGGCCTTTAGTGGCTTTTTGTGTGGTACTGGAGATGGGAGAGACAGTGTGGCCTTGAGAGAGGCAGGAGTCAGCATCTCCCGATGGTGCTGCTGGAGCAGCTGCCTGTCCTTGAGCAGCTGCTGTGCAAGGAATGTGGTTTTAAAGCTGTTACGTTTGTTTTTGACCTCTCTGAATAAGAAAGTGAGCAGGGCCGGTTTCTTAACTGGCTGGTGGTTTGTTTGCCAGGCTTTAAAGCTGGGCTTCGCTGGGTGGAAGGTGCTGCTACCTACACCGGCTTTCAAAACCATAGGCGCGACTTGCAGCTTTAGTAGAACTGGGAGTAAAGCTCCCACGGAAGCTTTGGCATGCCTGTTGCTGGTTTCAGCTGAAGGCAGTGCTTTGTTTAAAAGGAACTTTGAAGACGTGTAGGTACCCCAAATGTCCCAGCAACATTGATCTCTTTCATTAAGCTCTGCTCATTTAAAAGCAACAAAGCAGTCATTATTTTGCTCTGACTTGACAGTCCATTGTGTGAAGAAATGGGAGCTGCTTAAATGACTTCCTTTGGATGGGACAGGCTTCAGGTGCCAAGTTCAGTGTGTAGAAGCTGTTAGTTGTGGCCCATCAGGCTTTAATGACTCTGTGGCTGCTTTATTTAAGGAAAACTGAAGGACAAATGCAAACCCAGACAAGCTGATGACTAAATCGGCTTCCTGTTTGGTCTTGAGTGCAGTCAGTTAATGACCTATCACTTGTTTAGCCGTCCAAAAAGTGTCTCTGATACTGTAATGTAATGTAAATTCCTCTGCTCTTCCGTGCTTTGCAGCCCCAAGGAAACATTCCAGACAGCGCTGGATGCAGCTGACCTGATATACATGGTCTTGAATCAGGGAACAAAATGCTCTAGGATGCAGACATCCAAAAGGTAGCTCTGCTTACCTGGAGCTATTGAGACAGTGAGACTGTGAGCAGGAGCTCACCTGAAGCTGGCAGAACCATTCTGCCTGCCCCAAAGAAATGCTGCATGCCACATACACATCCAGAATAGGGAAATTCCATGCCTGTGCCCCAGAAAAAGAGCACACTCACTTCCCTTGGTCTTGTTGGCCTTGGGATTTGAAGTGTCTCATTGCCAGGTCTTTGCCTACACAAGCATGATGCTTCTCTCCGCTGGAAAGTGGCTCTAGTAATTTGGGTTTGTATCAGATGGAAGCAGAGCAGTGTTCTGCAGAGCAGGATTTGGCCTAGAGCTGTTGTATGCTGCCGTAGTCACAGACCAGTGGTGTTCCTGAATATCCAGCAGTTTTCTGATATGGACTGAGCTCTGTCACTAAAGTTTCGGTGCTGTAATTCTGTGACAGTCTCTGTTACTCTTGGAAGAGGGAGGTAGAGCAGCAAGACTGTTGCAGTGCCTCTTCCTTGGATTCTGAAGTAGCTTTTGGCCAGCTGCTCAAGTGTTTGTGGTTATGGAATAAGGCAGATTCCTTCATCTGGCTGTGAAACAGGTCACACAGCAGCAAGTGTCTCCACTTCAGGAACTTTTCAGATTACAGGGGAGATGCTTAGTTGTGTTTCATAAAAACCTCTTGTAACTAGTAGGTTTATGCTGAAGTGCTTTTCTAAGTCCCTGATGATCTCCACTGCACTTTGGGAATACAATTGGCTCATCTGTAGGCTTTCACTTCTATCTTTGTCTTGTGTGCAGAAGGCACTTGAAAGGCTTAATTTTCAGGGATGCAATTCCCAGCCTTTACAGTTGGAGGTGTAGAAAAGTATGAAATGCAAAGCAATGCTGCTGCTGGCTGCTGCCTTCCTGTTTGTCATCTGAAGGCTTCTCCTCCTGCCTCTGGCTTCTCCAGATTTGGTTTGGAAGTTCAGCCTTGGTCAGAGCTCTAGTCCATGGAGTGAATCCGGTTTTGTCAGTGAATGGAGTTTACAGCTAAGCTGGGCTTAGCATTCTGCTGCCCTCAACAGCTGGGGCCCACATTCAAGGAAGGGTTTCATCTGTATTCTGGCTGTGGTGGAAACCAGCATGTGGGAGCAAAGAGAGAGCTGTCATGTCTGTGAAGATGGTAGGAATGGGATCTGACTTGGTTCATGTTTGCTTAACCATTCTGAGGAAACCCAGAGGAAGAAAAACTCTGCTGGATTGTTAGCTGGCCTTCCCAGATGTGGAAGGCTCCAGTATCTGAACACCTTGTGCTAGGTTGAAGCACCACCTTTTCAGACTGATGGCACAGAGATGCTGCTGCTTTGGGCTGGGAACTGAATCATGCTCCCTGCTCCTCCTGCTCCCTTAACCCACAACCTACCTGTGGATCACAGCTTCTGCTGCCAGGCCCTGTGGAGCCTTCCCACGCAGGCTTAGGCTGTAATTTCCTAAATATTTTCTTGTTTGAAGTGCCTGGTTGATGCAGCCATGCTGCATACCAGATCAGGGGAGCAAACCAGGCTTAAAACTAACTCCCTGTGGCTTGGTTTTAACCAGATGAGCTCCCCAGCCCAGGTTCCTGTGTGGAAACTCACCTGCCTAAAGTGGTGTGAGTGGGGAGGGTGGGCTGGGGTGGGGACAGGGGCTGGGGCTGTAGGAGATGACCTTGCCTGCAGGTAAGAGCTGAGCTCTGAAAATCCTCACCTTCAAGAGCCTTTGGAATGTCTTAAATCCAGGGCTCACAGTTAAAGTCTGGAAAATGCAACTTTCCATGTGGGCAGTGGTGTGGAAAGCTATGTGTCCTGGTTACAGGGATCTCCTGGACAGGCAGCAGGAGGGAGTCACCCAGGAGAGACATTTGCTCCAAGGCCAGCGAGGGAGTGTTTTGTTAAGGACTTTGTTCTCATCATGCTGTTGAAATCAAACCCAACAGGCTTGGGAGGCAGGAGCTCAGTCTCTCCCAGACGCTCGGGCAGGAGCCCAGCGCAGCCCTGCTCTCTCTGCCAGGATGGTTGGCTTCCAGTGGCAACTCCAGGGAAAAATCCAGGTTGGAAGGGCTTGTGCTGGTGGTTGGTGCTTGGAAAAATCTGCAGTAAAGCATTTGGGTTGGGCTGTGTCAGGTTGCAAGTGAAGTTATTTGGTAGACATTTAGTTATGAATAACTTGAGGTTATGACTCTTTAGACGGAATTTTTGTCAGAAATTTAATTCTCCCTGCTCTAGTATCCGATTAGCTTTTTCTGCCTTCAACAATTGATTGCTTTGTAACAAATCTCCAGACTCTTGACTTAAAAATAACTAGTCCAGAAATCCGTTGAAGTTCTCTTTGTTTTTTTTAGTTGATATTTTGACTGGATGACCTGTATCCGTCTTTCAGCCTGGCTGAGAGTATTAAAGGGGAAGCAGCTTGGGCTGGCTGTTGGCTTCCGATGGGAAAAGGTCTAATTAAAAACTGCTGGTTAGCAGAGTGGATTCTGCTCTGTGCTTCCATAGTTAGAGCTGTAACTGGATTGCAGGGAGTTTGTTTTTAATGTGGATTGAAGTCATCAGAGGGAATCATGGATCTTTTACTTGGATCTGATTTGATTCAATTAAACAAAACAGTTTATTTCCTGAAAAATGCAGATAGTGAGGTAAAACATGGCTGGATGCTGTGAAGTGCATCCTGTTACAGTGAAATTTGTTCCCTGTTTTTCTTATTTCTTCAGTTGTGGGTTTCATCCAAACTGTTGGGGATTCAGGTTCTGTTGTGTGTCACTACTGTGTCCATGCTTCCCAGAAGATGAAGCTTGGTGGGAAATACTCTTTTGAGACCTAACAAGATCCCTGGTCCCCAAAGGGAAGGGAGTCTCCTAGTGCCAGGGATCTGTGCACAGCACTTGTGCTTTTTCATAAAGGCAGGAATGTTACATATTCATATGGACAAGTTATGGTTGCTGTGGGAACTGAGTTGGCTGAGCACTGTGTCTTGATCCTCTCCTCCCTGTGTTAGAAATGTCCAAAACAAGCAACCAAAAAACTGTCTGGGAAGAACTGATGCAGTGAAATACCATGCTGGAGATGCAGTGTGACTCTGTCAGAGGAATAGATGCTGTTACAGGTGCTTGGTAGTAATGTGACTGAATTGGCACTACAGCTTGTACTAGTACTACTTGGAGTAGGAAACACCCTGGTGGATGCTATCCTGGTGGAGTGCTGTGGAGGAGGCTGCAGCTGGGAGGGGGGGAAGGTGACATGTTGCCAGCAGGTTATGGTTTTAAATGCTCTGATCCTGCCTGCGGTGCCTCAGTCCCCTCACTGGGGTCTGGGAATGCTGGTGCTCCCAAATTGCCGTGGGGTGAAGGCAAGTGTCCTGCCTCTGGCAGCAGTGGCCTGTGTCACGCGTAGGTTATCCAGCTGCCACCAGCCTTTGCCTGGGCTTTGCTCACAGGCATCCAAGTGGCATGGGATGTGGATGTGGAAAAGGAGGCCGGGGACTCTGTCGGGCTGGCTGGGATGGCTGGGGCTGCACGTGAGGGATAATGTGACAGACTGGAGCGACTGCAGCGCCTGCGGAAGAGCCGGGAGTGGTGTGGGAGCGGTGTGTGGAGCGAGGTGTACATCTGATGGCACAGTGGGAGGCTGTGGGGGCAGGGGGAGGAGGAGGAGACAGCTGCTGCTGCTTGGGAGTTGGCTTATAAATGCCCTCTGACTCAGATTTCGGGTAGCACAGCTGAGCATCTTGTGGTTTCACCAGCCCCCAGATCCCTGCGTTAAACTGGAATTCTCAGACTATGAACCTGCTGTGTTTCCTTAGGCTGTTGGCACGGGCTTAAACCAAGGCGAGAATCCGCATCTCCAGTACTGTAGGCTTGTGAGCACCCTGCAGAGGAGGGGAGGGCTGGGAAAGGGGAGACCAGGCAGGCCAGAAGTAAACAGGCCATGAAAAATTCCTGATGTGACATGGGTCTGCCTGGTCCTCTTCCTCCTGTACCAGCGGGATGTGCCCGCTCGGGCTGGACCAGCGATAATGGGCTGCTCTCTGGGTGGTGGGGGTTGAAGGTTATCCTTGTTACTCAGGGGTAAACAATGCCGAGTCAGTGAGGCACAGTGGCCAGGCTCAACCAAACAGATTATGCCAGCAGAATTGCGAAGCTTTGCATCGGCTCTGAATTGGAGCCAGCAGCTGGAAGCTGGCCAGGACTAAAGTGTTTTTGGGTTTTGTGGGTGGAGGGAGGCGGGGACAGGAGAGCTGGGTAGCACTAAAACTAACTGTGCTCTGTCGCTGCTGCTCTCGTCGTTGCTGGGGGGATTGCTGCCTCCAGCCTGGTGTCTGCTGTGCCGAGGAGCCCTGCTTTGTGCTTCCTGCCTCCCCTGATTTACTGGAACTGCTCCTCTTTCCTCCTGCTACCGTCTTGTCTGTCAGGGGAAATCTTATCTTTTCTTCTTACCTTTATTTTGTAAGAGCTGATGCAGTTCTCTNAGCTGGAAGCTGGCCAGGACTAAAGTGTTTTTGGGTTTTGTGGGTGGAGGGAGGCGGGGACAGGAGAGCTGGGTAGCACTAAAACTAACTGTGCTCTGTCGCTGCTGCTCTCGTCGTTGCTGGGGGGATTGCTGCCTCCAGCCTGGTGTCTGCTGTGCCGAGGAGCCCTGCTTTGTGCTTCCTGCCTCCCCTGATTTACTGGAACTGCTCCTCTTTCCTCCTGCTACCGTCTTGTCTGTCAGGGGAAATCTTATCTTTTCTTCTTACCTTTTATTTTGTAAGAGCTGATGCAGTTCTCTTGCATGGCTGAGTGACGTCACTGTCAGCACAGTAAGCATCAGCAGCCTGGTCACATGCTGACCCAGTCAGTAATGCAGACGGGATAGGAAGGTGGAGGGGCTGAGGGGGGTGGGGGGCTGGATTCTGGACATATGGTAGCCCTCCCTTTTGGGGTGCAACTGCTGGTTGCAGGAGCTGTGGCTTCAGAGCGGCACGAGACCTGGCTTGGGGCTTAATGCTTTGGGAAACTCCTGCTTTAAAAAGAAAAAAGCAGCGCTGAACTCTCAAGCTTCTGTTTGTTCTCCATCCGAGCAGACATCCAGGACTCTGAAGAAGCAGTGGCAAGCAGGATGCTCTTCCCTACGTCCACGCAAGAGTCTTCCCGTGGCCTCCCAGACACCAATGATCTGTGCCTTGGCCTGCAGTCTCTCAACCTGACAGGGTGGGACAGACCCTGGAGCACCCAGGACTCTGACACTGCAGCACAAACCAGCACACAGTCAGGTGAGTCTGCTGACACATGCAGCAACAGTTGTTGGATTCTCTGTGTGGTTTTGGCTGGTTTCAAGCTAACGTGGAGCGATGTGCTTGTGTAACAGGGCGCTGGCGGTGGCTAATGGGGGCTTCTCGAGCCCTGGTGCTTGTGTAATGTGACAGCTGAGTTGGGGAGGCTGTGGCTGCCTGTGCCACAGCCCCCTCTGCTCTGCTGTCAGCTCACTGCAGATGAGAAGTGCCCGGGGTTGTTTTGCTCAGAGCTGTAATGCTGCTGGAGGAATAACCTCACCAGGAGAGAAATCCTCTTGCTGTGTTTGGAGGGAGTGGGTGGGGGGTGTGGTGTCAGGAGGCTGAACACGCCGGGTAGGAGTGAGGCTGAACTTCACTCCAGCAGCCTGAGGAAATCCCTGGTGGCAGGGAGCTCTGCAGGTGGGGAGGGGGGGAGTGTGCTTGCAGAGGGCCCCCCTGTGCCCAATTGCCCAAGTCCCGGCAGCCTCACTCGCCCAACTCTGCTGTGGGGTGTGGTACGGCCAGCACCCAACAACTTCAGCCAGGAGCTCCCCGGCTGGGTGGGAGACTTGGAGGGATCCTTCTCCACTCCCACGCTCAACTAGAAATAGCGGGCTGTGCCTGGCAGTGGGCTGCAGGAGATGCAGTGGAATGGCTTCTTGTTTTAACTCTTCTGGTCCAGCGCAAACCTACGTGATGGGCAGGGTGTGGGCTTGCAGCCACGCGCTGCTGGCTGATGTGCCCTTCCCCCTTGAGCCCCTTCAGTCTGCTTTTGCAGCTGGGATCGGCTGAGGGATTCCAGGGATGCTGAGTGCCCCTCTGGAGTGATGTGGGGTCCAGTTAACTCTTTGAGACACCAGCCTTCCCTGTAAAATCCCAGGAGAAAGGAGTGTTGCGTGCACAAACTTAATGCATCCTCACAGCTTGGTATTGGAGCAGAGGGGTAAAACAGGGAAGAGTTCACTTGCTAGCCTTTGAGGCATGTAAAAACCAGTTTCACAAACGGTGTGTTCGTTCAAGTATCAGTCTGTGGAAAGATCTAGTGCTTTGGCAGAGTTTGTACAAGTACAGCCTGGTTGCTACAGAAACTCATCCCTTTATAGCAGCATGCTGCTGCTTTGTTAAATGGGGAGTGCATTGCTGCACAGACTTTGGTGACACAGAGGCCCCAGGCATGGAGTTGGTGCTGACAGGAGTACAGATAGCTTCTTGGATGGGGGAGCTGGGCAGTGGGGTTTGCCTGTGTAGATGTTTGGAAGGGCAAGGGGGTGCTGTCCTGAGGATAGGAAGAGCTTCTGGGACATAGCACCGAGTTGCTACATAAGTTGTAAAACAGCAAAAAAAAAGTACTAGTGGGGTTGCAGAGTTTGAACAGCTTGATCCGCACAGCTCATTTGAGTTTCTGCATTTAATTTCCACAAGACTTGGCATGTGGGGTCTGGCATGGGCACTTGAGGTCTGCCTGCAGCCCAGCTGCGGTAGCTTTATTAAGCCTTGCTCTGCTCCAGTGAGCAAACCTCCACATGGTCCTGTGGGCTTCCCCTAATGAACCAGGGAATACCGTACGCTCCTGCCTGTACTTTCATTGCCAGCTGAGACCTTGAAGGAGGAAGGAGAAACGAGTTGTTAGTGTGCAGTGGGCCAGCCAGGTGCCTCAGAGCTCTGCCCTGAGCCCCTTCTGGCTGTTGGCAGACTGGAGCCCTGCTGTTCCCTGTGTCACAGGGTCTTTAATGTATGAAGAGTACACTTGGAGCAGGTGATGTCCCCTGGAGGGACCCTGCTGCTCCACAGCCCTGGCACCGGGCTCGGCGCACGGTGCGCTGCGGAACGAGGCCGTCACACATGGAGGCAGCCGCTCGGTGCGGATGTCCCAGCTCCACCTGCTCCTCTGTAGCCATCTCCAGAGCTCTCTTGGCCGGCTTCCTGCCAGCCTGCCTTGGCAGAGGCGTGGATGCCTCCGCAGTGCTCCGGCAGGCAGGCGAGCAGTGCTGGCATGAGCCCGGGGCGGGCTCTGCGCCTCGGAGGTTGGGTGGTGGGGCTGGCATGGCCATGCTGGTGGTGGGAATTCACTGCTAAGGGGGTGGAAGAGCTGCTGGTTCCAGGAGGGAGGTTGAGTCGGAGAGGATTTGAAGGTGCTCTAGTGACCTCCCTGCTCACAGAGGGTGTATCTGGTGTCAGGTGCCCCCACTGACTGCAGTGCTTTGTGCTGGAGCTCCTGCCTGCTGCAGAGGCCTGGATAGAGCTGTGGAAAGGAGCTTCCCTCAGGCACAGCCCTGGGCTCTGATCTGTGCTCACTGGGTGGTTGTGGCAAGTATGGTAACAGCTGGTGGAAGATAGCACCCAGTGCTGTCTGAAGAGGCCTGTTTCTTCACTTCTGACCCCTGGTATTCCCATTAGTACACAAAGGAGGTGGCTGGGATGTGAGACCTGCCCAAGTGCAGCTGTACTGCTTGTACAGAGCAGCCTCTGGCCTTCAGTGGCTGTGCAGAGGGTCCAGTGCCCTGTGGCTGGGGGTGTTGTGATCCTGGGTCGGTGGTCTCCCGATCACTCCCACATTCCCTTCGCAGGCCAGCAGCAGCTGGGCCAGGAGTGCTTCATGGTCTGGGCTGCTGTTACTCTCCTGTTCCTAGAGCTGTGGGGATGGTATGTGTTGGCTGGGGAGGTGAAAGGCTGATCCTGTGCACAGCTTTGTATTGCTTCAGCCCCCCACACCTCCCATCTCTGTGGGGCCTTAGCCCTTCCTCAGGGCCCTGGAGGAGTGGCAGTGGAGCTCCTTGGGAGCAGAGAGCTTGTAGTTCAGGAATGTTTTTTGAAAGGTTATGGAACACTCCGGGTGGCGGAGAAGTGTCCTGTGTCTGAAAGCTGTGTGGGTCTAAGGAGCTGACAGATGCTGGGCCTTCCAGGTGGCCTGTCCATGCTATGATGGAAAGAGGGAGGATATGGAGAGGATGTTGCTGTGTCTGAGTGCTGCTGAGGCCTGGCAGGCTGCAGCTGGCCCAGCCCATAGGGCTGGGGTCTCCGTCGGGTGTCCTGCAGGCAGGTGAGGCTGCGGCAGTGCTAAACTGTGGCTGGGCATGGGGGAGGGCTGGCACTGCCAAGCAAACTGTTGTGCCGCTGGCACCCAAGCCTTTGGAAGGTTCCAGCAGTGACTCAGCTGTGCGGACCCACAGAGAGGTGGCTGGAAGGGTGGAAATGCAACAAAATAGCTAACAATCGGGCTAAAAATATTGCTGATGTGGTCCCCTGCAGTGCTGTGCTTGAGTACCGATGAGCTGGGACCTCTTCTCTTCTGCCTAGTCCCTGCCAGCACGGATCTTCCTCAGCCTGGGAAGGACCTTTGGCTGCAAAGCCTTCTGGTGTCACCTTGCGCTCCCAGGGCGTTGTCACCACACAGCTTGGTGCAGTAGGAGCAGATGCCTGCTGACTGGAGAACAGTGGGGCTGTTTTTTATGCCCCAATCCTGCCTACATCCCCTGTTCCTAAAGGGCCTTCTGAGCCTCTTGCACCCAGACAGGGTTATTTGTGAGGAGTTTTCCTTCTGCCTCTGGGCTGTAATGCACAGAGGGTGTGTGCTGAGCTCTGGGGAGCGTGCCAGAGGCGCTGCCGGTGCCTGGAGGGGCTCTCTGGAGGCAGTGGCTGCTGCAGGCTCGAGCTGCTGGCACTTCCTGGCCGTAGGATTGAACTGCTGTCTCACAGCAGGCAAAGTGTCTCAAACCCTCTGCTGCCACTAGATCTGTCAGGCTGGAAATACTTCAGCAAGTACCAGCAACCTGCTCTGTGACCTGGGGAGGGACTTGTGCAGGAAACTGGCCTTTAACACTTCCAGTCCTGCCATTCTGTATTTCTTGAGGCAGCGTTTCCCTGTCTTTAGCCTCTCAGTAGGCGAACGTGTGTGCCAAGATCTCGGAGTTCAGAGGCAAGGAGGGGTTGAGAGGCAGTGAGGTGGGACTGCCCTTGATGGTATCCTTTACCTTCGCTGCCCTGTTTCTCAAGGGGTGCAAGCAAATGGGGTCTTGCTCCAGTTTTTGCCTGGAGGACAGCAGTGCACAGCAGATCTGTGTGCAGATTTTGGGTCTCCCTGCCTGGCTTTCAGCCTGTGTGCCAGCTGCTTGGTCTGGCTGGTCTGTCCTGCCCTACATTGGGAGCTGTCCCTATGTGGGACAGCAGACTTGCCCACAGGGAAATCATCCTAGAACCAGTCTGTTAACACTAAGCTTTCAGTGTTAACCTGGTAGATTTTTTAGCAGGATCAGGTTTTCTGGAGAGGATGTTGGGCTTTTGAGGTGAGCCCAGCAGGGAAGCTCTTCCTGGTGGTATCTGATGGAGCACCTCGCTGTATCTGCCTCTCTGCTTGTTGTGTGACCCTAAAGCTGCTGCTGCAGCAACAGATTTGAGCTTTTCTTTGGATTTGCTCTTGAGACTGCAGCTCCATCCTCATCTGTGCCCTCTGCGGGGTGGCTGCTGCTGTCTCATTCTCCAGCCTGCAAGGTTGCAGCTCCTGTCGCTCTGGTTCTGGGAAGATGGCCCATGGTAGGAAAATGCTGTTGAATCCTCCCAGCCCTTGGCTCTTCTGCTTCCCAGAGCACAGCAACTCATTTCTGCAATAAGCTTGCTTATCTGTAGTTGCTTGAAATCTGCCAGGCTGGAGCTGCGGGCAGTCTGTTGTGTGTTGCCTGGCAGATAGCAAGGCCTCAGAGCACGAATCTCTCTGAAGTCTTCAAGGCAAAACCCCATCTGAAAGATGAAAGAAAAGACCTGTTGCACAGGAAGAATGGTTGTTGTCATGGGCTCCTTGCCTTTCTTCTTGCTAGCAGCAGGAGGGATTCATAAGCTGTTCCCCGAGGTCAGGCTGTTTCCAGAGTGTCCTCAAATGCTGTGTGTGGTGGAGGGCACCTGAGCCCCCCAGGGGAGAGTTGCTGCTCAGGCTGGGGTGGCTGTTTATAAATTCAGCATAGCAGTCACTGGCTTTCCTTGAGCTGCTGGTTTGAGTGCTTGGATGTAGAGCTTGGGGCAGAGGATTTGGGTCCCCAAGTTCTCCATCTGTTTAATTTGCTGCTTGGCTAACCCATGCCAAGTTCCACAGGGCTCTTTTTTGTGCATGTCCAGGTCTCTCCCTGCTGTTTTTCCTGCTGTCTTTTGGACAAGTGGCTTCAGAAGACCTAGATGTGTCCTCAGCTCCTGTGTATTCCTGCTTGACTGTGTGTAAATCCTTCTCCTTATGCTAGAGCAAGATTTCAGAGGTTCATCCTGGTGGAGTGCACAGTGTCTGGACAACACTAGGTTGGCATCAGAATATCCA
Source organism: Phainopepla nitens (assembly GCA_013400175.1). NCBI lineage: Eukaryota > Metazoa > Chordata > Aves > Passeriformes > Bombycillidae > Phainopepla > Phainopepla nitens. The sequence goes on along the minus strand of VXBQ01006393.1, from coordinate 169,176 downwards.
AGGATGAATTTTTTTTTCCTACTCAGTAATGAAAGACATGTTTTGGGTGTGGGGTTAGAGCACTTCACCTGAGTGATACTTACTTCCATCTAAGCCCAAGTATGCCTAGAAAACTCAGTGAAAGGCTCCTTTGTGCTGCTGGGATGAGGAGGGAAGGGCAACTATTGCGAACCTTGGACCTGTGCCTGGGTCGGGAAAATAAGTATCCATGGTTTTGGTGGTGGTCCTGAATTATATGTTCTTGGTGTCCTTTGTTCCCTTGAAAGGAGGACAGGCTTTCCCAGCAGCCTGGTTCTTCAGGAGCAGCTTGCTGATGAGTGTAGTAATAGAAGCCGAGATGTGGTGGTGGTGTTGCTTCCTGTGTGAAGATTGTGGATGATAACAGTGTAAGGGCACAAAGCTGGGAGCTGGTTTGACTCTCTGGGTCTCCTGCTTGCTGCTGGTATTCCAGGAGTACCTGAGACTGCCATACTAAAAGCTTGTCCCATGCCGTCCTAGTGCTTGTAGCACTTTTCTAAGGACTTACTTGATGTGGATACTTAATGGGCACTTGTTCCTTGAATGTGTTTCCATAAGAGCTGCTCGAGCTCAGTGGGCTGATTCCTCAGTGCTTGGCTCCAGCCACCCGTGCTGGGGAGTGGGAAGCACTTAACAGCTGCATGCTGCTCATGTGGCAGCAGCATTTGATCCTAAACAGAATAAAATATGTATCAAATAAGTAAAAGAAGTATCAAACCTGAGCTTGCAATTGGTTTCTAATGGAAGTTGCTCTCAATCCAACTCTTAAAGCTTCCATTTGAGCAGGTTCTCCTAAAACAGATTTATTTTTATCTGCACTGATGCTATAAAACAGAAGATGCAAATAGAGGAGTAACTGGAACAGGAACCCAACCAGCATCTCTGCTTGTATCCAACCAAAACTGAAGTGGGTCAGGGCAGCTCCAGTCCTGTGCTGGAGGCAGCTTGCCTGTGGGAGCAGGCATGTACCACCCAAAACCCTCCCCTTGGCTTCTGTTGGGGAGGGGTGTTTGACTGGGCCTCTGGACCAACTGTGTGGCACTGTCCAGTGGTGATTTGGAGAACATTTATCTTGGCTCACTGTGGAATTGAGCCTTAAAAGGCATGTTCCCTTCCGGGGAGAGCATTGGAGCTGCTGTTTGGTGGGTCTGAACTGCCCCAGGCAATTCACAGCTTAGTTTTTCCTGTGGTTGATATTGGAGGTAGCAGCAGGGAGAGTGGTTTAGTGTGTCCAAGCCATGGCCTGGATTAGGATTCATCCCCAAAATTGCACCAGTCACATGAGAGATGAGGTTTTCCTCCAGCTCTTGCAGTTCTATGTGTCTAAACAATGGATGTGAGGATTCCTTGCTGGGCAGGACCCAAAGGCTGTGCTGCAGCTCCATCAGGAGCATGGTAGCTCTCTAGGAGAGGCCTTGAATGTGTTTTTGACTCAGTGCCTTTATTGCAAGCTCCACAGCACCTGCTGACATGAGTGCTTCCACATGGAGCTGGGTAGGGGACAGCTTTTGGACCTGCTCTCCCAGTATGCCTGTAGCAGAGGCTTGTGGGCCCTCTGCAGTGCTCTTGGCAGACTGAGGCTTTTAGGGAAGCTCCAGTTGGAAGGGACCTCTTGAGGTTATCCAGTCAAGCTCTTGCTCAGAGCAGGGTAGGAAAGTTGCTGGAGAGTGGCAGAAATAATGTAGCCCAAAGGGGCTCCTGAAACTAATTCTGCCTTGATGTTCCCACAAAAACACCCTTTTAAGTGGGTACCTCCCCTGAGCTGGCTCGGAAATGATCCCTTTCCAAAGGATGCTGGGGTATTTGAGCTGTCACTGCACAGAGGCTGAGTGGTGCTGCTGTAGGGCTGGGGCACTGGGCAAGGCATCTTCAGCCAGGGTTGCATCTTCTATTCACATCTCCAAGCTCACTCTTCCTATTCCTGGTCCCTCAGGCAGTGGCAAAACAGCTGAATCACAGGTGCTGTCTGTGCTGCTCTCAGGCATGGCAGCTGGTGCCCCACATCTGAGATGACCATGGGGACAGGCTGGCTCCCTCCTTGCCCGTCTGCCTGGTTTTCTCCCCAAGAGTGTGGAGGGGAAGGTGAGGCAAGCTCCCAAGCTGTGGTGCTAAGGGGTGCAGACCTTTGGGAGGTATTTGGGAACATGCATCACTGGTGGGGTTTGGGAGTGCCAGCCTAGCAGTTGCTTTATGCCAGCTGAAGGCCTCAGTGAGACTTGTGTGCCCTATCCCAAAGAAAATTGAGTTCGGGACTAAAGTCTGTCTTTATTTCAGTTGTTTTCCTTCACTGAAGCCTGCAGAGGGGTCTGGCCAACAGCCTGCCCCCTTCCAGAGAGTCCCCCTTCCAAAGGTGACATCCTGGCCTTGACACCCCAAACTGTGATGCTGCTGAGGATGAGTCACTCACCCTTGTTATCACGTCAGGTAACACACACAGCGCAGTTTGCACCCTAGATGTTGCAGCAGATAATTGAGAGGAGTTTGGTACTTAAATATAGAAGTGTTTGTTCTTGAGGCTTGCAAAGCTGAAGCTTGTTGTGCAGAATTTGACCTGAATATGTTGGCTTTTAAATCTCTCTGGGACTGATAAATGTTAAAACCTGCTGTATTTCAGTGTTCTGATCTTTTTAAAGACAACTGTGGTTGTGGCAGCCTGCTTAGTGAATGCAATTACCTGGGCACTTGTAATCCTGAATTGCATTTTGGCTGTCTTTTCTGATTTTTATATTTACCTCGGGCAGCTGTTTTCCCTTCCTAGAAACATACAGGAGTATATTCCCTGCCTCAGGAAGCTGTGAGCCTTATTGTCAGCTGGGTCCTGCTCTCAGTGCCAGCAGAGGACCAGTGCTCTCAGATGTTAATGCAATAATCTTCTGCTTGTTCCCAGTTATGCTGCTGTTTCCATTTTTCAGGGCAAGTGACTTACCATGTTGGTGCCAGAACCAAGAATAGACCTCAGGTGTCCTGACTCTAATTCTGTGGTTCAGCTGCGGGATCATGCTGCCTTTTTTTTATTCCCCTGCCCCCTTCTTAGTAAACCAGAAATAGCTGCCTGAATATCTTCAGTTTTTCTTTGCCCCAAATGAAGAATCTGTGAGGGCAGAGGTTCCTCTTTTGTAGTTCAGGAAAAAAAAATGGGCTGTGCTGTAGGTCCTACTTAGATAGTGGTTGCTGCTGGTTTGATTACATCTGTGGTTCTGGGAGTTGCTTTTCGTCAGAGCTGGTAGTTGGCCCAAGATTATTGGGGATCGTGTGGTGATACAGCTTGGAGAGGACTGTGTGCCTTGGACTTTGCATAGCTCCTCTAATAACAGCACTGACTGGTTTGGGTTTTTTTAGTGGAGTAATAAGAATATAATGAAATTAGAAGGATTTGAGCTGGGCAGATCCTCTGGGTGAATCCAGTGTGCTGCTCAGGTGAGTTTCAGGGCTCTAAGGACACAGTTCCCTCCACTTCTGGGCCTTGTCCCATGGCTGCTCCTCTTAAGAGAAAGAAGAAATTTCTGTGTTGCTGCTCTTGTTCCAGTTTTTCCTCGGGTTTTTTGTGCCCCTGTAAGAGTTTGGTAAACAGGGAGAATCCAGTGTCTGCCTTCCCTGTGCCTAGCAAAGCATGTCCCTGTCCTCTGTGCTCCAGCCCTGCAGCTGGCCATATTTCAGTCAGTGTTCCTCTGCTGTGGCTGTGTGGGCTCCTTGCCAGCAGCTCCAAGTCCCACAGCTGCAGGTGAGAAGTGCTGAAATGTAGGATTAGACTGGAATGTTGGTCATCCCTTCCCTGCCATGAGCTTTGGGCTGCTTGGTGCTTGTGTGTGAGGAGGGTAAGCTCACCCTAGCAGCTTGACTGGCTGTGTCACTGCTGAACTACAGCTGCAGGAGGTGGTTGAGGTGCCCATTTGGTTTTCAGACATGCAAATGTTTCTCTTGCTATGGAGTTTCTCCGTATCTGTAGGAGGTGCTGCTTTTTGGCTGACTAAAACATTCAGCTTGCTCCCACCCCACCAGGGCAGAGCTTGGCTGGGTGGAAAAAACTGCAGACGAGCTGTTTTTCTGGAATTGCAGCAGGCTATTGTTTAGGACGCTAGCTTTTTTTTTTTTTTTACTTTACAAGCTTATTTGGTGCCTGACAAAAGAAAGTGCACTGTATTCAGTCTCCAAGGCCTCAGTCACACTGCTTCTCTCTTCTGCTGCCCTGCCCCAAATGTGTATATGGTGCTGCAACCTCTGGGCATGGCAGGTGTCACCGAAACCTGGCTCTTCTGCCTTATTTCTCCTGGTAAAGAGCATTCCTGTTGATCTCTGTGGGGAGATCCAGGCAGAAAAGTGGACTTCCAGCCTGTGTAGTAGTTGGTGGATACAGGGGGAGGTCTTAACAGCTTGCCATCCTTTTTGTGCTGAGTAATCTCACAGCAGGAAAACTTCTGGAGATGGCAATGTCCCTCTGCCTAACCTTGCTGGGGGTGCCAGCCTGCAGGGGTGACCCTCTGAAGGCCTTGCTCAGGCAAGCCCTGGACTCTTCAAAACAGGCTTTCTCTAGCCCTGCATTTGGTTTCTAAAGACTGGAACACATCTCCAGAGCATAACTTCCAACAGTGTGAATGCTGCCCTGGGCTGTGGCCAGCGTGGTGTCAAGCTGCCTGCACACAGAGTGGGTGCCAGACACGGCTGGCAGCTCAAGGGCTGGGCCTGGCACACTGCTCCTGCAGCAGGAGTTCCTTGGCCCACTCTCCACTTGTCTCCAGACTCTGAGGGGTGTCGCAAATGCTCTTCTCAGCCATGGGGGAGCTCCCACTGGTATTCTGAGTATGGAGAAAGAACTTGAGTGGAAGGACCTGGGCTGGATAAGAGGGACTTTTGCTCTGGGCAAGACTCAGTTTCTGGATGATTTGACTGAACTGATGCCCCAGGGAGTGAAGAGCGTCAGCACTGATCTCATATGCTGCTGGCTAGGTGGTCTCCCACAGAGCTGGGCTGAAGCATTTTGTTCAGAGGGCAGTGTGGAGGTGGCTGAGGTTCTGGTCAGTTCTGTCTATCAGCTGTAAACTCAGTGGATGCTCCATGTGAAATGTCTGGATGTGGCACTTGGTGCTCTGGTCTAGCTGGCAAGGTGGTGACTGGGCAAAGGTTGAATTCTATATTGGGGGTCTCTTCCAACCTAAATGATCCTGTTGCTCTTAAAGTGTTATTCAAGGCAATAAACTGTCATTTGTCATCAGCACAGTGGTTATTTTCTCAGAGCCCTTCTTTGCCTGAACTGCCAGCACCAGCAATCCTTGGGGCTCATCTTTACATTCATCTCTTACAGAATGGGCATGGGCAAAGCTACTAGGAAGGTCTGCATATCAAATGGCTGTAAATTACAGTGTACAGGGAAGAACTGTATGCTCCAAGGTCCTGGGCAGGTGCTGGAAATCCTAAATTGCATGTCTTAACTGGTGGATGGAATAGCAAAAGCTGTTCTTAGTGCTTGCATTGGACATCTTGCTGTTGGGACACTTTGAGAAAGTGTGCTCTGAATTGCAGCTGGTGGAGTGATCTGCCTGAGACAGGGTAAACTCACATTCAGTGTAGTAGTTCAGTGCTTGGTAATGGGATTTAAAGGGTAATTTGGGGTCTACAGATAGAGTTGAAACCACCCCTGTGGGCTCAGTGTAGCTGCTTGTTTCTCTCAAGTGTCTGGCTCGGGTATGATGGGTCTCTTGACCGTGCTCCCCTGGGGTGATGCAGGCATAGTGGTGTATCCAAACAGTGGTTACTATGGAAAACTCAGCTGAGGAAGAGGAGTAGTTAGAAAAATGCTCCTTTTCCAGGGAGTGGCCCGTGTGGCCAGGACCTGGCAGTGCCATGTGGTGTCATGGCTGTTCCACAGAGCTCAAACCTGCCCGTGCTGGGATGGAGCGGAGCACACTGGCTCCGTGTCAGGCATTAGAGCTGCAGCAGTCAGTCAAAAGTCAGTGCCCAGATTCTATTAAAAGCTCCTTTTCTGCTGTCCCCTGCAGAGGAGCATTGCCATGTGCCTCCCTTGCTGCATTGAGCAGAGGCAGGAAAAGTTCCAGAAGCTCTTGGTGTGAGTGGCAAATGGGAGTCATGTTGACCTCTGAGTTAAAATTTCCCCTCTAGGTGTGAAAAATACTTCTTGGCGCTCATGTTCTTTTCTTACCCTGAGTAAGTTCCATGATATTTGCTTTTTTACTTTGGGACTTTTAGGGGTGCTCTTGACTCCGGGAATTGCTAATGCATCTTGCACGTGTGTTGGGAATTATTTTTTCCTTACATGAGCTGTCTGCTTGCAAGGGGAGACAATGCCAACTCCCCAGGAAGAAGTGTGGCCCCAATGCCTTGAAGGCTTTTTTTAAGTGGGCAGCCTTTGTTGGGCTCTTGTGCCCCATTCCTCAGGAGGGGTATGGTGGGTTGGAGCAGGGAGTTAGAGCAGGATGCCTTTGGGATGGTGCTGAGGAATAAGATCTGGATGTCTCATGCAGGTATTTCCTAGGCTACCTGCACAGCCTGGTGTCAGGGCACACAGTCTGGTCATTGAGCAAGGATAAAAGAGGAATTGCTGAGTTTGGCTGATGTCTTTTCCTCCCAATGTCCCTGTGAGTGGCTGCGGGTTCCAGGTGAAGCTGAGTCAGGCCCACTGGGGTGATGTGGGGTCTCCCACGAGCTCAGTTTGTCCTGCAGAGTGTGTAATCAAGTGCTGCCAGTGCAGAGCTGTCAAAGCTGCTGGACTGGATGGAATCCATCCGTGTTAACAGCAGGATGTCAGCACTTCCAGGACGTGAGGTTAGGATTGGGGCAGTCGAAGCTGCAGGGTTTTGTGTGGTGGTAAATGCCCAGACAGTGGATCCTTTTAAAGGCCAATAATCCTGCCACTTCAGTGCGCTTATACTGGCCTTACTGGTTTTGTAGCTGCTGTGAGAGCTGAGAAATCATGGAAGAAATGTGTATGTGGTAGCAGAGATGAGGGTGAAATAAATGGAACAGAGCAGCCGGGCCCTGTTAACGCCACTGGGAGCTCCGGATGAGCCCTAAACCCTTGCTGTTGCATCCTAAACAGAGTTCTGGTTCCACATCTCTGCTAACCAGGAGATATGGGGCAGGACAGTGTTATCTGGTGGCAGTCTGCCTGGCATTAGCTGCTCCAGGTCTCTGGAATGCTGTGCAGCTAGGGTCAGCGCAGGGCTGCCGGCGTTCCGAGCCCACGGCCCTCGCTGGCTGGAGAAGGAGGAGGGTGTCAGCACGGGAGCATTTGTTGGCAGCAAGGCTTGGGCCGCGGGATCAGCTGCTTTGCTTTGCCTCTTGTGCTGTTTAGTGACTAATCAGATTTTGGAGCCTGTTGGACAGATTCAGCTGTCTCCCCAGAACAATACGCCGGCTGTATTTTTAAACACATCACGTGGCTTCAGAGAAGTCGGCAGAGCAGCGAGTGCGGCTCGCCGGGGCTGGGAGATGCTGTGCCCTGCTCGGAGCTGTGTCTAGGAGGGAGCATCTCCTCCTCGGCCGTGTCGCATTCCCTCGGTCCTGGGGCTGCTGCTGCCCAGGTAAGGACTGCTGAGCTGGCAGTATTTTCCTGTGGCTGCAGGGCTGGGTGTGAGCACAGGTGCTGCCTGTCCACGAGAGCGAAGGGCAGGGGGGCTCTTTCTCAGTGTGGTCAGAGGTGAGTTCCTAGTCCCATCATGTGGCCAAAATAGGGGAATCTTGCAGGGGTAAGGCTCTGCAAATGTGGGAAGATGTTGTGACTGTTGCTGAGGGCTCTGCCTTGAGGTGAGGGACATGTTTCAAGTAAAGGACCTACCTGTACCTGTGTGATGTCGCTGTTGGGGTAGTGAGGTTCCCCCCAAGTGTGGGGCTGGAGATGCTGGCTTCATGGCAGGTGTGCCATTGGGTAATGCAGCCTGGGATAGGTACATCCCAGCATCTCACCTCAGTCGTGCTCAGCAGCTCTCCCTGGCGCTGGCACCACGTGTCCTGGTGTCTGACCGTAGTGCTCTTGAGCATGATGGTGTTGTCACTCTCCTGGTTTGGCTGGTGGTTTGGATTATTAATCCTCATCTGCATAGGAGCTGCTGAAAATCTAGGTTAAAACCTTGTGGCTCAGCTTGCTGAGATCAGGTGGAGCTTGGAGGATCTCGAGTGGATCCCAAATTTGCTTTGCTGGAAACTGAAAGCTTCAGGGCAAGCTGCCTTGTTTTGCAGCCTGTGAATAATTAAAACCATTTCTGAATGCTTTGCTCTTTTCACTTGGTTTGGGTACACATTCAGCTTGCTGAGACTTGCTCTTTTTGAATAGACTGGCTGGTGATGTGCCCCCGTGGGATCCCTGCCCTACATTCCCTCGCCTTGTGGGTGGCAGCTGCCCCCACATCACTGACCAGGATGTGACTTTGACCTTTGGATGGCCTGGCCCTCTGCTCAGGAGCAGCTCTCTTTGTAGGGAGGCATTTTCCTAGATTCTCCTCAGTGGGAGGAAAACCTGCAGTGTGAGGGAAGCAGTCTGACACATCCTTGTCTGCAGGCTCTGGGACACAGGCCTGACCAGACAGACTTGCTGTGAACACACACCAGGGACAGCGAAGCCTCCTGGTCAGCAGCTCAGGCTGGCACCTTCCTGGCTGCCCACAGCCAGCTCCTGCCATGGATGATGTGAGCAGTGTCCCACCTCTGAGCCTGAAAATTCTTGCTGGTGGGCCAGGTGTGCCTGCCACTGGTGTGGGGAGCTGCCCCCCTGAGCCCCAGCTTGCTCCAGGACAAGTGGCAGGGAATGGCATGGACTGGGCAGAGGGCCCTGTCCTAGAACACTTCTGAGGTCTGTAATCCGGGATGCAGGATCTCTGAACTTCTCCCACATGAAGTGGGTTCTCCTGGCCAATGTATCTCATAACTCACCTTCATGTTTGTCAGCCACACCAGGCTGCTGTGGGTTCTGTGCAGCACCGTGGCTCAACTGATGGCAAACACCAGAGGTGCCACCTCCCAGACCTGACTCTTGTGGGCTGACAGGAGCCTGGTGCCCTCCTGGGCCTCAGGAGCCAGGAGGAAGGAGCAGTGCTGTGCTGCAGCCCTGACAGACTCTGTCCCTCTCTGTTGCAGTTCTCAGCATGCTGAGTAACCCTCTTGGGAACGTCCTGGGGAAGCCCCCGCTGGGTTTTCTGCCTTTAGACCCCATTGGTTCAGACCTGCCAGAAAAGTTTTCCACACCATCGCTGAGGAACTCCCGCTCCCTCCTGGACTCCCGCTCCAGCAGCCCCTCGGACTCGGACACCAGTGGGTTCAGCTCTGGTTCTGACCACCTCTCAGACTTGATTGTAAGTTTGGGTCCTGGGGTCTTGCTGTGTTTTTGGGGAGCACAGAACAGCTGAGGGAGCTGCCAGCCAGAGCCCTGCCTGCTCAGGAAAGGGAGGGAATGCTGGAAGGAGCTGTTGTGCACACACTGGCACAGCCCAGAGTCTGGGAGAAAGGCTGTTCAAGCAGTCCTTCTGCACAAGAGCACAAGCCAGCAGTAGCCTCATTTTTTTTTTTTTTTTCCCTCTAAGCTAATATTTTGGACTTTTGGGTGTGTGCTTGTAGCCCTACTGGGTTACAGTAGCTCCTAGAGGGATCTTGAATGCTTGAGCTGGTGTGTGGCAGGGCAATGTCTGTGCCCTGATCCCAGCAGGGAGGTAGCTGATGCAGCATGGACTTCTCAGGAGCTACTGTCCTTGCCTTTCATTGCTCTTCCCATTTGCTGACTGCACTTCTCCATCTCAGGGCGGTTTCTTCTAGAGGAAACTGGGTCTAGCCTGCTCCCATTCCCTAATTCACAGATAAATTTGAAAGGCAGGGAGCAAGTGAATGTTTGTCTGACTGACTCAGTCTGCTCTGATGGGTCTGTGGTGGGTGCAAGTGGCAGCTCTGAGTGCCACCAGGACAGCCTGGCTCCAGGTAGCTCTGGGATGCTGCTGCATGGCCTGGCCTTGGCACAGGAGGATAAAGCCAGGAGCTGCTCCAGGCTCTGCTGTGGTGTGGCTGTGGCCTTGACCCCTGTGTTGGGGCAGATGTAAAGGACAGAGCTGACTGGATGTGGCATTGATTCTGCTGTGATGCACCCTGGAGAACCAGGATGTGCTAAGTGACTGCAGCACCCAGGCAGTGATGGTGGCAGGTGGTGCAGGGCACAGGGCTCTGTGCTGGCCTTGTTTGTGAAGGGCAGGACTCTCAGCACGGCCCTGGTGTGGCTGGCTGCCCTGGCAGCACAGGGACAAATCTGCAGCACAGCTGGCACTGACCTGTGCAGCATCTTGCTTCCCTGCTGTCCCATTAATCTGAGCTTTCCCTTCTCTTGCCCTGGGAGGGGCTGTGGTCCATGGTGCCCACTCCTTGGTCAGGCAGCCCTGGGGCTGGGCTGTGAGGATGAGATGCAGCTGGTGCCTGCAGTCCACGGGCACTTCCAACAAGCCCTGTCCACTGCAGGCATAGCGCAGCCTGAGGCTCCTTCTGGGGTGGCTGGTGCTCCCCAGGGGTGACACTGTTCTTGAGGCTGTACAGCCAGGGGTAGCTGTTGGCTTGGTGGTCTGTGAAGTGCCTCCTGCTTAATGATCCCTACTGCTGATCATGGGCATGGGTTCAGTGGAGAATGGCTCAGGGCTTTCCTAAGGTGCCAGGATGTGTTGGGGTGGCTGCTTTACTGCCTCTGCCAGGCCTCAGAGGGTCTCAGGAGGTCCCTGGGAGCTCTCTCCCCTGCTATGGGCAAGGGCAGGGCCCCAGTGTGATGCCTCACCCCTGGCACTGTGTGCTCTTACTCAGAGCTGGATTTCAGTGTGGCCTTTCTCTTGCAGTCAAGCCTTCGCATATCCCCTCCTCTGCCCTTCTTGCCTCTCAGTGGGGTGTCAAGAGACCCCTTGAAGATGGGAGTGGGATCCCAGCTGGATCAAGATCCAGCTGCTCTGGCTGCAGTAACTTCCTCCCCGGCCAGTGCATCGAAAAGATGGCCTGGAGCATCTGCGTGGCCTTCCTGGGATCTTCTGGACTCCCCAGAAGACCCCTTCAGTATTGAGAGAGAAGCCCGGCTTCATCGGCAGGCAGCAGGTGAGCTGGGCGGTCCAGGGGATGGTCCCACACTTCTGGGGGAGGGCAAGTGGCCTCTATGCAGAGACTGGCTGAACATAGAGTTTGCTCCAGGCCCAAGCCTGGCTCTACTTGCTGGGAGAACAGGTGGGTCTGGGCAGCTGCCTGTGGCTGTGCAGCTCTGCTCAGCCTGTAGTTGGAGAATATGGAGAGACCTGTGGGAGCGTGGGAAGGAAATGATCCTGTACTGACTATTACTGGTGTCTTCTCCAAGCTGTGAATGAAGCAACCTGCACCTGGAGCGGGCAGCTGCCTCCCCGAAACTACAAGAACCCTGTCTACTCCTGCAAAGTGTTCCTGGGAGGAGTCCCATGGGACATTACGGAAGGTGAGCAGCCTCTGGGAAGTGAGGCCCCACGCCAAGGGTGTTGACATGGGGAGGGTGCAGGATGGAGCTTTTTGTGGGGGACACTGACCTCTCTCCTTCTGTCTGTAGCTGGGCTGATCAACACTTTCCGTGTTTTTGGCTCCCTGAGTGTGGAGTGGCCTGGTAAGGATGGCAAACACCCACGCTGTCCTCCCAAAGGTAATATGCCTAAAGGTAATAGCGAACACGGTAGGGTTACTTTTTTCCCATGCTATGTTACAGCACGGATGCTGGGATGGTACAGCTGCATGCTGGTGACTGGTTGGTACAGAGCACCTGGGGTAGTGTCCTGCCCTCACTTGGGTCTGCACCTGGGCTGCAGAGCACTGGCACCCCAAACCCAGCATCCTCACCCATCCACTGCAGGGTTGGACAGAACTGTGGCCTGGGGGATCCCTCTCTGGGTGTTTCTGGGGCCCTGTGTAGGGCTGTGGCTCCAGAACAGCTGTTGATCCCACTGCCAGCATGTGCATCTGGGGTTGACATATTGTGTAAGCAGGAATTAGTTACAGGGTAGGAGGTGGCTGGTTTGGAGGCCCCACCATGCCTGACGGCCTCATTCAGTCACCAGAGCAATGTGAGGTCCATTCCAGGGACTTTAAAACCCTGGACTGTGTTTAAGCCAGGACATCCTTAGTATGTAGCAGGGTCTGTTTTTCTGCAGACCTTGTTGTTGCCAGGCTGGTGGTGCCCACCTGGCATGTCCAGGTGTGGTTTTTGCATGATGGACAGTGGCCCTGGACCTGGGCATCCTGTCCCTCGTGCTGTGCTTGGGCTCTTCCCAGCTTGGCTTATACTCTAAGAGTCTGCTGGGAACAGCAAGAGCTACCACAGATAGTTCAGGTGGCACCCAAGAGTGACTTTGAGGATGTCTGCAAACTGGGATAATGTGTTCCTCCTCCACCACAGCTCTAACAGCTGCTTCTTGCCCTCCCTTCCCCAGGATATGTCTACCTGGTGTTTGAGTCAGAGAAGTCGGTGCGTGCGCTGCTCCAGGCGTGCTCCCAGGACCTGCTGAGCCCCGACGGGCTCAGTGAGTACTACTTCAAGATGTCCAGCCGCAGGATGCGCTGCAAAGAGGTGAGCAGAGCTGTGAGAGCAGCCTGACACGGCAGCAGGGGATGTGGAGGGAGATACCTGGAGGAAAGGAAAGCAGGGCTGGAACAGCAGCTGAAGGCATGCTGGCTCCTGGCTGGCTTTGACTGCTCTCTGCCTGTGGTAGGGATGTGTCAGCTCAGTGTTCGTGTCCCTCATGACAGTTTATGTCAAACCAACCTGGAGCTCCTGGGTTGGTGGCAGACCCTGCCTTCAGACTTCAGTTAGCTGGGACAGAGTTTTTTTTTTCCTATTTGACTGCTCTGTGCTGCTTCCATCACACCTTTGCTTGCAGAGGCAGACTGGAATCCCTCAGGTGCTTTGTCAGGCCTCCTCTGCTTGCAGAACAAGTAACTCATGCTCAGCAGGCAGATATTTTGGATACCAGGCCGCTCCCCAGCGTGGCCTTGGCTGGCTGACCTGTGCTTCGGGGGTACTGGAGCTACCAGAGGCTTTGCTTGGGCTTACAGGAAAGGGGGACCTCAGACCATGGAAAACTGCCTGAGTTCTGGGAGTTACAGGATGGAGGTGCAGCTCTTTATCTGAACAGGCACAAACTAATTGTGTTCAAGACAGCTCTCCTAGTGTCTGGCAATTGGCAGTGCTTCTGTTCTTGGTGATTTGGTTCTATCAGAAGTTTCTCTCCAGAGCCCTCATCAGCTGCAGAGCAGATGGGAGCTCCTGATGGAGCTGGCAGTGGGTGATTATTCCAGTAGTCTCCTCCAGCATCAAGCTCCTGTGCTGGGAGGTACCTGACTGGGCCATAAATAGGGGTGGAGTGATGTGGATTGTCCTCTGGCTGCCACCCCCAAGGAACTGCTGGCTTGGGTTCCAGTTTGGCTGGAAGCTGAGTTGGTTTTGTCCCCTTGTGCGTGCTCTGGAGGTGTCTGGAGCTCTAGATGGATGTGGACCCTGAGCAGCAATAGAAAACAAATGACATTTGCAGCTGGGGGTGAAGTCTGATGTCCAGGGCTGTTCCTGTTGCAGGTGCAGGTGATCCCATGGGTGCTGGCCGACAGCAACTTCGTGCGCAGCCCCTCGCAGCGGCTGGACCCCAGCAAGACGGTGTTTGTGGGGGCCCTGCATGGCATGCTGAATGCAGAGGCCCTGGCAGCCGTCATGTTCGACCTCTTTGGAGGGGTGGTCTATGCTGGCATCGACACTGACAAGCACAAGTATCCCATAGGTAAGTGGTGATTCCACCTGGATGGATGGTCACCCCTGCTGCACTCTGAGGAGGCTGCAGTGTGCCCTTGGCTTGTCCTTCTGTTGGAAGGCTGCCCAGGTGCCAGGCTCAGAGAGCAGATGCTGTCCAACCTCTTCTGCAGTCTGTGCTTCTCATCTCCTGGCCCTGGGGAGGCAAGACCAGCCTTGGGGAGGGCTGATAGAGCTGATGTGCCTGGGAATTGGTAGGTCCTGGATCATTCCAGAGCAGCCTGAAGTTTTGAATATGCCTTTGGGCACTGCTGAAGGTTTCTCTGTCCTTGTTCAGTGCTGTTAGTGGTTGTTGGATGCTGCTGTAGCTGCGTTTCCATTCCCAGGGCAGAGACAGCTGTGAGTCTTAACGCATTCTTGGACTCTTGTCACCAGAGCTGAAACATGGCATGTCACGACATGTATACCTCCCTGGAGACCTAATGGGCCAGGGGACAGCACTGAGGTGGCTGGTCTGTTGGAAAAACCTCACAGCTTGTGCCTAAGGATCAGCTTTCCAGACTCAGGCTGCAGCAAAGTCACAGATTTGGCGAGACCATGGATCTTGTGGTGTTGCCAGGCAATAACAGTGTCAGAGCTTGGTAGTGCAGAGTTGTTACTGCTTGGTCACTGTCCTTGGATAGCAGTCAGGCTTTTCTGGGCAAGGCTCAGGTTTAGGACATGCATGAGGTGCTGCAAAGCCCCTGAAGTGCCTTTAGGGGCACAGTCTCAAGGAGTGTGAGAAGGGAAGTATGAGACTTCAGGCAGATTGTCAGTGTGACTGATGAGGTGTCACAGAACCTCCCTGTGCTGTCCCTGTGAGATCCCAGTGTGTGACCCCAACCTTCTGTGGTTCATGCAGAGCCCAGGTTGCTCCAAGTAGGGAAGATCCATCTCCCAACAGATCAGTGATACTTCTACCCTTGGAGCTGTCCTAAAGTCACAGCAATCAAGCTCAGTTTTGGTGACTGAGCTGTGCTCTGGCTGGTTGTGTTGATTGAGTGCATCTCCTGTAACCCTAAACTGGACCCAAGCCCTCCTGCTTGTGTCCTGTGCAACGTTTTGGGAGGGGATGGATGGGTTTTGGGTAGCACTTTGTCCTGTGGCTGAGCTGTAGGGATCTGCCAGTGTCAGTCCTGGACTTAACAGACCTTGGCTGGAAGGAAGTGGTGCTGGAATGCTGCTGACTAGCAATGAGGCTGCAAAACACAAGGCTCTGGGGTGAGGGGGGGGGCTGGGAATAAAAGCTGCTGAGCTGTCTCAGCACCGGTGCATTTCAGGTGTAGTGTGAAGCGCTCCTGCTGCTCCTGGGAAGGTAGTGCCTGGAGCAGGAGGCAGGAAGAGCTGCTAGGCCCTGGATACCACCTCCCTGTCAAAGCTGTTCCCCTCTGAGTGGCACTGGGGAAGGGGTGGTGCTGGCAGTGGTTCCCTCTTGATCTCTGCTGCTCCTCTCTAACAGCTGTGGTCTGGCTCTTTCCAGGGTCGGGCCGTGTCACCTTCAATAACCAGCGCAGCTACCTGAAGGCTGTGACTGCTGCGTTTGTGGAGATCAAAACCACCAAGTTTACCAAGAAGGTGAGTGGGGCTGGTGGAGCAGCCCCGGGGGGAGGGGGTCTGTGTGATGGGTGGTACTGCTGGGAGCACCAGTGTTGACGGAGCCTGCCCCAAATTCCTGCTCGGGCAGTGGGGCTGCGGCTCTGCCAGCCCTAGGGGTGCTGCTGGGCATGGATTTGAGTACCCAGGGAGAGGGCAGTCAGCCTGGTGCTGCTCCATGCCCACTGCCTCATTCTCCTGCAGGTTCAGATTGACCCATACCTGGAGGACTCCATGTGCCAAGTGTGCAATGCCCAGCCTGGCCCATTCTTCTGCAGAGACCAGGTAAGGCTAGATCTCCTGCAGCCTGTGCCAAGGGGTTTCCTAGAGGAGGAGCAGCAGGCCCTGCTGCTGGGTTTTGTGGATATATCCACTGGCTCTCTTACCCAGTGGGCAAGAATGGGGCCCAGCTGAGAGGATGGCCTTGTTTTGGAGGAGGTGCAGCCCTGCTGGGGAGGGCAGCTCTGGTACTTGCCAGGAGACCCAGGCAGGCAGTGTCCACCAGGCTTTGAGCCAAGGGTGCTGCAGTTTGCTGGTGCTGTGCCAGCACTGGGACCTGGTGTGGGAATGATTGGTGCCCCTGAGGGGAGGGGAGGCTGCTGCTCTGTGAGCCATGATGAGCTGGGGTCAGGGTGCATGCCGCTGGGGCTGGCTGAGGCACAGGGAACTCTGGCTGACATCACCTTGCTGCAGGCAAGGGAGCTTGGCAGCTTCCTGCAGAGTTGGGACGGGATATGAGCAGGAGGCAGGAATGCCATGGAAGCGATGGGAGGAGCCCTGGCAGAGCTCAGCTGCTGCCCCAGTGCCCAGGCCCTGCTCAGAAGAGGGAAGCTGGGCACAACAGGCCCTCCGCAGCACCCCCGACATGCCCTCTGTGCAACCCCTGGATGCACTGTGCTGGTGGGGGCTGCGAGACCGGGCAGGGATGCAGGGGAGGAGTGGCTCTTCGGACACACCCCAGCGTTGCCCCTGTGCTCTCCCCACAGATCTGCTTCAAGTACTTCTGCCGCTCGTGCTGGCACTGGCAGCACTCCATGGAGGTCCTGCGCCACCACCGCCCGCTGATGCGCAACCAGAAGAACCGGGACTCCAGCTAAGGGGGCACGGGCCGGCGCGGGCGAGCCCCGGGGAGCCTGCCAGGAGGAGAGCGCAGCAGCGCCCGCCGGAGCCAGGCCCGGCTGGGAACGTTCTTCCTGAGGACTGACGGGGAAAAAAAAAAAAAAAAAAAACAACAAAAAATCTTACATTCATGTTTGCACTTGCTGGTCTTTTTGTTTCTGCACTAATGCACAGTGAGTTTTGTTGGGGTTTGTTTGGGGGTGTTTTGAGGGGGGGGAGTGCCCCTCAAGCCATTCTGCAGTTCCCAGACTTTGGTTCCTGGTTTGCTGACGAGAAGCAAAAATTGAAAATGAATAAACCCAACCAACCAAGGGCCATGTGTCGCGGAGGCGTCGCCGCAGGCGCCTCTGCCCTGGTTTTTTTATTTTTTAAAGGCGCTTTTTTACATTCCTTGCAATACTGGTGGAGAGAGCGCAGGTCTCATTGGTCATTGTTTTGCCGTTGCCATACAGTGCCTTTCCATTCATTTACCCCCACCTGGATGGTGTGACCTGGGTGTTCAGCTGGCGTTTTTTACTGTAACAACAAGGAGACTTTGCTCTTCATTTAAACCAAATCATATTTCATATTTTACGCTCGAGGGTTTTTACGAGTTCCTTTTTACACTCTTAAAAACAGTTTTTAAGTCGTTTGAAATGAGAGTTTTTTCTTTTCCTGGCAGCTTTTAACATTATTGCAATTTGTGTCTGGGGGCTGCTGGTAGGACGTTGTAAATCCAGGGGTTTGCAACGGGACAGGCCGGGCTTTTTTTTTGTTTTTGGATTTGAAACTGGACGGGATGAGGATCTCTGAGCTGCTGTATATAGTTTTAAATAGTTTGTTGCACTTTTTTAAGTTGCACTTCTGGGGGGTTGATAGAGGTTTTTAATCACACAAAGTCACAGGACTTACCTTTTCTTTTGTAACAAGCTAAAAAAGGGCTGCGTTTTGGTGGACGATGAAGGTTCCTGGGAGCCCTTTCTCTTAGAGGGGACAAGTAATTTTCCTTTCCTTCCTGAGATGTTTGGAGTATCAGTGCAGTCGACTGAAATGCTGCTGCTGGGATTTGAGACCTTAATTATGCTGATCATTATTTTGTTACTTTCCCCTCTATTGGAAGCTGTGTGCCAAAGAACCAGTGTCATAATTTCTCCCTCTTTACTATGATTATTTTTTTTTCTTTCCTGCTGAGCTGATGTTGCATTGTTGCATATCCCAGCTGCTCTTTGTGGGGTTTTGTGAAGCTGTGTGTGAAGTCTCTACCTCATTGTAGTATATGCAGGCAAGACTGCACTCTCCTACAGACGTGTGGAGTAAGCTGTGGTGTAGTTTTTGGCACATAATAAACACGTTGCAGCAAAAAAAAACAAACTACTTTCTTGTGCCTTTTGTGCTTCAAAGGAGATTTCTACAGCTCGGAGGGCTGTGATGCCTCTTCTGGAGGTGTGGGGGGAGGTATGGATGTAGTTTGGGGGGATGGATGGATGGAGCTATGAACTGTGGATGCTGTAGCTGAGTGACTCAGTTGGGAGGGAGCTCTATCTGCTGGGTGATGCATTTTTAGATCCCACTTACCTGAGGTCCCTGTGGGCCGCTAGGCTCCAGCTGGAGCTCCCCTAATTGCAGCAAGAAGTTAATGAGGCTGATCGGAGGGGCCTGTGTAGCCCTGTGCTCTCCCGCTGTGGCAGTGGAGGTGCTGTTCCTGCAGGGCTGTGAGGGGAGAGGGACCGCAGGGCTCCTCTCTGTGGGGCTGGGGAGGGCTGCGTTGGACTTAGGCTCCCTCAGTGGACACCTTGTGTGCCCCATTCCCTGGGGGGGAAGGCTTTGGGCTCCTACGTCCCGCAGTGGTAGCTCTGCAGCAGCCTTGCTGGGGTCACCCCTCTTCCCACGGGGCTGCGAGCCGCTTCCACGGGCGGGCGTGAGTTTGTGGGTGCTCAGTGTCCTGTCTCAGGGCCAGGTGGGGCAGGGGCTGGTGCCACCGGCACCACAGGTCTCTCAGATTCCCTTCCCGGGCTGCTCCGTGCTGTTCCGGGGCGCGGGGCGGTGCGGCCCCCGCCTCAGGCCGCGGGAGGGCCGGGCCCCGCCTCAGCCCCTCCGCTGGAGCCCTCCGCGCCGCCAGGGGGCGCCATGGGCGTCGCTGGCTTCCGGCGCCTCCCGCCATCCTCCGCTCTCTTTCCGCGGCTGCCGCCGACATGGTGGGTCCGGCTACCGCCATCCGCCGCCATCCTCGGGCGGGCCCGCGCCCCCNGATCGCCATCATCCCCAGCAAGAAGCTGCGCAACAAGATTGCGGGGTGAGGGACTGCGGGTCCCGGTGGGCTTCGGGCACCGGAGGGTCGCGGGTGGGCTTCGGGCGGCTGGGGGTGTCCCGAGGGCTTTGGGCATTGGAAGGTCCTGGGAGATCGGGACACGGCGTGGGGGTTCCTGCTGGGCCCTGCATTCGAAAGTGATTACGGTCCTGCCCGTGGCCGGGTCATTGATAGTGCAGGGAGAGGAGTGCGAGAGTTTTCCCGTGTTTGGGGGGGTCTGTGTCTCCCCCAGCCCCTGTTGCTGTCGGACATTTAGTCTCTGATGTCCCCAGGGGGTGGTGGGGTGATGCCGGGGTCAGTGGTGGGATATGGCCGGGGTAGGTGGTGGCAGCTGTCTTGAGCCTGCCGTGGTTCCAGGATCTGGGGTGTGGGGAAGGGTGACATGAACCTGGGAAAGCCCAGGACACCCCCGTGTCCCCGCAGGTATGTCACCCACCTGATGAAGCGAATCCAGAGGGGCCCTGTCCGCGGTATCTCCATCAAACTGCAGGAGGAGGAGAGGGAGAGGAGGGACAACTACGTCCCGGAGGTGAGGCTCCAGCTTCCCTGTCGCTCTGTCCTGCCTCACCATATCTCCGTAACTGGTCCCAAGTTTCTGTAAAACAAACCCTCAGCCTGGAGGAGCTGAAGAGGGTTTGGATCCAGGGGGCTGAGGTGGATCTCTCAGCTTGCTTCTCGTGGTTTGGTTTTCCTAACTTAAAATTCAGGAAAAAAAAAAATTGATGGGTAGCACAGGACATTTCAGAAGGGCTGAAAACCTGCCCTGCAGGCAGTGTCCCCAGAAGGAGGGTTTTGGTAAGACCCCCTTGCCTTAACCCTCTTGTTTGGACAGGGTCAAGATCTCACCTGTCACCTGGGTGAGGTGGTCCAGGAGGGCTTCCCTTGTTCCAGGAATATCATCCCATTGCTCGGAAACCCTGTAGCCTTCAGGCACAGCACATCTTGCCCCTTTCCCAGATCTTCCCAGTTGTCTCCTGGCAGAGCTGCTGGTTTCTGTGCTGGTACCAGAGAGGGGTTACAGGGAAGGAGTGTCCCTGCTGCAGCTCTTGGTGCAGTGTCACCACACAAACCTGTACAAACTCTCAGCCTGGAGGAGCTGAGGAGGATTTGGATTGAGGGGGCTGAGGTGGATCCCTCAGCTGGCTTCTCGTGGTTTGGTTTTCATCACTTAAAATTCAGGAAAAAAATAATTTGATGGGTAGCAGAGGATATTTAAGAGTGGCTGAAAACCTGTCCTGCAGGCAGTGGTTTCTTGGAAAAATTCTGGTGTTGCATAGCTCTTGGGGAAGGAAACCTGTGAAGGTAGAGTTTTGGGGTCTGAAGAGGGCTGGATTTTGCTGGGATTAAAAAGCAGAAGAACACAGGTGCTGGAGGTGGGATAGCCTTTGTTGGCACCGTGGTGGACTTGTGTCACGAGGCAGCTGTGAGTGTCACCGATGACTGCCAGGACTGGCGCAGTTGAGGGTCCAGTGCCAGCTCCTCAGCAGCCTTGGCCTGGAGCAGATTGGGCCTCAGTTTCCAAAGATTTGCCATAAAACAGACTTTTCCCTCTACTGCCAGCAGCCTCTTGCAGTGTCCAGTCAGGAAAGCTGTATTCCATTCTGCTGCTGGAGCTGTTCCCCACAGCAGTGGGATGAGACCAGAGTGGCTGTGGGGACACCTGAGTAGTTGTGGGGCTTTGTCAGTCGTATCAATCAATGATTTATCAGTCATTTTCTCTCCCCTCTGTCCTCAGGTCTCTGCCCTTGACCAGGAGATCATTGAAGTGGACCCGGACACCAAGGAAATGCTGAAGCTCCTGGTTAGTGGCCACTGCTGTTCCCTGCCCAGCTGCTGGCGTAGCCCTGGCACAGCTCCTGCTGCCCTGAGTGGCTGGATGGTGTCAGAGGCGTCCCTCCACCCTGGGTCCTGTGGGAGGATTAGTTCTTGTATGGCTTTTAAAAGGGCAGAGGCGTGGGGGTTTTGCCACCAGCAGGGTGAGGATGTTCCTTGCCCTCCATTCTGATGATTCCCTCACCAAGGGAGGGAATCTCCAGTCTCTGGAGCAGGGTGGTCCTGCCTTCTGAGGAGACCTGTGTCCTCCCTTTGTGCTGCCACAGCGCCTTCCCACTCCCCACACCTTCCTGGAGGAACTTGCCTCCACCGTCAGTGGGCAGACGCTGTGACTGATCCCATTGTTGCCATGCTGTTTTCCAGGATTTTGGCAGCCTGTCCAACCTGCAGGTGACACAGCCCACAGTGGGAATGAACTTCAAGACGCCCCGAGGAGCGCTCTGAGTGTGTCCCTGTGTGTCGCTTTTCCAATAAACGTGAGGAAACCATCTCAGCCTGCCTGGTCTTTAGACACCCAAGGGATGAGGGAGGGTGGGTTCTGGGGTGCTGCATTGGAGCATGCAGAGGACTCAACACCTGCATGTGTACCATCTTTTTGGGTTCTTTCCTGGCAGTTTGGGGTGTGAGGTGCAAAGCTGTTGTTTTAGAGGCCCTCCTGCTTTTGGGGCAGTGAGAACGACCATAGTGGCTCCTTGAAGCCTGTCCTAGGTTTGCCTGTGTTTCCTCCAAGTGGACAGCCCAGGAGTCAGGCTGTACCACAATAAAAGTTGCTTTTTAGAACTCTATTGGTCACTTTCAATTGCTTAAATGAAAGGGAAAAGTCTTGAAATTCCTTGATTAAATGAAA
Organism: Phainopepla nitens; assembly: GCA_013400175.1. Taxonomy (NCBI): domain Eukaryota; kingdom Metazoa; phylum Chordata; class Aves; order Passeriformes; family Bombycillidae; genus Phainopepla; species Phainopepla nitens. Next base: position 147,726 of record VXBQ01006393.1, on the reverse strand, counting down.
GTAAGGAGACCTTGTTGTGTCCCTCCAAGGAAAACTTGCTTAAACTAGTTAAACACAGCTTAAACCACCACCACCTCCCCGCCCTGGAATAAAAAGAAAATACTTGTGTTTTGAGGAGAAATGTCTGTATTTGTGCTTGTTGTGAAATTTAGTTTTAAGTAGTTATTTAAAGAAGCAAATACTGCAATAACTGTAGCCAGTACTTCAATAACACACTGAACACTGGGAGCTGCAGTCGGATAATTTATAAATCACCTGCCAGCTCTTACATTGAACTTTTTGCTGCTCCAGCCACCTGTTCCTTACAATTTCCTCTTCATTTTGGTCTTCTCGCAGTAAATGCTAAATTTGCTTTGAACCCAGTACGCTGCATAGCCCGAGGTGCCGGGGATAAAGTCGTGGAGTTCCCCCTCATATTTCTTCATGTCCCGTGCAGAGGCATAGCCTGTGGAGGGAAGAAGGACTCCCTGAGTCCTGCTCCATCTGCCCCACCCACAGCCTTTCCCTGGTGGATTTACCTGTCACCATGTTATTTATCGGGTATTCCTGGAGGGCACGGTATGGAAATTCTCCCTGGGCAGGTGCTTCAGAGTCTGATTCTTCACTGCTGTATCAGGAGGGAAGGAGAAAAAAAAAAAACAGTGTGTTAGTTCCTGTGTGTTAGGATTGCTTGGAATTGGGGGTGCATCCAAATCCCACCACCCACGGTAGGAAAATACCTCTCAGCCAGGTCTAGTGCTTCCTCCTCTGGTTCTTCCTCACAGCCATTTCTTGCTGCTTCTGGTTCCTCTGGGGGATTTTCATTGGGCTATGAGTATCAGCACAAGGACGAGTTAAAATTGTGTCCTGGATCACCTGCAGAGCACCTCTGAGTGCACAAATTTTTGGGACTCGTGATTTCAAGCATAATTCAGAGTTAAATTTTAAATCTAAAGGCATTCCTGCTTCAATTGTGCTGGAAATTTGCTTTGAGAGGAGAGTGGGCAGAGACACTGGGGAAGGAAACCACCACACCAAGGGGCTGAGCTCAGCCTGTGGCAATTGGAATCCCTGGAACAGCAGGGACCAGTGACCAGTCACCACCTTCCCAACCGGACCAGAGCATTGAGTGCCATGTCCAGTCATTCTGGCTGGGCAGCCCATTACAATGCCTAATCACCCCTTCTGAGAAGAAATTCTGATGTGCAACCTAAACCTCTCCTGCTGCAGCTTAAGACAGTGCTCTCTCATCCTGTCCCTTGGTCCCTGATCAGTGCCTGATCCCCACCCAGCTGTCCCCTGCTGTCAGGGAGCTGTGCGGAGCCAGAAGGTCCCTCCTGAGCCTCCTGTTCTCCAGGCTGAGCCCCCCCAGCTCCTTCAGCTGCTCCTGGTGCTCCAAGCACCTTCCCCAGCTCTGTTCCCTTCTCTGGACATGCTCCAGCACTAAAATGTCCTTCCTGAATTGAACTGAGGGGTCCAGAACTGGACACAGCACTCACACTGTGGCCAGTACAGGGGAAAAATCACTTCCTGGTCCTGCTGGCCACACTACTGACACAGGCCAGGTGCCATTGGCATTATTGGTCACCTGAGCTCATGTTCAGCCGCTGTTGATCAGCACTCCCAGGACCCTTCTTGCTGGGCTGTTTTCCAGCCACTCATCTCAGTCTGTAGCTCTGCTGGGGTTATTGTGGCCCAAGTGCAGTACCCAGACCTTGCCCTTGTTGGCCCTCATAGAAATGGCCTTGCTCCACTGATCCAGCCTGTCCAGGTCCCTCAGCAGAGCCTTCCTAGCCTCCAGTGGAGCCACTGTAACTCCCATTCAGTGTCATCTGTGTATTGCTAATGGTGCACTCAGTCCCCTCATTCAGATCATCAGTAAAGGTATTGAATAGGACTGGGCCCAACACTGATCCCTAGGGGACACCTCTGGTGACCAGACACCAAGCGTCCAAGATTTGAACACCATGGTGTTCTCTCCCACTGCAGTTTTCCAGGAGATGCTGTGGGAAATGGTGTCAAAGGCTTTGCTGGTGTCCAGGTAGGCACATCCACAGCCTTTCCTTCATCCACCAGGTGGGTCTCCTCATCACGAAAGGAAATCACCTTGGTCAGGTAGGACCTGCCTCTCCTAAATCCATGCTGGCTGGGTCTGATGACTTGGTTTTCTTGTATGTGCCATGTGATGGTACTCAAGGTGACCTGCTCCATAACCTTCCCTGCCACAGGTCACACTGAAAGGCCTGTCATTCCCCAGATCCTCCTTCCAACCCTTCTTGTGGATGGGTGTCACACTGATACCTCGTCATCTGGGACCTCCCCAGTGAGCCAGGACTAATGGTAGATGATGAAGAGTGGCTTGGCAAGCTCTTCCTCCAGCTCCCTCATCGCCCTGGGATGGTTCCCATCCAGGCCCACGGACTTGTGAGCATCTAAGTGGCACAGCAGGTCACTGACTGCCTCCTCCTGGATTTCTGGGGGTCCATTCTGCTCCCCATCCCTGTCTACCAGCTCAGGGGGCTGTTTGTCCTGATACAACCACTCTTAGTGTTGAAGAGTGAGGCAAAGAAGGTATTAAGTACTTCAGCCTTTTCCTAGTCTCTGGTAATGGACACTCCAATAAAGAATGGTTTTTCTTAGCCTTCCTTTTGTTAATAAAGTATTTATTAAAGTATTATCCTTTACAGAAGTGGCCAGATTAAGTTCTAACTGAGCTTTCACCTCTCTCATTTTCTTCTTTCTGCATGACCTAGGGACATCCTTAAACTCTTCCTGAGTTGCCTGCCTTTTTTCCCAAAGGTGATATGTGCTCTTCCCTGAATTCCTGTGAAAGCTCCCTGCTCAGCACAAGCTCATCCTCCAGCACATACACGTGTAGTACAAATTTCTCATCTTACCTGTTCTTCAAGGGCATCTGCCTTCTCCCAGATAAAACGGCCAATTTTCCTTCTGATTTCTGCCAGCAACAACAAAACCTAGTGACTGTGAGACCATCAAAGAACAGGACTGTGGCAGTCCTGCAGCTGCCTCTGGGGACAAGCTGAAATTCAAGGTCCTGGGCAATCCCAAGCACAAATTCAGGGTGGGCAAGAATGGATTGAAAGTCCATCCCCTGAGGATGACTTGGGGGTGTTGGTGGAGGAGAAGCTCATGGATGTGACCCGGCCACGTGTCCTGGGCCCGTCCCACAGCGTGGGCAGCAGGTGAGGAGAGGATTCTGGCCTGCTCAGGAGCAGCAATGCTCCTCCAGCTCTGGGGTCCCCAAGAGCAGAAGGACATGGAGCTGCTGGAGAGAGCCCAGAGGCGGCCATGGAGATGCTCTGAGGGCTGGAGCCCCTCTGCTCTGCAGCCAGGCTGGGAGAGCTGGGGGTGCTCACCTGAACAAGAGAAGGCTCCAGGGAGACCTCAGAGCCCTTTCCAGTGCCTGAAGGGGCTCCAGGAGAGCTGGAGAGGCATTTGGGACAAGTGCCTGGAGTGACAGGACAAGGGGGAAAGGCCTCAAACACAGAGGGCAGGGTTAGATGGGATACTGGGAAGAAATTCTTCCCTGTGAGGGTGGTGAGGGCCTGGCCCAGGTTTCCCAGAGCGGCTGTGACTGCCCCATCCCTGGAAATGTTCAAGGTCAAGCCATTCTGTGATAATAGATGGATCATACTCTGCCCTCTGGGAGGAAGAGCCACTCCCTGCAGCAAGTAACTGTCAGTACTAGTTTGCACCAAGGCTGCACTTATGGGGGATTTCCCTGGGAAAATATCCCCAGATGATTTTTTTGCCTGACCTTCTTGCAGGCAGGCAGGGGGCAGGATGAAGTGGCCCAGAACCACCGAGGGCTTCTCTCCAGCGCCGGTGCCCACACAGGCTGAGAGGTAACAGGAGTGAAAGACTGTGGCTCTGCCCTCCAAGTAAGTGAGGCTCTCGTGGATGCTGGAAGAGAGAAAGAGACCTGGTTTCCAAAGGAGAACCTTTGGAAACCAAAACTGAAACGTTTAGAGGGGTGTTGTCAAAGCTGCTCTGGCGTTTTTGCCAAAAGCACCTAATTTTCTGTGATTTTCTAGCTGTGAGACTACCGGTCACATCCAGTTACAGTCCCAGATGCCAGCTTCTCCCAGGGACAGCCTGGAGGAGGGACAAGGGTAAATGTATTTTTAGGGATTACACAGTCCCACTCTGCTCTTGAGGTGAAACTACTTCGGGGAGAGCAAAGCCAGGATTTTTCTACAATATCCTTCACCACTCTGGCTCCTGCTCACACAGCTGAGCAAGGAAGCAGAGGTGGAGGGTGCTCCAGCCCTCGCTGTCCTCCTTAGAGGGAAATTAAATCTTGTTTGCTGAGTTTAAGGATGTGTAGAATGATTACATTTTTTCACAAGAAACTATCTAACTATATACATTGAATATATATATACATATATATATATATAGGTATAAAATGATCCAGAATTCCCCTGGCTGGTCTGGCAGCATGATGTTGCAGAAGAAAGTTATTTTGTGTTAACTGGAATTCCCCTCGCCTAGCTGGAGTAGGTGGCTGAAAGAGTCCAAAATTCAAAGCCAGTTTTAAGCACTGGTGCATTAAAAAGAAACTACTTAGTCCAGCCTAGCAAAGTCTAAAAGAAACACCATGGTTTCTTTTCCTTTCATGTTTACATGACTAAATAATGAATAAATACAAATATTCACTGATAGTGAGGAAGATCCTGAAGACTTTCCTTATATTTGTACAAATGTTCCGTAGCTCTCTGGTTTTTTATATTAAGCATTTCAGCCCTTTTCAATCCATTTTTACCCCAGTGCTTCCTTTAAGCATTAATCACACTGGCTTCTTAGCACCAGGCTCCTTCCTTGGGAATTGTATCACCTCTATTTTAGATGCTGATTTTCCAGCAGATAATTCACAGCCAGCAAGAAACCAGCACAATTAATTTCATTTATATCACAGTTAAGCCCTTCTCAACACATGGATGGTTTTTCTCTATTCTGTCTATCCACACCTTAGTGTGAGTGTGGGTTTTCCTGACACCACTGGGCAATAAGATCCTGGGAGATCCACGCTATGACTTTAAAAACACCCCCCTGATTTTTACAGGATGTCAGTATCCGTGAAATACTTTCCACTAAATACATTAAAGCCTCCTTTGCCCACCTGCGGGTATCGGGGTGGGCGGCATCGCTGCTGAAGAGGTAATCGGCATCCAGCCAGTGGGCGATCGTCCCGCCACCGTCTGCTGCAGGGGACAGGGAGTGACATGAGGGTGGGCATGCAGGGGCTTCCCACCTCGGGGTGACCTGGGATGGGGACAGCTGCTTGTGGGGCCGCAGAGACGAGCTCTGAATTGGAAGCTGTGATAGCTCCCCACGGCTGTGGGACTCCCATTGCTCCTCTGAGGGTTGTTCAGGGCTTTTCCCCAGTGTGGGGGCACCACGGACTGGCCAAACTCATGCTCTGCCCTGTTGTGTGGGTCTCAGACCCAAGAAGGGGTGACAGGGCTGTGCTCCCACTGCTGTGCCCTGCTGAGGAACGATGGCGCTGTGCTACCCTCCCAGTTCCCCCTGAGAAGTGACAGGACTGTGACCCTCCCAGTTCCCCCGCGGATTCCCGACAGCTCGGTGCCCCGGGGCTCTCCTGGACGTCGTCTGGCCCCCTCACCCCAGAGCCCCCGCGGGCCCGGGCTGACGCTCTGCGAGAACCAAGCACGGTGTCCGCGGAACATCGCGGCGGAAACCGCCCTGAGGGGAGCGATGGCGGAAACCGCCCTGAGGGGAGACGATGGCGGAAACCG
>VXBQ01006393.1:126788-141930 GCA_013400175.1 Phainopepla nitens | reverse complement strand
GGGGGGGGGGGGGGGGAACGGCGGGGGGGGGCTCGGGGGGGGGCGATAACTGCCCTGAGGGGGGAAAGCGATGGTGGGAAAACCCGGCGAGAGGGAGAACGGCTGGAGCTGTGTCGGGGAGCTTTAATCTGGATATTAGGGAAAGGGGCTTCACCCACAGTGTGGCCAGGCACTGGAACAGCTCCCCAGGGCAGCCCCAAGCCTGACAGAGCTCAAAGGGCACTTGGACAACGCTCTGAGGCACAGGGTGGGGTTTTGGGGTGTCCTGTGCAGAGTCAGGAGTTGGACTCGATCCTTGTTCTCCTAGAAGTTTTTCTCAAAAAAAAAGCCTTGCATTTTGCTGACTCCAGAAACCGCTTGCAGGAAAATTGCTTGTATTTCATAAAGCACAAATGAGGCTTGTTTCATGCTTCAAGCTTACCAAGATACCCCATTCTCTGGGAACTGTCCCCAGCAGCTGCAACATCTCAAGTAGCTCAGAACCTCAAAGATGCTGGATAAAACAGAGAAGGTATTTCTGGACATGGTCCTGAAATCCAGCTGTTAAAGAAAACCAGCCTCTGGTGTGGGTGTGTTGTTCTCCCACCGACAGGGGATTTCTGAGTTAACCATCAAAACACTTCTTAAGAACAGAAAAATCCCACAAATACAATCAGGGCAAACTTCCCCAGTGTGGGAAGATGATGATGTGTCCTTTGGAGACCGGGTAATTTCACACGGCCTTCACAAAATCTTCAGTTCCTGCAGTCAACTCCACTCTTGTCCTAATTAGGATGAAGCTCTCCTGGTGGACTGGTTACCCAGCCATTATTCTGGTGCTCTTGAGGATAGGAAAGGTGGAGCTGAGGTGGTGGAAAGCACTTTGGTGGCCCTTCATGATCCACAGGAGGAGGCCAGGACATGTTCCTCAGCTCTTTGGGCTCACACAGCCGTTTGTGCTGCTCCACCAGGATATCTCTGGAAGAGAAGCTGAAACCTTCTCCTCTCTCCCAGGCCACCTTCTCTCACACAATGACCACTGCTGGTGCTGCAGGCAGAGCTGTGTGCTGTGTCCTGCTGTCCCGTGCTGAGTGATGAGCACTGTGCACAACCACCCAGCCATGACAGCGCACCTGTCCTGCCTTGAGCACCCCTCTGATGACCCCAAAGGGATCCCCATAACGGGCCCCTGCCCCTCAGCAGCCTCCCATGTGGGTGTTGGAACTGCAAGAGCCTGGATTTTCCTAATCCCTAACAAAACAACAACAACAAAAGTTGCTTATAATCCAAATAGCTACAGAACAAGACAATATCCATCAAAAATTTCAACTGGATGTTCTGTGACACCATCACAGCAAATCTTAATATACCCAAGAAGACACATGGGATGCCCTGAGTCACCAGAACCCTTGATCCTATACACATGATTCTGGTTAAATCCATCTGGATACAACATTCCTCAAGCAATTATTCTGATTTCTTAATAAAATAAAAATGAGCTGATGGCAGCAGCACTGGTTGTGGGTAGTGTCATCAATCCCTCACAGTACAACAGATGATTGGCCCCAACCGTGCTTCTCCTTGGAGTCAAGCACAGAGAGAAAACCAGAACTGAAATTCACCGACACACACATCTGCTTCCCCCAGGCTCAGCTTTACACCACACACTCAAAGATGCACCAGCCAGAGCTCTCCCCCTCAGAGTGAGCACCATTCCCAGCCCTTGCTCCTTCTGTGTCCCACCCTGTGCCCCCAATGTTCTTTATCTCTTTTTAAACCTTGTGCCTTCCCTTCAGAGCCACAGAGGAGCCTCCAGCCAGGCAGATACCACATCAGCAAAAAACAATCTTTATTTCTCTTTTTATTGATAGAAAAGTGCTCTTGCATCTTCTCAGTGGGATAAAAAAAACCCACAACTGACCATCATGCCACCAAGGCTACATATCCACCCACGACCCAGTGGCCATCAGAGCCTGTGAGATCAGCTTGGGCTGTCAAATGACTGAAGAAACATTTTAAGGACCAGCAGTTTATTAAGGTACAACCATCCTGCAAAATTTTGAGCAGTGAAGAGCTACCATTGTTTTTTTAAGCAGTAATGGTGGCATTTTTAGCGACATGTTCAAAAAGCCTGCAGAGCTCCCTTGATGCTAAGGACATTTTTAACAAGGCTTATTAGCGAATTTCTGAAAGGAACTTGATCACTCTTGTGGATATGATTGGACAGAATGGACAGAAGCTTGAGAAGACTTTGACTTGCAAGACGAATTCCTCAGATCTGCATGGAGAGAGTAGATTGACATCAGTCACTCTAGTGACACCTTCAACTGTAATTATTTTAGGACTAAAAACCAGCTTCCTCAGAGCAGTCTGACTGCAGCGTCCCTGCAGAACCACCTTCCAGCGAGATTTAGGTAAAAATCCTGCAGAAAAACTGCTTTTCTGTCCCCTCCTCGGTGGAGTTCAGGGTTCAACAAGTCAAGAGGATCCTTGTTCTTCACCCCAGGGAGTTTGTCCTGTTCCCTACACTTCCCATGCCAGCTCAGTAAATCCTCGTCCCCAGACCACAGTGAAATCACCCACATCCCACCTCCAGCCAGACTTGGCATCCCTCACCAATGTCCCACCAACCGAAGCCATGGTGCTGTGTGGGCACAGCACACTCCAAACCCTGCCTCGGGGCCAGGTTCACACCCCCACTGCCCAAAGGTGAGTGACAAACCAGAGGAGTGACTGTGTACAACTTCTTAGAGCTCTGCAGGACCTGGGGCATGTCATGTAAATGTCCTGTCAAGGCTTATCCCAGGCACAATTAACCATTATCCAGCCTCTAACAGGGAACAAGCTGGGCCACACATTCAGTTTCTTTTCCCTATCAAGTATTAAACTAGAATTTCCCCGTTGCTAAATCCAGATCAGTTACACGCAGACAGTTTGAAGAACTTGGAGCCCTCAGGCTGAGACACCGTTGAATAAACCCAGAAAGTGTTTCTGGTTTGTGCCTCACGAATCTCACATGGCACTGCCCTGCCACAGGGTTAACCAGGCTGCCACCCACCCTGAGGCACAGGGATCCTGGGTACAGTGACTTCCTGCTCCTCCCCTGACAGGAGATAGCACTTTGGGGCCTGAGGGAGCTCTGCGGTCTCTAGCTGACACAGCAGCAACATGCAGGGAAGATTTTCTCCGAAGTTCTCCTTTTATTGGAGCAAGGGACTCTTGTAGGCATGAGATGGCCAAAACCAAACCAAAATAGCGGGCAGAAAGAGTGTGGGAGAAGTTTTGTGTCCCAAATCAGCACTAATATTATCTACTTTTTGGGTGTGGCTGCTTCTGTTCCTCAGGTTTTCAAACCCTCCCCCCCTACAGAAATGGGTCTGTGTTTCCCTTACCAGCATGGCACACAGCATCAGAATAACTCACCATGGATTATCCCAGACACAGCTCAGAAGTCTGGCTCTGTGGGAAAGAAGAGCAGAGCATTAGACCTGGGGGCAAATGGCACCTCCTCTCCCCTGTCCCCACAAGGTTTTCCCCAGACACAGCCCCACTGTGGTAACCAGAGTGCTGCCCTCAGCTGTGCTGAGGCTAGGTCAACACCATCAGCCCCAAACGCTGATATTCCTTCTTTATATTCACACAGCATAAAGCAAAAATTGACTGCATGACCCACTGCCTGTTAGTTTAAGTTCAACAAGGCAGAGATTGGTTGAAAGAGGTGAGTTCCACAAAGCGCATTTGAAAATGTTCCACTTCCTCTGGAAAATAAAGTTGCCTCACTCACTTTGTATGAATCAGCTCATCTGGGAGAGGAATCCAAAACGGAATTGCGCCGAACAATCATAATTCTAACAAAGCCCTTATGAAGTGTCTAGTCAAAGTGAAATGGTTATTTAAAAACATCCTCACCAAATCCCTATGGATTAGCAACAACGTATGTCCTCTCTGAATCCTTCACAGGTATGTGTAACAGCATTTTCAGCTAAAACCAAGTTAATTATCTGTCTCTAACACAAGACCTTCAAACCCCACTCCATTACAACACCCTGCTTCCCAGGAAAAGGGACAGAGGCAGAATGGATATAAAGCAAGGAGCTGCAGCACGCAGGAGGGAAGGCACAACATACCCCATCGGTAACTGCGCGGCTCCGGCATGGTGGAATGCATCACCCTGCAAGTGAACAGGTCATGCTTGGTGGGGGTGAAGGGGGCATAGACCAGGCGCTGGAACTGCCACTTCTCGTTGAAGGACAAGTCCCCGTACTTGACGCCGGGAATGGGCTGCCCGTTCTTCAGGAGTTCGATATCAATCTTGGGTGGATGAAAGCCAGAGACGAAGCACTGGAGAGTGTTCTCCTTTCCTTCTTCGGCACGAGAACGTGCGTAGACTTCAACCTTCGGCGCCTCTGGAGAGAGGGGCGAGGGCGTGTGAGAAGCGGGGCTGCGGCGAGCATCGCCTCGATGCCAACGCTCGCCCACCCACCCGGGCACAGTGTCGCGGACCCCCCAGCCTCTCACCCCCGCCGGGACCCTTCGCGCCGCCCCAGGCACTCACCAGCGGCCGCGCCCAGGCCGAGCAGCGCCAGCAGAGCCAGCACACCGAGCGCCAGAGCTCCCCGCGCCATCGCCGCGGCTCGCTGCCCCGCCGTTTCTCGGAATGCCCCATCCCACCCACACTTCGCCTTTTATACCCGTCTGGACCCACGGCCAATCGTGGCGCGGAGCGGCCCTGACGTCATGAGTCGCCGGGCAGAAGGGGATCTCCGGGGTTGTGCGAGCCAGAACCGCGCTTTCGCTTTCGGTTCCGCGCTGGGCGGGGGGACACAGAGCCCGGGGCATCGGGCAACAGCGGCTGGACGTGAGCCCAGGTGGGCAATGGCACCTGGTCTGGACCAGCCCCGGTGGGGACGCAGGCCCAGGGCAGCGCCCGTCCCCTGTGCTGGGCGCTGCTGAGGCCACACCCCAAATCCTGGGGTCAGTTCTGCGCCGTTCACGACAAGAAGGACATTGAGGGGCTGGAGCGTGTGCAGGGGAGGGAACAGAGCTGGAGAAGGGGCTGGAGCACCAGGAGCAGCTGAAGGAGCTGGCGGGGCTCAGCCTGGAGAAAAGGAGGCTCGGGGCCACCTTCTTTCTCTACAACTTCCTGACAGGAGGGGGCAGGCAGGTGGGGTTGTGCTCTGCTCCCAGGGAACAAAGGAGAGGACAAGATGAAACAGCTTCAATTAGCACCAGGAAAGGTTTAGACTGGATCTTAAAGAAAAGTTCTTCTCTGAAAGGGCTGTCCAGCCTTGCCACAGGCTGCCAGGGTAATGGTGGAATCCTCATACCTAAAGGGATTTAAAAGCCTTGTGGATGTGTCATTTAGGGACATGGATTAGTGGTGGCCTTGGCAGTGCTGGAGGAATGATTTGACTTGATGGTCACAGAGAGCTTTTCCAACCTAAATGGGGGTAAAAGTCACCTCTTGCAGAAGATTTTGCATCCAGGGCTAGTATTGGTGGAGCAAGCCATCCACCTTCCTTAATGAACCTCTTTGAAAACCTGCGTGGAATGTCTCATTCCAGCAGCTGCAGGGTGAAAAAATGACGGTTGTTCAAGCACAGCACAGACTCCCTGACATAAAACATGAGAATTCTAACACCAAAGAGCCAGGTTTTCTGGTGCCTTCTCCAGAAGAACTGTGAACACCAAAGGCCAGCGAGGCTAGGAATGCCACTGAGTGTCCCAGTAAAGCTACTTGGAAAGAAAATAAAGGGAAAAGAAAGGCAAGTCACTGCTAGTGGAGAGAAAGCAGCAGCATGGTGTAAGTCCCAAAACACTCAGTCCCTGCTTTCTTAATTCACCTCTCAATGCAATTCATTAGAACACAAATTAAATTAACAAAGCATGTACGGAGAACATCCCAAAGGCAGCAGGTAAATCAGGAGAGGCCAAGCAAAGGAAAATCTTAAAAACACTTGTTATCAGTTCCCACTAGCCCAGCTCCTGCTGGGTTTGCTGGCTACTCAGTGAGCAGTGCCAGCCACGCAGCAGCTGAAAACACGCAATGTTTTTCTCAGTGTGGTGTAAACAGATGCAGCTGTGGCCAGAGCCTTATCAGGGATCTCAGGGCTCTGGCAGAAATAATCCCTGAGTGCTCTATCGGTGGCAGAGTTGTTATTAGGGTCACCACATCAGGAGTCACCAGCCTGGTCCAGCTGTCCCATGGGTGAATCTGGCTCTGCCTAAGTGGACACTGCCCTCAGCTCAGGGAGAAGATGGCAGGACATGGATCCTTTCCAGGCCCTTTGGGATGTGAATCTCTGGCAATGACTCTCTTGTAACCCACACCACCTGTTAGAATTTCCCAGTCAAGAGGAGTACAGTTCTTTTACATGATGTTTATAAAAAGCCACAAAGATTTGGTTAGAGTAGCCAAATTTTCCGCTTTTGGGACATTTCTGCTCTCATTAGCAGAATATTGGGAGAATTATTTGGGAGTGGGTGGCATGACCAAGGTGCTCCTGGTATTCAGGGGGATAACCCGCTATGCTTTGTGGGATGCAGAAATTTACAGTGTTAGCGTCGACACCTGCACCCGGTGTTACATGACCAGAACATTCAATCCCGACAGACCACATCCCACCGATTTTCCGTAACTCCTCAGAAGGATATCAGCTCTGAGAACACCACGGCGGCGGGGAAAGCCGGGCTGGGGCGATCCGTGCCCCGGGAGCCGCCGGCGGGCTCACCGAACCTCTCCACCCTCACGGCTCCCGGGGCTCCGGCATCCCCGTGCGGGGCAGTGCGCAGGCGCGGGCCGCCGCTGGGCGCCGCCATGCTGTACGGCAGGCGCATGCCGGGGCGGCGGGGGCGGCCCATAAAGGGGGCGGCGGGGGCAGCCCGGCCCCGGAGAGGGACCTGGGACGGACGGAGGGTGGGGGAGCGGGAGGAGGTGGCACCGCGGGATGGCGGAGGGCGGCGAGCGCATTGTGAGTGCCAGCCCTGCTCCGCTACCCCGTGCCCGCTGCCGCCTGCCGGCGTCCCGCTCTCTCTGCGCTGCTCGCTCTCCGGGGCTGGCGCTCTCCGGAACGGTCGGTCTCGGAGCAGACTCTGCCCTGGAGGTGCTGGTGGGATGCTCTTCCCTGCCTTGTCCTCGCGTGTCGCTTGTGCCCTCCTAGCGGGTGTTCACTCTGGAGCCCGAGGGTGTCTCAGCCCAGCCGCACCGTTGCCGTTCCGGGCCGGCATTCGCCGGTGCCGGCGCCTTCCGTGGGCTGAGCCTGCGGGTGCTGTCCTCGCTGGCAGTGCCGCTGGCTCCCGCCTTTCTCTTTCCCAGCTGTGAGCCCTGTGGGTTGCCTGGCACCACCAGCAGAGTGAGGGGGAGGTTGGGTGCCCCCCACATGTTAGGGTTACCTCTCCCTTAGCGAGGAATCTGCTGCTTCCAAATCCAGATTCTCGAGGATTTTCTGCTGGTGGAAGATGCGCTTCTGCTGGAAGAGATGGCCGAGGAGGATGAGGAGCTTGATCTGTACAACGAGATGACTTTTGGGTTAGGTAAGACCTCAGGGGAGTCCTGGTGTTGGAGACCTGTGGGGGAAGCAGACACCCTGGTGGGCACTGCCCAGGCATTGACCCGCACTGCTGTGCACTGCTTCCCCCCTCCAAGACCGAGACTCCACAGAGGAGGATGTCCCAAAGCTCCTGGTGGTACCGGAGATAAGCCCTGAGGTGGCCAAAGCACTGGTAGAGGCAACTGGAAGAGCAGCTGAGCAGCTGGCCAAGGAGGAAGGTGGGGTAGAACCAGAGGTGGAGCCGGTTAACTCTCAGTTCAAGGAAGAGGTAGATGAGCTGGGGACTGAGGAACAGGAGGAAGATCAGGAGTGCTTTGAGGAGCCCAGCGAACTGGGAGACCCAGCAGTGATGAGAGTCGTGCGGAGCAAACCTACACTGGAGGTGATGTGTGAGCGGACAGGGGGTCCTGCCGCTCCCCCTCCCTCCCCACACCTGTGGGTCCTGCCCCACAGGGGGCACTGGGGCAGGGAAGCAGACCTTTAATTCCCCTTTCCTTGCAGAGCCAGGACTCAGCAGTGCTGGACAGCAGGATTGGTACTTGCTGGGGAGAGTTTGGCAAGAAGGACATGGTAAAAATGTCCCCACCTATCTGGTGATGAGGTGGGGTGGCTCCTGCGGTGTCCCCTGCTCTCTCCTCCTGTTCACTTGCCTCATGCCAACATCTCCCTGTTTTCCAGCTGGCGATGGATCCCATGGCGTGGAGCTCCTGCCCTGGCAGTGTCCCGTGCCACCCCATGCTGGAGGTGGGTACCTCCAGCCAGAACTTCCAGGAGTGGCCAAGGGCTCCCCACTACTATGACAGAAGTCACACAGGGAATTTGGGGCACCTGGGGCATCTCCAAATGGCTCTGGAGGTGCAGAGATATGTCTTGGGTGCCAAGGCTGTGAGTGCCCACCCAAAGCAGAGCCTGGGTTTGAAGGCAAAGTTTTTGAGTTTGGGGGGACTGGGACCCCCATGCTGGGTGGTCCCATGGGTCCCCAGCTGCTCCACATTACCAGTGTGGGAGCCCAGCTGGTGCATGGTCTTGATTGAGCAATGACCAAAGGTATTGGTGAGCGGACCGTTGATGAGGGAACTAAACTGTTCCCAGCTGTGTCCTGTTCTCACCTGCTGCTGCCTCCTCCCTGCAGGATAAAGCCATCCTCCAGGTCCTGGATACACCTCCATCATCTGCCAACATGGCCCTCGACTTCCTTGGCTCTTCTGTGCAGAGGGGCTATGGGGGCTCTCCCCGGCTCAAGTCTCCTGACTTACGACTGATGTCCCCCAAGCCTTTCCCCCGGTGCTTTCTCCAGCAGGTGACAGGTTTGGGGGTGCTCTTGCATCCCTTTTTTCTCTGCCTCCCCTCTTTGGAGGTGCAGCTTTGAGGACAGGCTTGTCTGAGTGACACCTTCTGTCTCCTGTTTGTCACCAGGCACCCCTGATGTCCCCTCGACCCTTCCCACCGGCTTGCAGACCGCCTCCACTCTTCTCTCCCAGCCAGGTAATGGGGTGGGCTTTGAGCCACTGCCACGGCCCCACTGAGGTGGCCCTGCAGTGGCAGGGGATAGGGAGAGCAGCACTATCTGTGGGTAGCACTTTGCCAGGGGAATGGGAGCCAGAACCCAGCACAGAGCTGGCTGACCCCTCTGGGATGCTCAGAGGGGAAGGCTCAGAGCCCTGATGATCTCTCTCCCTCTCAGGCGGCAGGGTATGCACCTCCAAGCCCTTTCCGGCCTGGGTCCCCCACCGTGGGCAGTCCACCACGGCCCCTGGGCATGCACTTCAGGCCCATGTCCTCTTCTTTGGACCCTGCTCTCTTCTTCAGCCCCTCAGCCACGGGCCAGCTGAACTTCAGGTAGCAGGAATGGGATTTTGGGGTGGGACTGGAGGGGCCCTACAAAGCAGCTGGGGGTCACCTTGCTCTGGGGGTGTGCCAAAACCCCCCTTTGACCCCTGTCTGGTGTCCCCTGCAGCACACCCAGCCACATGACTCAGCTGCACCCTCAGCACCAGCGCATCCTGATGCAGCAGCGGGGCAGGCAGGTGCAGAGGTATGGGGATCTTTTGGGTGCAGGGTGGGCTCTGGGTGGTCACAGTGGGCTGAGGTCTTCTCCTGTGCCAGTGTCTCCCCCAAGAAGCTGTGGTCTCGTAAAGTGGACCCTTATGCTGGGCTGATGACTTCCAAGGAGAAGGACTGGGTTGTCAAGGTGCAGATGATGCAGCTGCAGAGTGAGAATATGGATGATGACTACTACTACCAGGTGAGCCCCTGCTAGCAGCACCTGCTGCTTGTTCTCCTCAGGGTGGGGCTTTGGGAGCTGGAGAATCTCTCCAGGACTGGTGGAGGGGACTCCTGGCTTTTCCTGTTGTTACAGACCTACTACCACCGGCTGGAGCGCAAACAGGCGGAGGAGGAGCTGCTGGGCAGGCGCAACAAGCCCCCCAAGCTGGTCACACCCTTCATCCAAAAAGTAGAGACCTATGACTCTGGTAAGGGGCTGGGGCAGGTTTTGGGGGCCTGGATGAGGAGTTCTGGGATGTGGTGTCATCGTGTTCCTGCTTTTCCGTAGTGGTGCGCATCGCTGGGTCGCTGGGCCAGGTCACGGTGTCCACCTGCTACAGCCCTCGCCGGGCCATTGATGCTGTGCACCATGCCCTCGTAGAGGAGGAGGTAGGTTAAGGGGAGCTGGGCTGGTTGGGGTCCTGAATTGCCAGGAATGCTGCTTTAGGAGCTGCCCTGAGCAGTGGGACAGGGCACACAGTTGGAGGAGGTGCCACCTCAGCAGTGGCAGCTTGTGCCCGGCCAAGGGGTGGGATTGGGCTCTGGCCAGTTGTAGCTGGCCATGGTTTCTCCATGGGACTGCTCTGTGTCCTGAAGTCACCTCTGATCCCCAGGGAGCAGCTGGCCCAGCGCTGGGCTGGTGGCAGTGTCTGGGGATGGCTGTAACCTTTGTGCCTTCCTTTCTACCCTCCCAAAGGCCGCAGGGACCCACCGGCTGCGGGCGCTGCACAGGATCGAGAAGGTGAGTGAGTGGTGATTTGAGGAATGGCAGGATGGTCCAAGTGTTCTGTTTTCATCCAGGGATTTCTCTAAGGGGACATCTACCTAGGCAGAGTCCTGGATAGCCAGTTGGTAGAAGATGCTCCTTACCTTGTGTTGTTTCTCCAGCTTTTCCTGCAGCTGCTGGAAGTGGAGGAGGTGCAACAGAAAATGTCCCTGGGGGAGCAACAGTCCCACAGGCAGGAGCAGAAGAGCCAAAAAGTGGAGAGTATCTACCAGGCCTTGAAAATCAGGGCTTGCAGCAGCGAAGAGTGAGTCTGTGCTGTGGGGAGAGGAGAGCAGGCAGCATGTCCTGATCCTTGTGGATTTGAGATGGTCATTGATGAGCAGGTCTGGGTCACAGGATTGGGTCCTTCCTTCCATGTGTCACTGCAGCCTGTGCTGACCCTGCCTGTGCACCTCATCCTCCAGTGGAGCTGATGCTGGTCCTTTTGGATGGACAGAGATGCTCCAGGTCCTTTGGGATTTGTGCCAATGGAGCCTTTGTTCCCAGGGAGGCAGAAGATGAATTCCTGCAGCTGCTGTGTGTGCGGAAGGGCAAGAAGCTTGTGGCCCGGCTGCTGCCCCACCTAATTGGAGAGCAAAGGAAGAAGATCCTGCTGACCATCACCCATCACCTGTGCTTCCTCATGAAGAAGGACATGCTGGATGAGGCAAGCACCTCTAGCCAGGGCAGGGATGGCCTGGGCTGTCTCCTTCCTCCTCTGTTCTTGCTGGTGGTGGCACTCTGGGCAATGAGGGGGGCCTGTCTTGTGGGGTTAGCATGAGACAGGAGCCTCTTCCCATCCTTGGTGAGGAGAAGGTCTCCAGGAGTCAGCCACAAGCAGTCTTGGTGGCAGTGACGCTTCCCTCCAAGTGCTGGGATGAGGGTGTGGCTGTGACAGGTCAAAGGATCTCAGATTCCTGCTCTCTCCTCTGCCCTGCCCAGTCTCTCCCCCTGCTCTACAGCCCATTGAATGAGGTAGTGGGTGAGGTGACCTTCAGCAAACTCATCGAGGTCCTGCAGGAGCTCACCCAGCCTCTACCCGAGTCTTCAGAGCTCCCCCTCACTATGGCCTTGAAGAACCAGGTACGTGGCCCTGAGCCTCATTGTGTCCCTGGGCTGCCACTGCTGCTGGCTGTGATACTTCTGGTGTTTTCCTGCAGTTTGGCATCTCCTTGCTCTATTCCCTGCTGAGCCATGGAGAGAGGCTGCTGTCCTCACGTGTGCCACTGAAGCCATGCCGAGGGGACTTCGAGGCATGGTGAGGAGCTGTGTGAGCTGGGGGAGGGGGGTGCCACCGCTCTGTGGGGTGCTCACCCCCTGTGCTGGTGCCCCCAGGACGGACATGGTGTACCTGATGTCGCAGGAGCTGTCTCGCCTGCCCACAGCCTCGCTGGCAGAGCCTCTCTTCTTGCCCAGCAACCTTGTCCTGCTCTTCTGCCGCTACCTGGACAAGCAGACTGTCTACCACCTGGCAGCCAAGATGGCTGAGTGAGTACTGCCTAGAATGGCTCCCTGCCTCCCCTGGGGATCCCCTGGGGCAGAGGGGCAGACAGCTGCTTCCAGTCCCCCCTTGGAATGATCTCCAGATATCTACTGGGCTGAGCTGCTCCTGGTGCCTTTGCTCCCACTTCTCTGGGACGGATCAGCAACCTGATAGTCCAACCTCATCCTTTCCCTGCAGGTGCTCCCCGCTGCCCACAGAGGCTGATGTATTGTGCTGAGCCCTGGGGGCTGGGGATGGGCTCTGGAGCCGACAGTGCTGGGAACGGGCAGGGCCCGATGCCAAGGCTTCGGAAGTGAACACTGACCCTGGTGCAGGGCACTCTGGGTGACTTGGGCAAGGGCAGGGCTGGTGCTGAGGGGCTGATGCCACCCTGTCCTGCTGCCTGGGAGCACGGGGGGTGGGTGGGTGTAACTTATTTTGGCCTCCCCCCTGGCAGTGGTGGGTGCTGGGTCACGGCAGGGGCTGAGGTGGGGCACAGGGGCGCTGGGAGCACCTGGGAGGGGGTTTTGTCTATGGCACATTCTGTACAGTGCTTGAAATGAAATAAAAAGGTGATGAATGAGCTCCTCTGGCTCCTGGGGGCAGCTTATGTTGGATGCACAGTGGTCCTATGGGCATTGCTGGGCAGGGAGACCCCTGGCCTGGGACAGGGAAGGGAGGGATGCTCAGAGGATCGAGGAAGAGAAAGGAGTGCTTGGAGAGGGGATCAGAGGCCCCACACACCTGGTCACACAGGGAGGGGAATGTGCAGGGAAAGAAGAGATGTGGTGGAGAAGATAAGTCAGAGCTTGTCCTGACAGGGAAGTAAAGATTTGTGCAGGCATCTGGCAACACATGGGAAGGATATGGTGGGGAGGTCTTAAACATATGTGGTAGGTAGTGAAGCACCTCTTGTCTCTGATGAGCTCCCAAAGGCTATTTAGAGTGAAGTCTTCCAGTTGTGGTCACAATGAAGTACCTTGAGGCATCTTTCTAAGCAATTCTGACTGCCCCAAGCTGATCTTCACTTTTGTATCTGAGGCTGAGTGTGTGCAATGTCTGCTCTCACTGTGGGAATCTTGGTGGCTCCTGCCTGGGATGGGATTTCCCCTAATCCTATGGGACAGCTGGGATGGGACCACCTCCACCCGTCCAGGGGTCTAAACCTGACACCCACAGCCTGGTATTCAAAAGAGGTTTGCAGCAGAAAGTTGTCTCATCCTCAGACTGTCCAAGTTCCAACCCTGAGTGGGTGAAACTGCTCCTTTAAAAGCGGCATCCTTCAGAGGCCAAAGGGAGTGTTTACAGAGAATAAGGCTGTGAGAGCTTGGGTGGGATTTATCTCTACTGCTCATCAAGGTAGCTCAGTTTCTTCTGCTTCAGAGTGCAAAGGACCTCCCAATCCTTCTGGCAGCTGTATCTCCTCCTGCTGCCTCTCTTGCTCATCTTAAAATGTGCTCCTCATGCTTTGTTCCTAGGGAATTTTCTGGAACAGCTCTGTTCATTCCTAGCC
Source organism: Phainopepla nitens (assembly GCA_013400175.1). Classification (NCBI taxonomy): domain Eukaryota; kingdom Metazoa; phylum Chordata; class Aves; order Passeriformes; family Bombycillidae; genus Phainopepla; species Phainopepla nitens. Next base: position 128,374 of record VXBQ01006393.1, on the reverse strand, counting down.
ATCCTCATCTAAAGAGTGACACTGGCAGGTGACATGGGGTGAGCCCCTCATTCCAAACCCACTGAGGCAATCTGGGAGGATTCCAGTGTGGGGTCTCACCTGCCAGTGAAAGAACAGACCTTGCTGTTACAAATCCCAGGGAGAATTTCAGGCAGGAGGGAATCAGCAGCTGCTCATTGATAGCAGGAATTGGGGAGGATGCTGGCAAGTCCTTCAGATAAGGATAAGCCGTGTTCTGTTTTCTGTTTGCTCTTTGCCTGGGAGCCAGTGTGGATGAAGGATGGAAGTGTGAACTGGCTGCAAACATGTACTAGACCAAGTTCTCTAGAATGGGAGGTTGGAGATCTCTGCTGGATTTTGCTGCTCCATTACAGGAGACAGCTGAGGGAAAAGAAGGAAAACCCATCTCTTCGTTACTCTCTCACAGCCAAGTGGCTCACAGCACCCAGTGCTTCCCACCTGGAGAAACAGACCTTCTCCGTGGGGCAGCACCTAGGAATGGATCCAGCTGAGGGGTGCCTGGCAGGTCAAGGACCCCCAGATCATTCACCTGCATCTGGATGTTCTCCCTTAATCCAGAGCTGATGAAAGTCCAGGGTGTCTCATCTGCCCTGCCCAGCTCCTCCCGGTGCTCTCCTGAGAGGATTTTTGGCCCCACAGGACCCATGACTGTGGGCTGTCACTGTCTTGGGGGAAAGGGGTATATGGAGCTCACCCTGGAATGGGGGCTCATCCAGGACTGTCATGGGTATTGTATGGGGTTAATACCGAAACACCTTCAAGGTGTGTGTCTCATCCTGTGGTGTCGGGGTGCGTGTAAGGGGCTTATCTGGGGATGCCTTGTGGGAGTATGGGGTTAATCCTGGGATGTCTTGAGGTTATGGAGCTTATCCTGGGAGGTTTTGCTGGGTGTATGGAGTTCATCCTGGGATGTCTTGAGGTTATGGAGCTCATCCTAGGTGGTTTTGCTAGGTGTATGGGGTTCATCCTAGGATGTTCTGGGGGGTTACAGGGTTCATCCTGGTCTACCTCCAGGCCATGAGGCTTATCCTGGGATGTTTTTGGTGGTGTAGGACTTATCTTGAGATGCTTTGAAGGGGTATGGATCTCATCCTGGGATGTCTTGGTGGGTATAGGTTGCATTCTGGGCGTTTTTAAGGTCTGAGGCTCATCTTGCAAAATCTTCATGGGTATTATGACTCATCCTGGGATGACTTAAGTGGTTTAGGGCTCATCCCGGGATGTCTTGGTGAGTGGATGGGGTTCATCCTGTGACATCGTCAGGATCTGGGACTTATCCTGGAACATCGTGGGGGCGAATATGGCTCATCCTGGGACACCTTCAAGGTATGTGGCTCATCCTGTGATAACTGCAGTGGTATAGGGCCCATTCTGGGTAGTCTTGGAGTTTGCATGGTGTTCGTGCTGGGACATCTCTAGGTTATATGGCTCAGCCTGAAATGTTTTCAGGGTGTACAAGGCTCATCCTGGGATGATTTTTTTGGGGGGGAAGGGGCTCAACCTGGAGTGTTCTGGGCGACGCGGGGGTCAGGGCCCGGGCTGCGGAGGGGACCGCGGGGGTCAGG
>VXBQ01006393.1:111903-126343 GCA_013400175.1 Phainopepla nitens | reverse complement strand
GGGGGCGCTGCGGGGCCGGGCCCGTGTGTGAGGGGATTGCCCGGGGCATCCTCCGGGCTTGGTGAAAATAGTGCGGAACACCCCCAAATAAAGGGAGCGGGGGCGATGCCTGTGCTGTCGTGTCCCTTCAGCGGGGGCTGCGGAGGGGGAGCCGCGGGGCCGGGAGGGGCTCACAGAGCGGCTGCCGTGGCTGTGGGACTGGGAAAAGGCTTGTGCTCGGCGGCGCCCCGATTCCCCGGGGCTGTGGCCTCTCCGCTCCTGCAGAACTACTGCCCAAAGCCGGCTTGGATGGAGCGTGGAGCAGCCCCCTCTGGTGAAAAGTGTTCCTGCCTGTGGCAGGTGGTGGAACGAGGGGGTTCAAGGTCCCTCACGACCATCCTGCAGCGGCAGCCACAGCTCTTTGCTGTGTAGCTTGTGAGGGAAGAAGCCCCATCTGCCTTCCCCCAGCATCATCAGCTCTGGTCCCCTCACAATCCAGAGGGTGCTGGCGTGGCTGCCGTGGTTCCTTCAGTCTGACATTGAGGGTGGTGTTGGGGGGGTGAGGTGACAGGACACATCCAGCGTCCCCTGCTCGCTTAGGGCTTTGTGCTGGGCTGCAGGAGGGTCTGGTGGAGCTTGTTGAGCAAACCAGGTGCTGCTGCACAAATCCATGCTGAAGGTGGAGGTGTGAAGGGTGTCAGCATCTTTCCTTGTTCCCAGCAGTGTCCTGTGCAGGAAGTCCAGCTTGCTGAAGGCTGGTGGCATTAACTCGTGCTGACATTGTCCCAGGTTTGCTCCGGGCAGTGTCCAGCAGGCAGGAGGCAAGTTTAAACAGTGGCTGGTGCTTTCCCAAGCTGAATCCCAGTCAGCTGAATTTTCCCAGTCAGCCATTGGCTTCTGGTCCTTGGGATCAGCATCTTCATGGAGCGAGGATCTCAGCTAGAGGGGCCACAGAAGCTCTTCCAGCAGCCTGGAGGCTGGAATGCTGTGGGGTTGATTCCCTGAGCTGTGCCCACCTCACACAGACTTTTTCCAGGCTGCCTGATCCAGCTGGAGGCTCAGGAGGAGTTGGTGTCTGTGGCAGGAAGTTCCCCAGGAACATTCTGCAGTTTTCTAGCCTAGGGAGGCCTCGAGCAGGGGACTGTGGCCGTGACCAAATGAACCTGCTGGGAATGGCCTGGCCAAGCTTCTCCTGCCCCTGACACAGAGCCAGAGCTGTCTCTGCCCTGCTTCTGGTGCAGCTCCTGCCTGGTGTCTGTGAGCCGTGCTTGTGTTTCCCTTTTGCAGCAGGAAAAAAGGTAGATTTGGGGGAATGTGGATAGACTCTGACCTTGGCTGAAACTCACACTGCTCTGGGCAAAACAGCAGCTGGGTTGTGTGTTTGGAAACGTGGAAGAGTTCAACCCTGGGCTTTGCGAGAGGAAGGTGCTGGTGTATATGGCAGGCTCCAGGTCATGGAGATGGTCTGGAGCTTCTCAGGACTTTTCTTTGGTGAAGGACTGGAGGGGGTAGGAGGTGGCTTGATGGTTTGTGGCCCACCAGGAGGGGTGAGCATGGGATTTCATGGGAATCACACATCCCTGTGCTGGGAGGGGAGGCTGGTGAGCCACGGCAGCTTATCAGGTGTTTGGTTTTGTTGTGGAAGCCACTGTCACAACTAATACGTGACTGTTCTTGTGACCTGGTGGCTTTGCTTGTCTCTGCCCTTGAACACGAGGAAAACACTTTCTGGGAAGCAGGGGAGGCAGATCTGCCTGGCTGCCAGCTCAGGTGGCTCAGCAGCACCTGGGCATGGCCAGTAAGGGCTTGTTTGGGTCAGAGCTGAGCAGAACTATCTGTCTGCTGACACAGGTTGGATCCCTGTGTGACCACAGCCCTTTCTAGGGATGCCTCTAAGGATCAGCTCTTCCCAAACAAGTTCTGTTTCCCTGTGGTGAGCATCAGGCTGGCACGGGGGGAGCTCTGCCCTCACGTGTGGTGTTGGGGGGTGCTGAATCCAGCCCCAGAGATGGCTGGTGTCCCATCCTGGGCTGCTCTAACAGGGCCACGGCTCCTCTGTAGCAGCAGATGGAGAAGTAGGAACAGGGCATGGCGCTTTCGTGTCTGAGGAACTAAATTTAAGGCAAACTGGAAAGCAGCTGTGGTAGAAAACCTCTTTGTCCATGCACAGTGGGGTTCTTTTTGAGCCTGAAGATTTCCTGGGGATGCAGAGGAGCTGTGTGAGCCCTTTCCTCATAGCTCACCACTGGTACCAGTCTTGTTGGCTTGGACACTAGTCTGAAGGACCCTGGGGGGATGTTTGGCATGGAGGGTCTCTGCTCCCCGCTCTCCATCACTGACAAACATAGCTCGTGCCTTTAACTGCTGTGATCCAAGCTGGGAGCAGTCCCTCCTCTAGGAAAACATCCTAAAACACAGCAGCTTTTGCCATCAAGTGAGTGTTTTGATGGCTGTTTTATTTTTACCACCCAAAGATGTGAGCCCACCTCAAAGAAAAGCTGCCTCAGCACGCCTTCACTCCTTCAGGAGCAACGTGATCCCATGGTGCTTCCTTGCTGGAGAGAGTGCCAGGGAGCTGCTGGTTCAGAGTGCCTCTGATAGAGCTCCATTTGCTGCCCATCAAAGACCTGTTCTGTTCTCTGCTGGGACCTACAGAGTAGCACTTGCTGTCCCCTCCTTCCTTGGGATATCTGTCTGCCTGCAAATGAGGGATGATTTGGGATGCAGGCGTCTCTAACAGGAATGCTGGAGCAGTATAAAAGCTCTCGAGTGGGCTGTCCCCTTGTCCCCAGGCCTGCTCCCAGCAGCCAGGGTGGTCCTTCCTGGGCAGAATCTGGCTCCAGAGTTCAGTGTGATGCTTGTTGTCCTTAAAAGTGGCAGAAAGGGTGATGCTGAAGGGTGAGTGGAAAGGCACAGGGTGGTGGACAAGGAAGGTGGCATGTTTGCTCCTCCATCCCTCAGTGTCAATGACCTGTCTGACCTTTTAATCCTCTCTCAGAGCAACTCCCCGCCCCTGAAAGCAGAATCTCCTCTCCCTGTGAGCAGCTCCTCCAAAGAGAATGGAGTTCATGTGGAGCAGGATGATCAGGACCTATTTGCAGGTGAGTCTCTGTGTGCTGGGCCTCTCTCAGCTCCAGGCCTGGAGTGGCAGTCCTAAAATGTTCATAACCAAAAGCAGATGGTATTTCCTTATCCCAAACACATGTTGGGGCTTGCTCTGGTGCTGGGTTCGGGAAGGTCGGAGCAGCCTCGGCCGGGTCTCTGGGATAATCCTGCCACAGGACTAACTGTTGGGGAGCTGAAGAGGATTACAGTGGGGGTTGCTTTTGTTGCTTTAAGCCCTGAGGTGGTGAGTGTCTCCTCAGAGTTAAAGGATTTTTCTTCTCCACCTTCTCCTGACTCCAAGGCAGTGGAAGAAGCATGTCTAGTGTAGACCTGGCTCTTCCCAAGGAATAGGAAACACAGCCCTCCTCAGCAGGGGAAAATGAGGAGGGTCAGACATTCCCCAGCCCTGGCAAGATGGGCTGAGAGTAAATTTTGGATACTTCTGCTAAGAGGTGGAAGTTTTTACATCCTCCAGAGGGAGAAGTGACCTGAGAAAGAGCCTTCCTCCCAGGCTGGCCCATGTGCCAGGTAAAATCTGCCTTGGCTGTAGCAGCTCCTCTAGCACACAGCAAGGAGCTGATCAGTGAGAGGTGATGCCTGGCTCCTTCTGGAATAAGAAGTTCATTGGATTAACATAATGTTCTCCAGCAGGATTGATCAAATGCTCTTACTGCAGTGACAATGTCACTGCACTTCCCAGTGCTTACAGGTGCTCTCCCTATGGATTTCTTTGCTAATTAAGACTATTGTTACTTCCCTGATCCTGTGAATCAAAGAATATTGCAATTGCCTTTCCAGAAACCCCAAGAGAGACTGACCCTTGCAAACTTCTTTTGACAGATGCCACTGTGGAGCTGTCCCTTGACAACACTCAGAACAACCAGAAGAAGGACGTGGCCAAAGCATCCAATCCTTTGTCCTCATTAGAAGTAACAGCAAGTTCTTCTAGAAACCTTTCAAAGAGCTATGAGGAGGTGAGAATTGCTCTTCCAAACTGTCCTGCTGGTTTCAAACTGTCTTTGGCAGGAACCTCTCTGTATACTCAGTTGTAAACGTGAATCTTAAACGACGTAATTAATATGTAATTGCCTTATTGAATGCCCTGCTTTGTATCTTGGGCCAGCAGTCTGAGCCTGATACCACTGGAGTGGGGCTCAGGTCAGCCTGGTGGCATTTCTGCTTGTGTGGAGGTCCAGATTGCTTCCAGAGCTGTAACAGTGGTGGATCTGGTCCTGAGGAGTTCTGCAGTTTCTTCTTGGGGCTGAACAGTTTGTGCATCAGTCTGGGCAGATAGTGTGGTAGGAATGACAAGCCCAGTTTGGGATCCTTGCCTGGACCACGGTGAGGAGCTGGAAGGCTTTATAGAACAGAGGTGCCCTGATAGGGGGATGAGCTCAGTGTAATGGTTTGGGGTGGGTTGAACCTGGGTTTCCTGGTTTTGACTTGCTGTCCTTGTGTGCTTTCTCCAAACAGCTGGAGGAAGAGGAGCAGGAGGACAAATTTGACCTGACTGTGGGAGTGAGTGACCCGGAGAAAGTTGGTGAGTTACTGTCCTGCAAGGTGAAAGGGTGAGGGGAGCCAGGCTTGGCCCTGCACTCCTGCCCCTGGGCTGTCTCTAAGCACAAACCTGATCCTTGAATAACATCTCCAAGGCTTCCCCTGGCATCTTAAAGAAATGATGCTGCACAGAGCCCAGGGTGAGAACAAGCAAGGCAGAGACAGGTTCTAGAAAGCCCAGAGCCAGGTTTTTGGGATTCGTGGTGCCTGGCATTGTGGTGACCAACTTGGCATGACCTGCAGGCAGCACTGCCCCGTGTGGAGCTGGCACGGGGTAAGCAAAATTCCCTTAACCTGAAACTGAGTGCATTATTCCATGCTCTGGCACATTCCCTGGAAGCTGGGCTTGCCAGGGAAGCAACTCTGGCTTCAAAATGAGAAGCAAGAGGGTTTCTGCCTGTTGAACGAGGGGTCAGTGTCATGACCGGCCATATGGAAGTTCCTGGGGTGCAGAAAACCAAAGGTGATGTCTGATCCCAGCCAGCAGAGCAGCCTCACGAGTGGCAGCTTGTTCCCACTCCATGGCTTGTGATCTCTGGAGCTGGGAGGTGTAAATCAGAATGTGTCTTAAGGGTAGCACTGGAGCTCGGAGGATGCCCTTCAGATGAACTGCCAGGTGAACAAGGGGATTTCTGTGTGAGCTGGAGCAAACTGCCTGTGGTGTTCCAGGATGCAGCCCCATCCAGCCTGACTTGCATCCTGTGAATAGACTGTTTCATGTGCCCCACAGCCTCGGAATTGTTGGGGTCTGAGCAGATGTGTGGAGCCAGCCCAGACGCTGCTGGCACAACAAGTGCCCAATTGTCAGTGCTGGCTCCTGTAGGAAGTGTGGGAAGGGATAAGCAGGTTGGGAAGTGGCTGCTGGGCAGGAGTCCAGGGCCATGCAGCAGGATGCTGCCTCTGGTTTTGCAGGAAGATCCAGGGCTCCCTCAGACCCAAAATCAGGATCACTGAGGCAGGAGAAGGTCAGGAGCCTTGTGCTTTGTGTTCAGGGAATAGTGGAAAATGCTGATGTTGTGATCCCAACACCTTCTTCCTGTTTTCCTTAGGGGATGGCATGAATGCCTACGTAGCCTACAAAGTGTCAACACAGGTATGTCTAACCCCTCTATGTCTAATTTTCCATTATTTTTCCAGGCTCAAAGACAGCTGGACTGTATGTCCTTAGCCAAGCTAGCAGTGACCTAAATAAACAGGATGCCTGAATGCCTTGTTCTGTGGATTCAGGAGTTATAATCCACAAAGGATGAGCCTAGCTGAGGAATAGGGTTGGAATCTATTTGAAAGGAGACTGGCTTTATTTTCACAGCCAGTTACCTCTCTGCAGCCTTGGCTGATGCTCAGGATTGGAGGGAGCAGCAGCTCCCTCCTCTGGGAGAGTCCCTGAGCCCAGGGCTGCTGCTGAAGGTTCTGTGCCAGCAGCAGCATCAGATTGAGCTGACTTGAGCTCAACACTCTCTGCAGAGCTGCTGCTGTTGTTGCATTCACATCAGGACCTGTTCCCCTCAGTTTCCATGAGAAATGCAGCTGGTGGAATGCCAGAGTCCTGGGCTCTGGAAAGTTGGTCCAGCTGCCTGTACCATGGTTGTTGGGCCACAGGCAACCTGTGGTCTGAAGAAGAGACTAGAGGATTTGTTATCCTTAATTTCTGTTCTTCAAACTCAGTCCGAAGCACTGGTGGCCCCAGTAGTCTTTAGGTGACCTGAGGGGTGTGTCCCTGTTCCTGTGTGGAGCAGGGATGATGGGATTAGGCAGTGGGCAGGGCTTACTGCCCGTGGGCTACAGCCCATGGCTGCAGGAACAGCTGCTTGTTATTTAATGCCATTAATGCTGCTGCTGGCTCCAAGGAGAACCCAGCTGGGAGGGAAACTGGAAAACCTGGGCCAAAACTTGCTCTGCTCACATCTTGCAGAGCTGGTACTGTCCTGCTTCATCCCAGAGGTGCTAGCAGGCAGAGCTGGCAGGGCCAGGCTTTCCTGGGGGAGTGTGACCCAAGTGTCACCTCTTCCCCAGACCAGCATGCCGATGTTCAGGAGCAAGCAGTTCTCAGTCAAAAGGAGGTTCAGTGACTTCCTGGGGCTCTATGAGAAGCTGTCGGAGAAGCACGCCCAGAACGGGTTCATCGTCCCTCCGCCGCCCGAGAAGAGCCTCATAGGTGAGTGAGGAGCTGCACTGCACCAGTGCTGGTCCTTCCCAGCTCTCGTGGGTCCTTCTGATGGTGAGCTCTGTGCCTGAAGACAGGCCTCCAGCAGTCTCAGAGCTCACAGAGAAGCTGCAGAGTAGACAGGGAAAATAATCTGGGTTCTGTGGCACAGACAAAGCTCTGGCTCCATACTTGGAGCTCTGGACTTAAATCCTTGATGGAGTTCACAGATGCCTCCCCACCTGCTTGGTGAAGAGCAAAACCTCTGTGGTGTCACTGAATTGCTGTTCACTTGAGTCCAGTCCATTGCTTTGCCTCTTTCCTGCTTTGCCTCTTTTCCTTGGGTATGAGCAGATTTCACATTTCCAAAGTCTTATTCCTATTGTAAGATTCCTCTCCTCCACTGTCACCCTGATAGTCTGTAATAAACCACTTTACCTTGTGTGTAGAGTTTAGAGCAGCTCATTAATCACATATCTTCCTTCTGTGCTAGGCATGACCAAAGTGAAAGTTGGGAAAGAAGATTCCTCCTCTGCAGAGTTCCTAGAAAAACGTCGGGCTGCTCTGGAGAGGTATGACCCCATCGGCTGTCCCTGAACTGAGTCAGGGACCTCAGAGAGGTCTGGCACGTGTGGTCTTCATGGTGGCATCACCAAATTCCCCAGGGAGACAGGAACACTGGTGGGTGAATTAGAACAGTTGTTGGCTCTGATTTCCAGCTCCCCAACTGCTGTTGTGGAGTAAATCCCAAGCTGTGTGGCTGTGGTGGCTCAGAGCCAGATTTACTACAGCCAGAGTAACTCCTGGAGCTGTTCTCCCACAGGTACCTACGGAGAGTGGTCAGCCATCCAACCATGCTGCAGGACCCGGACGTCAGGGAGTTCTTGGAGAAGGAGGAGGTCAGTAGTGTGGAGTAATCCTTGGGAGTGCTGAAGGAAATGGACCTTGAGCAGTTAACGAGGCAGGCTCTCACAAAGCTCAGTGGGAAGTGGCAGAACCCTGTAAGAGTGGGAGCTGGTGTTGACACCGGGTGCCCACCAAAGCTGCTGAACCGTCCCCTCAGCTGGGCATGAGGGAGAAAATAAACAAAAGGCTTGTGGGTTGAGTTAAGGGCAGGGAGAGATCACTCAGCAGTTACCTCATGGGCAAGACACAGTCATGGAATGGCTTGGGCTGGAAGGGACTTTAAAAAGTCCATCTCATTCCACTCCCCCTGCCATGGGCAGGAACACCTTCTGCTATCCCAGGTCGCTCCAAGCCTCATCCACTGGCCTTGGACACTTCCAGGGATGGGCAGCCACAGCTTCTCTGGGAAACCTGTGCCAGAGCCTCATCACCCTTACAGCTAAGAATTTCTTAGCAATATCCCATCTGTCCCTGCCCTCTGGCAGTGGAAACTCATTTCCCATCATCCTGTCACTCCAGGCCTTGNGTCCCTGCCCTCTGGCAGTGGAAACTCATTTCCCGGTTGAGTTAAGGGCAAGGCCTTGTCCCCAGTCCCTCTCCAGCTCTCCTGAAGCCCCATTAGGCACTCAGTGGGGCTCTGAGGTCTCCCCAGAGCCTTTTCTTCTCCAGGTGAACACCCCCAGCTCTCCTAGCCTGGCTCCATCTCCTAAGGCAAAGCAAACCTATTCATTCCTTTCCAGCTCCCAAGAGCAGTAGGAACCCAGACCCTGAGTGGAGCAGGAATAATGAAGATGTTCAACAAAGCCACAGATGCTGTCAGTAAAATGACCATCAAGATGAATGAATCGGACATCGTAAGTGTCAGGGCTCCTCTGGGCTGTCCCTGTTCTCACTCTGGAGCTGTATGCTCTTCTCAGCTGCAGCTTTGGGTGCAGGGAAAACCCCTCCTGTGGGGATCAGCTCTGGGTTTCCCCGTTGCAGTGGTTTGAGGAGAAGCTGCAGGAGGTGGAGTGCGAGGACCAGCGGCTGCGGAAGCTGCACGCCGTGGTGGAGACCCTGGTGAACCACCGCAAAGGTGACCGGGATCTGGGCTGGGACACTCACCCCTGGGCCCTGCCTGAGGGGGGGTCACCAGGGCCTGCTGCCCCAGGGACACTCCAAGGAGGTGGGACAGTGCTACAAAGGATTCTCTGTCTCTTCCTCCTGGGAGACAGACGTAAAATGGTCACTCCAGCTCCACAAGCTTGGGATGCTAGTGTGGAAGGGAACCTGTGTCCTGTGGGATCATAGAATCCCAAGATGGCTTGAGGGCTAAAGGGACCTTAAAGTCCATCTTATTCCACTCCCCCTGCTATAGGCAGGGACACTTTCCACTATCCCAGGTTGCTCCAAGCCCTGTCCAACCTGGCCATGGACACTTTCAGGGATGGGGCAGCCACAGCTGCTCTGGGCACCCTGTGCCAGGGCCTCCCCATCCTCACAGTGAAGAATTCCTCCCCAATATCCCATCTATCCCTGCCCTCTGTCAGTGGGAAGCCATTCCCCTTGTCCTGTTCCTCCAGACCCTTGTCCCCAGTCCCTCTCCAGCTCTCTTGGAGCCCTGTTAGGCACTGGCAGGGGCTCTTTGGTCCTCCTGGAGCCTTCTCTTCTCCAGGCTGATCAACCCTAACTCCCTTAGCCTATCCTCATGGGACTGAGGATGTTTTCCTTTTGACTGGCTTCTGCAAAGCTGTGCCTGTCCTCCTGCTCGGCTGCTTCCCTCCTCATGGCTGGGAGCTGCTGGTTCTGACTGAGCCAGTGCTGGCTTTTCCAGCTGCCATCTCCTGGGGCTATGGAAAGGCAGCTCCAAGGGCTGAACCCTCTTCTGGGGAGCTCCTGGTGCAGCCAGGCCCATCTCCTGACCCTCATCCCGTTCCCCAGAGCTGGCATTGAACACTGCCCAGTTTGCCAAGAGTCTGGCCATGCTGGGAAGCTCAGAGGACAACACAGCCCTGTCCCGGGCCTTGTCCCAGCTGGCTGAGGTGGAGGAGAAGATTGAGCAGCTGCACCATGAACAGGCTAACAATGACTTCTTCCTCCTGGCCGAGCTCCTGGGGGACTACATCCGCCTGCTCTCGGTTGTAAGGGTAAGGGCTCCTTTGCTCCTGCTCCTCGTACCCATCTTAGGCTTAGGGATGCCAGGAGGTCTTCCAAACACTAGCAGAGGGCATGCAGGGCATGGGCTCTTCAAGCAGAGGGAAAACGTGCTGGTTGTCCAGGTGTGCACTGGTTAGGTTGGAAAATGGTTGCAGATGAGGCCTGACTGTGCTGCTGTTCTCCAGAGGGGATGTGGAGCGAGTACATGGCTTGTGGGTGACCCCAGCCCTTCCAGAGACGAAGGCTGAAGCTGTGAGCTGGTAACTGTGATACAGGTGGTGAAAACTGACCTGCCAGGTGCCTGCTGTGGCAGAGCCTGAGTCCTGATGCTCCTGAACCTGGGCATCAAGTCCACACAGCCCATCTGGTGCACTGGGAAGAAGCAGTTCTGTGGGAGTAGCAAGTCCAGCAGGCTGACCCCTTCCTGCCCCAAGCACATTGTGCTACAGAGGCCAGAGCACCATATCCTTGGTCCATATGGGAGCTGTGGATGCTCCAGAGCAGGACCCAGTCTGTGTTCTGCCTCAGCTTTGGTCCAGACCTCCAGTGTCCCCTTGTCAGGAGACATCTGCCCCTCCTTCCCCCCAGGGAGCCTTCGACCAGCGCATGAAGACCTGGCAGCGGTGGCAGGATGCCCAGGCCATGCTCCAGAAGAAGAGGGAGATGGAGGCCAGGCTGCTGTGGGCAAACAAACCTGACAAGCTGCAGCAGGCCAAGGATGAGATCTCGGAGGTAGGGAACGGAGCATGGGGTCTCTGCTCTGTTCCTGCCCTCTGTGCTCCAGTGGGGGACCTTCTGGGCTGGGGAGCACCTCCTGAGCAGGAGGGACAGGTTGCTGTGGCCAAGTTGAACCAAGGGCTGAGCCAGCCTTGGGTGAGGCTGCAGGAGGGGCTGCTCGTGGTCCTGTCTCCTGTGACCTCCGTGCCAAGGTGGTGACAAGGGCTGGACAGACGGAGCTCTGCTCCAGCAGCACTTCTCACGTGTACAGTCGTGGCTCTGGAGCCCCATGGAGAGGGGGCAGGAGTTCCTTCTCCTGCCCCCACACAGTGCACTTCCTGTCTCTGCAGTGGGAGTCCCGGGTGACACAGTACGAAAGGGACTTTGAGCGGATCTCTGCTGTCATCCGCAAGGAAGTGATACGGTTTGAGGTACGTCTGGGGCAGCCCTGGCACCCTGGGGCTGACCTGGGCTCCTGCCCCTCCTCCTGGCACAGCAGCATCCCTAAATCCCAACGTGTGTGAGCTGAGGTAACACTTTTGGCTAAGAGGGGGCTTCCCCCCAGGGAATCTGTTAAAATGAAGCTGGGTGGGCAAAGATCCTCTGTGTCTGGTGGGCTGGTCTCCTTTTGGGACCCCAAGAGGAATGGGAAAATCCTGGTGGTTTCTCCTTCCCCTTCCTGAAATCTGGAGGGTTTTGGTGGTTGGTCTCTTGCAGAAAGAGAAATCTAAGGACTTCAGAAACCACGTCACAAAATACCTTGAGACGTTATTGAACTCTCAGCAACAGGTGAGTGGTCCCTGATGTGGTTTTATGTCCAAGTTCAGGCCAAGCCTGTGAATCTCTCAAGCGTGACCTCCATCCTGAAGGCTCCTGACTCTCTCCCTCTCCTCCCTGCAGCTGGTGAAGTACTGGGAAGCATTCCTGCCCGAAGCCAAGGCCATTTCTTAATTGGACTGAGCAAACAAACCTGAATTTTGCCTTTTTTTTCTTTTTTTTTTTTTATATACACTATACCTCCTCCTCTTTTCCACGTGAGCGACCCCTCGTGCCACATGCTGGAGCTGGTAGAGGTGTCATCCCCAGATGAGCAGCTTGCAAGCCAGTAACTCTTCTAACTGTATATTTTTCATTTAGCAACATATATTTTCTTACTGAAGAGAAACTAGTTTCCTGCTTCCAGACCAGACCCGCAGCCAGGGGGTTAATGAGATCTGGCAAATATCTATTTTTCAGTCTGGGTTTTAAGGCTCTAATGAATTATCTTACTCCTGCAGTGCCATTAAAGTTCTGTAATAAAACTTCTATCAGGGCAAACAGGCTCTGGGTGTTCAGGGTGGGAGTGGGGAGGGGTAACGGTGCATCCTGTGGAGGGCGAGGGAAGCAGCAGAGCCTCCCCCGTGTTGTGACAGGACAGAGGTGACCTTGGACACTACTCTGGCCACCTGTCCCTGCTCTTGATTAGGCTTTGGCTCTCTGCCTTTCTTCCAGCAGAAGCCGTTTTTAGGATCTGAGCTCAGTGGGGCTCTGTAGCGCTCCCACTTTGTGGCATTCCCCAGAAATCCAGGCTGGAGCTCTCGGGGCTGTGGTGCTCCTACCCCCGCCCTTACCGGGGGTAGGTTTTTTGCCTCTTTTCCCCCCTCCCCGCCTCGCGTGTACATTTTATCAAAACCGATACCTTTTCTGCGTTAAAAAGAGAAAAGGCAACTTGGGCGAACTTCCCTCTTTCCTTTCCCCTTATCCTTGTAAACCGGGTCCCAGCGGCGTCTCCGCCGCTCCCTGCCCCCGTGCCGCCCTGGGGCCGCAGGGTCCTCCCCGGCTGTTCGGGGCCCGTGTCCCGGCCATGGGCGCCCGGGGCGGTCCCTCCCCGGCCCCGGCCCGTCCCGCCCGCGGCGCCGCCGTGCCCCGGGCCATGATCGCCGTCTCCATCCCCGCAGCGGAGCCCCCGGCGGGCAGCCCCGAGCGGGCGCACACGGTGAGGGACGGACGGGGCTGAGCGGGGCTCGGGGGTCCCCCTGCCGCGGGGCTGGGGGTTTGGCCGCCTGCCGGGAAGGGTGGGTGAGGGTGTCTCCTTCTGCCCCGGGAACTGGAGGTCGCCAGTTGTCCCCGAGCGTCCCCCGCCCCGCTCGGAGCGCAGGTCCCTGCCGCTGGGGAGGTGGCCCTGCTCTGGGGGGTCCCAGCTGTCCTGGAGGCCCCTGAGCTCCCAGGGGAGTCACCCTGTGCTCCCGGGGGATTTGTCTCCCTCTGCCCTGGCGTCTTCCACGTGCCCTGGGAGTGGAGCTCGCTGCCGGTGCAGACACAGACCCTCTACCTTTGAACGGGGGTGTCTCTGGTCCGAGGGTGCCCTCGGGTCCCGGGTGTGCGGGACCCTGCCTGCCCCCGTCCCCGCTGGCTGCGGGCATTGGAGGTTTCTGCCTCCCGCCAGGGATCGCTCCCTGCCCGGCGCTGCTTCCACCCTGAGCCAGGGGCTGGAGGGCTCCGCATGTCCCACCTCCCCCGTGTCCTGCTGCTCCCCCGAGTGCCCCCTGTCCCCGGGGTGGGGGTGTCCCTGGGGTTGGAGGACCCCAAACACCCCTGGGAGAGTCCCTGACAGACACAGGGGGGTTCCTGACCCAGGGGTTCCAGACGGCGGTTCCCACAGGGTCGCTGCCGATGGGGACCCATTGCCCTTGAAGGAGGGGATGGGGGACGTGGGCAAGGTGAGATTATTTTGGCCTGGGGGAGGCCTCTGCCTGTCCCTGGAGGGTCCCAGCCGGCAGGAGCACAGACCCTCTACCTCTGAAAGGGGGAGAGGTCCCTGTAGCCCCCATGGCTGGGGTCTGTCCTTCCCTGGGATGCCCCACCTGCTCTATGAGTGGAGGTCCCCTCGTTCCCCCAGGTGAGCCTCAAGTGTTCCCAGCCTCAAGGGTTGGAGGTCCTCAAGTACTCGTGCGTGGTCCCCACCTTCCCCAGGGGTCTCTGCCTGCCCTGGGTCCCTGCCGGGGGCCTCTTCTGCCCCTGAAGTCGGGAGTGTGTCTGTCCCACAGGTTCCCTCTCAGCCCGGGGGTGGAGGGCCTGCCTTGTCCCCAGGGGTCCCCACATCCCAGGGGTGTCTCCACTTGCCCCAGGGGATGGAGGCTCTTCCTGCCCACCCTGGGGTCCTGTTCTGGGGCTCTTGTCACTCCCACGGAGTCCCCACATGCCCAGGAGGGTATCTCCATGTGGGTCAGGACTGTCCCCAGGTGTAACTGGGGAGCCCCACTTGTCCCAGGGGTAGCCCAGGGGCCACCCTCTGTCCTTGATACTGGGGGTGTTCCTCTACCCTGAGAATTCCCTCTGACCCCAGAGGGTTATGGGGTCCCTCTCTATCCCTGAGTACCCCCATCTGCCCTGGGGATGTCCCTTATCTGCCCTAGGGGTGGGATGTCCCCAGGTTCCTTCCACTGGTGTCCCCAAATGCCTAGGAGTGGCTGTCCCTGCCTGCATCCAGAGGGTCCCTGCTGGGGTGAGAGGGAGGGACAGACAGTGACCCTCTACCCCTGGACGGGGCAGGGAAGGAGCATCACTGGTCTCCTCTGTTCCCAGGGGATCCTTGTCATACCCCTGTGCACCCAGGATGGGGATGTGTCCTTTCCCCAGGAGTGCAGGATCCAGGTGCTCCTGAGGGGTCCCTGTCAGAGCACTCTTTGCACCTGGAAGGGCAAAGATGGCCCCTGGCCCCAGGGCGTTGGTGGGTCCCATCTGTCTCTGGGTGGCCCCTCTGCCCTGGCTGTGAGGGTGCCTGCTTGCCCTGCATCGTGCAGAGTGTGGGGGTCTTGATGTGCCCCCGGGGGTGTCCCCACATCCTCCAGGTTCTTGGGGGGTTCCCAGCAGCTTTTGCCTCCTCCCAGGGGTCCCAACCATCCAGGTGAGTGAGGA
>VXBQ01006393.1:49227-107187 GCA_013400175.1 Phainopepla nitens | reverse complement strand
GCGGCCCCAGGGGACATGGAGCGCCCGAAGCCGCTGAGCGCTCGGTGCCCGCGGCGGAGGACGAGCCGAGCCGCGGGCGGGCTCAGTGGCTGCGGGTCAATGTCTGAGCGGTCGCGGTGGATCTCTCCCGAGAGCCACCCGAGAGCCAAACCACTTTGAGAGCAGCTGGCTCTGTACCCACCCAGAGACACCTGCACCCGAACCAAAATGTTCCCAGGCTTGGAACCTGCTCCACACTGTGATCTGTCGTGTGACCTTTTCCCCCCTAATTCCCAGCCTTAAATGTACCATTTTTCGCATAAGCTTTCATTTCCAGTTCTCAAAAATTTGCTTGGGGACACGCATTCTGACAAGGAGGTGAACCTCAAAGGTTCCCTCCCTGACCCTTGGAAACTGCATCTCCACCTTTGAGATTTATTTTTTTTGGGAATTGACACTGACCCAGACCTGATAAAAACCTAATTCCCAGATGTTCAACTCACCCTAGGATTTGCAACCACAGACTGGTTTGGGTTCGAAGGGACTTTCACAAGCCTAACCCCTGCCGTGGGCAGTGACACCTTCAGTGATGGTGTTAAGCTGAACACAGGCATCTGCAGCACCACAGACAATCCTGTGTGCTTCCAGCCTGGCCTCTCCTGCTGTTTAAGAGGAATTAGGGCTTCTCTCACTCCCAACTTCAGTTTTTATCCCACAGCCTTGCAGGGGGGCAGGCCCCAGGACCCCTCTCCCTGTGTCCCTTCTCAAGGGCTGCCTCAGGACAAGGCATGCCGCATTCCAGCGCGGCTGAAGTGGAAATGTGCGGGCCCAGGGCAAAGGGAAATCGGTGCCACCGTGCCCTGCCCGAGCTCCGTAGGGCAGAACCACCCACGGCTGTAAAGCACGGAATGTTGAGGAGGTCCCACATGGTCCCACCCACGCGTCGTCCCCTCCGAGGGGAGCAGAGGGTGACACAAGTGCCCGGTAGAGCCAAAGGAAGACAAAACACAAGTGCCGTGGTCAGGCTGAGGTAATAAATACTTCTATTCATGGAGAACAATGCAGCAGTGCAATGTTTTATTGAAAAAAAAAAAATAAAATCATCTCACTTGATACCTCAGAAGACTGCATCGCAACGTTGGAGGGCCGAGAGCCGCGTCAGAGGCACCTGCCGAGAGCCCTCCCCGTGCCTGGGGTCTCCTGTCTCCGCCCGCTCCCGGCAAGGAGAGGAGGGATTGCCCAGGTTAATGCCCTACATCCTACCACAGCATGGCTGGCTCAGTCTGCCTGCGTCTCCTTGTCACCTCCGAGCTCCCTGGGGACAGCGGTTCCCTCAAGCACAGGACTTGCTGGTAACCTGCTTTGTTTTCTTTTTTTTTTTTTTTTATTTTTTTTAAATTTTTTTTTTGTTAAAAAGTCACCCCACATCTTTGCCCTTTTTTTTTGAAGAGTCCAACGTACGATTATAGTGCAAGAGGGCTTGGTACAAGTGAGCATTACCAGCATGCCGTGGGGGGACAGTCCTCCCCTACAAACACATCATTGTAGGATTAAAAGAACACCGTATCTCCGGAGAGAAGCTGTAGTGGGTCACCATGAAACAGCTTTCAAACCAACCCACTTAAAAACAAGGTCAGGAAAGTTTCTAAACGATCAAATACATTCACTTGAAAACAAAACAAAACAAAACAAAAAAACCCCCAAAAAAACAACAAAACAAAAGAAACCAAAAACATTTAGGAACAAAACCTGTTGAGATGGCCCCTTTCCCCCCCGCCCTCCCTCACCCTGCAAACACTTACATATGCTGCAACTACAAGCTGCTCCTTGAGTGGAGGCAGCGAGGAATGACCAAACACGGCAGGAGATGCAGAAGGAATCGAGTTCTGGTGACAGGCACTTAGTGGGGCTTGGGAGGGCAGCAACGGAAGTGTCTCAGGGCCCAGCTCTGTCGGCACGGGCAGGGCGGCTCCCCGGGGAGCACCTGTGCCCCTGGACCCCCCTCCCAAGACGCCAAACCATGGTTTCCTACAGCAGAGAGAGACATGCCTGTGCCAGAGACGCAGCTTCTGGGAGCCACCGGCAGCAGAGGAGTTCGGAAAGAGAGAGGTGGAATGTGCCCGTGGCCGTGTCCTGCAGGACAGGAGGGGACAGGCCCACACGCCTGCCGGTGTCCTCCCTGCCCTGCTCCCGCCCCGGCTGGAGGAAAGCGCCGTGCTAAGGGGCAGGGAGGTGCGTGCGTGAACCGAGGGCTCTGCGCCTCCATCACGCTCGCCGGGATAAGGCATGGAGAGAACGCAGCAGAGAACGGAGAAGAGACGCCCTGCGGGGATCCCGGCCAGGAGGGAGGCGTTTCCACCCTGGCACCAGGGTCTGCCCGACTCAGGAATGCACGAGGAGCAAGCCCAGAGCTGGCTGCCCCCGGCTGATCTCCTGCCCTCTAAGCCTGCTCCTACCCAGCCAGGGAAACCGAACCTCTTGGCGACGTGAACTCCAAGCTATGCAGATTAGCATTAAATCGAATAAACGATAATGAGATCTGGTCTCTCCCTTTCCTCCCTTCATGCTCTCAAGGATTTTGGGGTAAGCCAGGCCCAAGTTTGTGACAAGTGAACCATTCCAGTCTGATGTGGTGTCACACACAGAAAGACAAAGTCAAACGAACCTACTTACAACCTCCCCAAAGCTGCTCGAGTTCTCCCACAGCCCTGTCACCTCTGCAGTAACCCCTGGCAGCCTCATCTCCTCCAGTTTGGGAAATGCCACAGTTGTATGCAAGATTTCACTGCTTTTCTGGGTGTGCAAAGCAGCCCAAGCCCTTTCCTTGCTATTGGTTTGGCTCAAAGTGGTGCAGGAGGAACGTGGCTGCTCCGGGGGTGGGATGGTGCGGGTGAACTTGCACCTGCCCCATGCTCACAGAGAGGATGTGAAGGCGATTCCAGTCAAACCTATCTGACCATCGGGACCATGGGATCAGTGTTAAGGCATGAAGTATCCTCTCCCCTGCTGGGGATGCTTTCCTCCCGCTAATATGTTCTTGCAGAAGGTTCCCAACCACCCCAAGGAGGGATTTGGGAAGGCTGCCTGGCTGCCCACACTGAGAAACGCCCACGCTTCAGAAAATGGCTGCTTCTCAGGAACCTCAATCCTCATCTACCTATTAAACCAGCACAAATTTCTCTGGCTTGGCAAAGGCCATGCCCCTCCCTCTGGCCCATGCTGGGCATCAGCCTCGCGTCTCCCGGCCAGCTGGGTCAGGCATGGTGTAGGAAACCATGGAAAGGACATTCACTGGCAGCTAGGAAGGGTGATTGGAAATTCAAGTATGCTTTCCTCAGCCCGCGGCCCAAGGTGGGCGTCGGGAGCCCCAGACTGGCACGAGGGTTGTGGACATCCCCACTCAAGGGCATTTCCGTGCACCCCACCATCCTCCCCGCTGGATGTCTGCCTGCACTGGCGTGGCCACGCAGAGATCCACAGATACAATGTGCATCTGTAAATGCTAAAAATAATAAAAAGTGCAACGACGTCAGCTTCTTTAAAACAATCCACACTGCTCTGTTACTGTCAGAGGAGGGAGGTGTCAAGGGAGCCGGAAAAAAAAAACCCTAACTGGAACAGTAGATTGCAAATTTCTCACAGCTTGCACATTACAGTGTAACTGTTCCCAAGGAGCCACAGAGAGAACCTGTCTCTTCCTGCTGCAGCAGTCAGGCCCTTCTCCTAGCAACTCTCCTGCCTGCCCCGCATCCTCCTGCCCTCTCCACAGCCAATCGAGCCTATGGAATTTCTTCACTTAATTAAGGAGGGAGGAGGACAGAGGAGCAGAGTGCAGGGGAGGGAGGGGAGGAAAGTGAGCAGGAACTAAGCACAGTCCTCAGGTTTGCGTCACCGATGCCTTCGCCGTAAACAATGGGAAGGAGGGTCAGCCAGCCAGCCCCCCTCCCAGGGCGACCAAGACCTGAGCCAGCCACAGTCCTGGTCCCAAAAGGAGCTTCAGGCTTGGAGTGAATGAGGGAGACCATTCAGCAGATCCACCCCAGAGTGGTTTGTTTTGGAACGTTTTCTTCTCTTTTTGGTTTAAAATGTCACTTGGGTTTGTTTTTTTTTTTTTTTTGTTTTCGTTTTTCTCTCTTCCTCCTATGCCTCCTCCTCCTCCCCTCCTAAAGAGAAGCCCCTTCCAGTAAGACAGGGCAGGAGCTGCAGGCGTGGTGGTTCCTGCAAGGCCCAGGAGGCACCGGTCACTTGTGACGCTGAGCCGTCTTCTTCCGTTTCCTCTTAAAGAAGCAGCAGCACCTGGGGCACAAAGGACAAGGAGGCAGAGTCACCCTGTGCCCAGCAACCTGCCATGTCCCCACAATGTCCCCACCCTCCCCCCACTTGTCCTCATGCAACAGCACCTCTGCCCGCCCGGCCCGGGCCCCACCACGCTGCCGGGACGGGGGGCAGGTGCTGGTGGGTGGATGACACCACCAGCCTGAACTGCGAGAGCAGCCATGGCCAGCTGGAGTGTCCCACTGCCAGGCCCCAAAGCTCTGGCCAGGCTTCTCCCTCCCAGGCTCCACTGGAACACAAGGAGCCATCTGGGAAAGCAGCAAAACAGGAACCCAGGTGCTCCACTCCCTCTGTCCCACCCCAGAGGAAATGGACTGGGACGGTGAGCTCTGGCTGCTTTTCCAAGCCACGAGACACACGGTTTTCACCAATGCTCACTAAAAACACCAGTTCCAAAGAGACCTCGGCTCAGGGACCAGGTTTCTTTACTGAACCTTTCATGATAACCAGAGCTTCCACCTTGGATCAATCACTCAGTGCCGGGATGCAGAACCCCTGCTTCTTCCCCCATCCGATGTGAGGGTGGTGCACAGGATTAGGGGAAGCAAGAGGGATGGAGAGTGGAGGCTGAGGAGGGGAGAGGAACGCCCAACGCAGCTGAACCGTGAGGAGCGGTGGGTTCCCTGTGGCAGTCGTCCAGATCCTACACTCCTCCTGGCTTCCTACAGAATTCCTTGGCATTGGACATGTATCTGCCTTTCTACCCTCAGCCCAGTGTCAGGAATGCTCTGCACACCTGTGCGAGTTTTCCCAAGCTATGTGTCTTTCTCCGTCTGCCAGGACAGCCGTCCCTGGAGAAGCCTGGGTTATGCTGGAAGACTGCTCTTTCAGGCTGCTGGAAAGGATGCCTGGATAAGCAACCAGAGTAGACCACCGAGTCTTAGAAGATCCTGAGTTGGAAGAGATCCACAAGGATCATGGAGTCCAACTCCAGGCTGTGCACAGGACAGCCCCAAGAATCCAACCATGTGCCTGAGAGTGTTGTTCAAATGCTCCCTGAGCTCTGGCAGGCAAATATGAGGATGCAAATACTGTTTTTTCCTACAACCATCTGTTGTAGGCTAAAAACATTCCAAACCACTCTAACATCTTCTCCAAACTATTTTTCACTGGGTCCTTCATGGAATGTCACCTTTACACCCCTGCCCTCTCAGAGCTGGAGGAACTCTCACCCAGATGCTTGTGCCTGGGTGCAAAAGCCTCACTCTGGGGTGCAAAAGCGATATGTGAGCACAACCTGCCGTGAGCTGAGCCTGCCAGCACAGATTGACTGCTTGGGAGAACAAACAACTCTCCCTGTGACATGGAGAGCTCCCTCCCCAAGAGGAGGGACCCCTCCCACTGCACGGACTGATGTCCATGATTTGTGTCTAGGCTCCTGAACAGGCCCAGTTTGGTGGTGGGATGAGGAGAAATGCAAAGCCTTTGTCCTTGCAGGGCGAGTGATGCCTCCATTGCTGCCCACCCACCCTGAGGTGTTTGTCTGCCACCTCAGCACCCCCACCCCAGGACTGCTCTGGCATTCTGCTGTCCTGGGCCATCTGCCCCCATCTCCCACTTTAGCCTGTTGCAGTATTTCTCTCCCACAGTAGCCACCTTCCTTCATGGCTTGTGCGCTGGTGAGTAAGGGGGATGTCACAGGGAGAGGATGGAGGATGCATGAGTGATGGTTTTGCATGCAGCGGGTAAGGGAAGAAGGGGCTGAGCAGCACTCGACTCCTTAGGCACCGAACAAAGGGAGCTGACTGACTTCTGGCTGGTTTTCCTTGTGACTGTCTTTTTAGGCTCTTACTCAGAGGTCCAGGGAAGGGTTCAGGAAAGGAAGTCCTGGCAGTTCAGACAGGCAGAGGCAAAACACCAAAACAAAAGGATAAGGCAGGCTGACAATTACAGAACGTGATCTCTCTGCATGCAGATGATGCCCAAGAGAACAGCCCCAGACTACGACATACAGAGAAGCCAGAGATGCCAGAGGTATTGGAGGCGATGCCTATGGAGAGCAGGGCAGAGTCAGTCTCCCATCCAACAAGGACATTCCTCGCCACACACGGGCTTGGTCCCCTCGCTCTGTGGCAATTTCCACCCATCAGCCCACCCTGCAACCTACACACTCATCTGAGTGTCTGCTTGGTCCTTCACTTTCTGGGTACCTGGTTCCCACCTCCTGGGACAACCTGAGACTGGGACACTACAGCTGCAGCTTCAAAACCCTGATAAAGCCCCAAGCTGGGCTGGGACCAGTGCTAATCCCAACCTTTCCACCCCTTCTTTCCTGGAGAAGCCCATTCACCTGCACCTCAGCTGGCTGGAAAGGAGCCACCTCCCACCTACCCTCTCTGAGCAGGGGCTCTGTCACTAATGAGGACTCCCTGGCCTTGTCCTTCCATCCTCTCTGGCCTGTGCTTCTCCAAGAGGAGACTTTCCAAGGAAGCGATTTGCCCCTCTCCTCAGTGCTCAGTGCAGGGTTTTCCCTTTGCCGTCTGCGTGAGGAACTCCTGCAAGAGGCTCAGCCAGCCTAGGCCCGACTCTGCCCAACTCCATCAGGCATCATCTGCTCATGGACGTAAACGTTTGGGGGAGATGGAAAGCCAAATAGGAAAGGATTAAAATCCGATTTTGCATCCATTCATTCAGAGATCAGCTGAATCCCTCAGCCTAGTGTGGCCGGTCAGACACAGCCCATGCCCTCCCCAATATTGTAAATGGTCCTAAAATCAAAACAGCTCTGGGTTGGCTTTGACTTTGTGCCTTTTTAGCATTTGGTGGATTTGGTTTTGCCAACCCCAGTCTAGTCTGGTCCGCTCCCCCTTGCATGTGGACTGGAGAGAGGGACTCACCACAAGTTGAGCATTTTCAGGCAGCTACAGAGAGTATAGAGAAAAAACACAGAAAGGAAGAAAGAGCGATTAGTTCACAGAGGTGGGATGGAAGCAAGTCACTGCAGCCATGCAAACATGCAGTGCAGAGCGGCAGACACACACCAGGCCTGCCCGCCGCCCGCCCCAGCACTCACACCACTCTCTTCCACGGGCGCGAGGCCCCTGACAAACACCCCTTCTCCACGGAGCCACCAGACCCCTCAGGTTCTTGTCTGGGATCAGAAAGGGACTCCGGGCCACCACCAGCTCTTGTCCCCTGCAGCTCCAGCAGCAGAAGGACCTCATGATGGATCTACACCTGGGACCTGCCCTCCAGCGACACCCACTGCCAGAATCTGGAGTCTTCTCCAGCACCCTCCAAGCAGAAGCACTGGCACGGCTCTGCCTGTGGAGTGCCAGGGAAAGCCCATCCCACTACTGCACATCATCTCAAAACACAGAGCCCAGCTCCAGCTCCTGCCAGCTCTCTCTGGCACCCTTTTCTGCAGAGCAGAATCCCAAAGTCCTTTGCCCTTTTTGTGTGCCTGAGGGAATTTGTGATCAGAAATGTAAGGAAAGACAAAGCCCTCCCTGTGGCAAGCACAATGAAGTGATCTATGCTTGGGAATTACAAAAGACCCCAAATCTGTCAGTGTAAAGCAGCTCAAGCTCCGCTTCCCAACACCTCCAAAACCAATCTAGGAGCACACAGACAAGGCCTAGAGAGACTCAGGACAGCTCCATGTGCTGTAGGATAGGGTCTGGGTGGCACAGCTCCTTCCCACCTGGCTTGATGTCTCCCCTGTACACAGAGTGGGGGCTGAACCGGGCCTCACTGCGCAAACATGGGCTGGAGATATTCCTGGTTCTTCCTTGCACTGGGTTGTTGGATCAGAACTGCTGAGGATGACAATCTGCCCCATCCTAGGAGCCATATGCCTGGGGGAACCCCCTTCAGAGCCCATGATGCCAAACTGGTGCTCTCTGCTGGCCACACAACCCATATCTAAGAGGAATGTTGCCCACTCTGGAAGTTGCTCCTCAAGATCTCCCCCATCCTCCCAGCTTGATGAGGAGCCTGCACCAAATCCGAGGCTTCTTGCACTGGGAGGAGAAGGTGTGTCTGTGGCTGGTGGGATCAAGGCCAGGCCAGCTACCGTTGAGCAAGATCCCAAATGTGTGCTTCCCCAGGGCTTGGGGAATCATCCAAGGGATTTGGGAATAGAGAGCAGAAGACCTTCAGGACAACCAGCACAGATGACACACAGCTAGGGACCTTTTCCATCCATACACCCTTCCTCACACCAGCCACTTTTCATACAGAAGTGCCCGCAAAGGTTGAGGCAAACAACCTTTGGCACCAGTGGCACCAGTATCATCCAGTCAAATAACAACCAGGCAGCTGGGCCATGTCTCAGCACTGACCAGCTCAAAGGCAGCCCTGGGCCTATCGGCCCCTCGCTCGGGCAGCGCCAGAACTCTGTGGTGACCCTGCAGTGACAGGTCCTGGTTTAGCTCAGAGGCGGCGAGAAGGTGCAAAAGGTGATGTAATGGCGCCGGATGCAGGACAGGAGCCAAAATGGTCAAAGCAACAGCTCTGACAGCAGTTCTCACATCTGACCACAACCTACAGGAGAGGTCAGCTTAGAGGGAGCATTTTCTCCTCCACAAGCTGCTTCTGGTTCCTCTCACTCAGCTTCTCAGGGTTGGACCAAGAGAATCCCAGAGAGAACAACCCATCCCTGCAAGAGTTACTTCCAGACTGTTCTGGATACCTGGCACACAACTCTCATAGCCAGAAATGAAGTGATAACTCTTAGACCAATTATCTCTTTGCTGAGCTGTGCTGAGGCTACTCCTACACTCTCAGCACGAGAGTATGGCGTGTTCCCCCTCTGCAATGGGGGATGCTCACCGGGACTCCTGAGATCAGCTCCCAGTATTTTGGTATCTGTGCTACTGAAATGTCTACCTGGCCATACATGCTCTGAGTAAGAGTTATGTTCTCCAGGCATGACAAGTGTCAAAAGAGAAGCAGCAGCAACAGCAGCACTGAAGGCACCATGCACAAAAGCAGCAATATGCAAAGAAAAGGGCATGGGACACGAGCACTGAGGACTTTGCCACAGAAAAATGTCCCCACTTGCTTCCCAGGAGAAGGATAATGACCCCCCAGTGGAAAGGCTGTTGTAAAGCAAACGTACTTAGCTTCCTCCACCACCTCCACCTCCGCCTGCGCCGTGATGGGTGCGTTGGAGTGTGCTCCTGTTGGGTCGTCCACGTTCAGCTCCCCGTTGGTTGAGCTCACCACCTGCAGCAACACAAAGGAACACCCTGTTCACGAGACTCCCCGGCAGGGCTGCTGAGGGAACAGGAAATCTCACTAATATCTGCTTGCTCCTGTCTCTTTGCACCCTCTCAGGAGGATTCATGGGTGCCTTGGAGCCTCCAGGCTGGAGCAGCCAAAGCAGAGCAGCAGGCAGGGGCCTGTGTGTGTGCTCCCTAACTCACATTCCTGTGCCCAGCGCATGACTTGGCATCGAGAGGTCCCTCTGGTGTGAGCACTGACTGCCAGCCCTATCTACACACACGAGCTGTACAATGTTGATTGTTTTCTCCCGACATTTTTACAGGTGAGCAGCTCAGTCCTGTTGCCTGACAGTACTGTGGGGAGAAGCATCAATCTTCAAGTCTCATTCCTTACTCAGCCAATTTTGGGAAAGATGTCCTCACCCCAAATCTACTGACACAGTCTCTCATATCTTTTTGCCTCACACCTGAAATGATGTGAGGCTTTTCCACTACAGGGATAACCATCCAGCTCGGCAGCTCCCAGCAGCCTTGAAGGGAATGGTGACTCAAACCTGCTGACCTGCCAAGGTCCAGTATGAGCTGGGGCGCCTGCTGAGGAACAATTTCAGCCTCTGCAGCTTCGCAGCCACACACAGCACATTTCCTGTTCTCAACTGCAGATAAGCAGAATTTTAGTGCTTACAGTGGCACAAGGAGCTCATAAACTTCTCAGGTTGGCAACTCTTCCCACCTGATTCCTAGGGCTATTTCAGTGCTGCTGTCACAAGGAAACACTGAGAGGGACCAGTATGATTTTTATTTATGCCTCAATATATGTTATACATGGGATGAAAGACTCCTGTAAGAGCTGCCCTGTCCGTGGGGAGGCTTCTCCTCACAGCCAATCAGGGCAGAGAAAGCCTCCATGATTAGACTGTGAGTGACCTCACCCCACTTGCCAGTAGGGCAAATGCCTGGATGCCCAGGAAGAATGCCCAGGGAATTCAGCCTGTGGGAGGAACTTTAACACATAAAAGCGGCTAACTACAACACAATGAGAGCCATTTTGCTTTGGGTTGCAAGGAGGGAGTGGGGGCTCACTTGCAGGGTCTGCTTGGCTCCCCCTCCTCACCATGCCTTTTCTTCCCTGTGGTCCTGCTTCCCTGTTCCCACCACAAACCAGATTGTCATTGGATGACCTCGTGCTCCACTGTCTCCCTGAGAGAGCGAATGCTGCTGCAGACAGACATCTCTGTCATCTGCAGCCTGCATCCAGCTGTGACCACCTCCACTGCTGCATTTCCTGTGCTGCATGCCTGCACCAACCTACCAAGTCCCCCTTTTCTTGCAGAACAGGACACTCACATAAAAATATGAATAAAACATCTACTCTGTACTGAGTGCTGAAGTTGTACAGTCACAGAATGGTTTGTGTCAGAAAGAACCTTAACAGTTCATCTAATCCAACCCCCTGATGTGGGCAGGGACACCTTCCACTAGTATAGGTTGCTCCAAACCCCATCCAGCCTGACCTTGGACACTTCTCCAGGTTACTCTCTGCTCACATCTGAGAGCAGAGCTATACATTCATCAGGTCCTTCCTATCTTTGTTTCTCTGCTACTCAGTAAAATATCTTTAAATTAAAAGAGGACCATAGCTAATCAAGCCAAAACCACAGTAAATCAAACTAAGTATCAGGAATAAGTAAAAATGTCAGCCTAATCTGCATTATTCTTAGGGACATCCTGCACTACCTGTCCCCTTGGCTCAGCTCTGTCCTGCTCCAAGCATTAATTCCCAGTTCACCAGAGCCAATGTTCAGGTGTTCAACGTTGTGTCTGGCAGCAGAGCCAGCTCCCACAGCACAGCTCTGCCAAAGAGGCAGCGATAGCAGAGTTCATGTTTGCTTGGATGATTCCTGCACCTTCTCTCCAGCTTGTCCAGCCAGCTCACTCTGGCTTTAGTGCCAGAAGGTCCCTCAGCAAGCCCAAGTGACAACCAGGACAGGCAGGGCTTCACGAACAGGAACTTTTCAGGAATTTAAAAACACTGGTAGTGCCAGCTCCAACATTGTCTATTGAACATTCTCTGCTCATCTCCTTCCAGTGCAACCCTCTAGAGATCCACCTGGTGCCCACCATGACCTCAAACTGGTGGTGATCTGCTTTGGAACAGCTCAACTTCTTTCCCAACATTAATGGGGACTATGTACAACAAATCCTACTTCAGCTGCCTGCACTACCCAAGATAGGGTAGAGGGTACTTTATAGACCAGACCTACTAATGCCACTCATTTCTCTCTTCAGTTTAACAAATTTGGGTTCTAAACAACTTAAAAAAAATTTGCTGAAACAGCAAAAGCCATGGTGTTGGCCATGCCAGCTTGGGTCCCTCCCAAACCATGCCTTGAGCATGGCATACAGGACAGGACCAGTGAAACTGCTCTCTTGACCACAACATTGCTGCACTTTGAGGAGAATTCAGAAGGTTTAACACAAAGGCTGCACACAACAGAAGGAAGAGGTACCTGCACTGATCCTCCATGTCGATCTGCAGCCAAATGAGATGTCAAGTACGAGGTATTTGTCTGTCGGCTGGGCTGGATCTCCCACTCTCCTCGGCGATCCGATGATGCCTGCTCAGGAGTTCAGGAGCATGAGAGAAACAGAAGAGAGGGCAAAAGGTGAATGAGGAGAAGAAATAAAGGTGTATTGGTTAGTGAGTTAGTTTCTTTGCAGAAAGCAAGGCATTTACACTTTCAGCTGGGCTGAAATTCCCCTTTACCAAGTGCACCTCGCTATTTACTTCCATGGTGGCTGCAGTGATCCACTGTGGGAGTGGATTTCATCTCCTCCAGCTGCTGAATGAAGGGAAAGATCTATTCTGGAAATATTTTCTTTACAACAACTTCACTTCCATGGATTTCAGCACAGCCACAATTACACTGACAGTATTTAACTATGTCTGTCAGGTCACACACACCTGAGCACTTGGCACTGCAGCAAGATTGGATTCACAAGCTCAACGTCCCTCAAATACATATTTTTAAACTAAAATTTGCAACATAAACCAAAGCCAAACATTTCATTCCACCCAAAGGCAGTTACACACACTGATTCACCTGTGCAGTACAGAAGGAAACATCCACACCTGCTTGACTGGAGAGAGGGTTGGGGGCTTTTTGGGATTCTGCAGAAAAGTAGATAAGAAGCTTTGGCTAACAAGTTTCCTCTTTGCCCCCCACAGATAAACATGTCAGGTGATTTAAATTATTAGAACTTCATTTGTTTTCTTAGAAGAATCACTCTGTGAAGCTCTGGTGGGTCACTGGTAGGGTTAGGGTTTTTCCTTTTGTTTCTTTCTCTCATGGAATCTTGTCCCGCCTGTTGCTAAGAGACAATAACTCCCAGTACTTAAGAGAATAAAAGATGTGGCTGGGAGGAGGAGGAAGGGTGCAGCTGGCTACTCTCTTACCTGAGGGTTTTTCTCTTGGGAAGGGCAGAATTACCACGAGATTTTAGGCTGGGGGGGAACGGGGCAGGGTGCAGCTCCCTCTCGGCATCGGCGGAGAACGATCGAGCTGTCGCTTACTGAGGGGAGAATTCGCTGCCACTGCTGGAGCCCAGCCCTGTGCTGCTTCTACCTTACTGTAAGTGAGCCTTTGCTCGTAAGAGCAGCCAGAGGACTGGGACCTTATTAACACCCTACCTCACGGGGAAGGACCTTCACCATCTACTCGAGTGCCTCAGGGGAAAAACCGGGACACTGAGCCCCCTCCCTGCTCCAAGGGAGCCTCTCGCTGCGGTGTTCGGGAGCCGGGATTTTTGCTACACTGTAACCCAGCAGCCCTGCCCACTGGGACATCCTGCGGCTCCTGCTCCTGATACATTTAATTTATTGCTCTAGGATCCGCTCATCTCAGCCGCCCCTCCAAGTTTCCTCCTGCAGCCCTGAACCCCTCTCTGGCCCGGCCGCCATACCCGTGTGACGGAGAGGCGCCCGAGCCCGCGCCACAGCGCCCCCTGCAGGCGCGGGGGACTCAGCGCAGCTGCCCTGCCGGCCGGGAGCCAGCAGCGCCCCTGGCGGCCGTGCCCGGAACTGCACCCAGGGGGAGCGGTGTTTGTCTGTCTGTCCGTCTTGTCACACATATAAATACTAGTAAAGAACCGTTATTCATCTTCACATATCTCTGCCTGAAAGCCCCTTAAGTTCAAAGTTATAATAATTCGGAGAGAAATGGGTCATATTTTTTCCTGTCTTTCAAACCAAGACAGTCATCCTCAGCTTTGATGACGACGCATCCAGTGCTCACTGAGAGCCAGGAGGATCTCAGCACACCTGAACCCAACTGACCGGTGGGGAGGATGCTTCCCGGGACTGGGAAGTGTGGGACAAACAGATCTGTGTTGGCCTCAGGCCTCAGCTCCATGGATCTGGCCAGGAAACAATAGACTCCAGAGAATAAACCCACAGAAAGACTCCAGAAAGTGCACCCTGAGAAAGACTCCAGAAACCTTAGAATAAACTTCAACAATCACTAGTAAGTAATCATGCAGCTAGAGCAGGAGCACATGCAAAAAACATGAGAAATAAAAGAGAAGCCTCCATAAAACATCCATCATTGTTCCCTTTGCTCTGACTGCCTCCCGGAGTGACCCATGGGGCTACTCTTCCAAGCAGGCACCCAAACCAAATGCTATTTCCCTAGAGGGGGTTCTGTCATAGGATCATAGAACAGTGTGGCTTGGAAGGGACCTTATGATCATCTCATTTATCAAATATTGTCACTACACATTCTTCCCATCAGCCTGAGATGCTGCTCACACCTCTTGTCTTTGGTGGCATCTAAAGAAGCACCATCTCCCTTGGAATATTTTTTTATGTAATTCACAAGATAAGGAACAACTGGAGAATTTAAATGCAGGTTTTATGAGCTAGTGGAAAGCACATATTGAGTGCTATTCCAGGGCATCAGGTGGCTTGACTAGCCCAGGGAATGAAGCTACATCAGTGCTGGGAGAAGCAGGCTCCTGCCTGGGGCCTAGAAGCAATTTCCAGGAAAAGCTCCAGTAGCCACAAGAGCCAGATTTGTCTCTTTTAGCTCTACAGCCAAGCACGTGACAAACTGGGTTTGAAGCTGGCTTGAGCTGAGCCCAACACAACCTAAGGAGTGACACTGAGGAAGTGATGCTGTGAAATTCAGAACAGAACAGAACAGTACAGAACAGAACAGACAGAACAGAACAGAACAGAACAGAACAGAATAGAATAGAATAGAATAGAATAGAATAGAATAGAATAGAATAGAATAGAATAGAATAGAATAGAATAGAATAGAATAGAATAGAATAGAATAGAATAGAATAGAATAGAATAGAATAGAATAGAATAGAATAGAATAGAATAGAATAGAATAGAATAGAATAGAATAGAATAGAATAGAATAGAATAGAATAGAATAGAATAGAATAGAATAGAATAGAATAGAATAGAATAGAATAGAATAGAATAGAATAGAATAGAATAGAATAGAATAGAATAGAATAGAATAGAATAGAATAGAATAGAATAGAATAGAATAGAATAGAATAGAATAGAATAGAATAGAATAGAATAGAATAGAATAGAATAGAATAGAATAGAATAGAATAGAATAGAATAGAATAGAATAGAATAGAATAGAATAGAATAGAATAGAATAGAATAGAATAGAATAGAATAGAATAGAATAGAATAGAATAGAATAGAATAGAATAGAATAGAATAGAATAGAATAGAATAGAATAGAATAGAATAGAATAGAATAGAATAGAATAGAATAGAATAGAATAGAATAGAATAGAATAGAATAGAATAGAATAGAATAGAATAGAATAGAATAGAATAGAATAGAATAGAATAGAATATTCTGAGCAGGAAGGGACCCACAAGGACCATCAGTCCAGCTCCTGGCCCTGCACAGACACCCCAACAATCCCAGCCTGTGCCTGAGAGCATTGTCCGAACACTCCTGGAGCTCTGGCAGTCTCAGGCCATGACCATTCCCTGTGGAGCCTGCTCAGTGCCTGACCACCCTCTGGAGGAAGAGTCTTTTCCTGATACCCAACCAAAATGTTCCCTAATACAGCCTGAGAGCACCAAGTTCCCATTATCACTCATCACCCTCCTACCAGCTTCCAAATCACACGGCAAGACTAAAGACAGAGGGGGAAGAGCTCACTCATCTTTGATTAAAACCCTTCACTTTCCAGAGGAAAAGGCTACAAAGAGGAGATTCCACATTAGCTCTTTACTAGGAGTCAAATATTGCAATAGGGAATCTACAGTTATTACACCCAGGAACAAAAATTAGGTCATTAAATCTGGAGACCCAAACCCACGCCTCCAATTCACTTCTCGAGACGTTTATTTTTTGCCTTTTTCCTTTGGAGAAATGCTGTAAGACTTCAAGGGAATATCCCTCAGACTAGAATTGTTTATGTTTTGGTGAAAAGAACCTGATTTCCCCTATGTTCTATTAAATAATTCATCATCCTAAGTAATGTTTAAGTGCAAATATTACAAAAGCTGCTGTGCAATCCAGAACTGGACTATATGTGCAGCTCAGAAGAATGAGGCCTGCAGGCTACCTGTTTTTTTGGGGATTTCTTTGGGCCTTTGTGAACTAAAATGCCTGAAAACGAAGCCAGGTGTCACTGTGCTGTCAAGGAAACACGATGCCTCACACATACACAACGTAAAGGTCTGTGGTCAAGGTGGACAAAAGGAGACTGGCTGAACAATCCCCCCAAAACCAGGGGGTTACTGCATCCATCAGAGAATTTACTAAAGCAGATGACTGTATCAGGGCTCACACACCAGCCCACACTAATCACCATGCACACGTGCTGCAAACTACCCAAGGAGGAGTCATCTCAACTGTAGCTGATGGACTGGGATGTATCCTACTCTAGGTTAGCTGTGAGACCCTTCAGGGCCCAGGAAGGCTGAGCCCAGACAGGCTGTTACACCCCATGCTTGGTTCTGTACCCCCAAACCCTAGCTCGAGGAACTGAGCACAACATGGAGGTTGGGGGAGCAGAATAAATCCAGAACCACTCCCTGGGAGTAAGAGCAGCAACAGCTCCAGCTGGGAGCTGCAGTTGGAGATTTACTGAAAGTCTGAGAATTCTGTTAACACTGAAAATCTGAACTCTCAACACCAGCAAAACAGTACAACAAGAAAGGAAAAAATGAGAAATTAAATTTCATCCAGACTGTGATGCCTTCCTGAGGCTTCTGCCCTGCCTGTCCTTTGTGCTCTGCAACACTCACACTGTGAACTGGACACTCTGAGAAGGACAGCAGGATGTTCTTGGGACACACATCCCTGTCACAGCCACACGCTCCGTGGGCAGAAGGCACCTGGGAACAGGCTGCCATCTGCACAGCTCTCACTCTGCTCCATGGTCCATGTGCTATGAGTAAAAGCACCACAAAAAATGTGTCAGGGAGTCTAACCAGGCTGGATGATCAACTTTAACCTGTTTACCCACAAACTACAGATAAACAACCTCATTCCAAACTGGACTCTGGTTGGCTCACGATACCAAGGAATTCCACTGGTTGACACCTTATCTCAACAACCTGTTGCTTTGACAAAATTCTCCTCAAATCACCATCTCTAAATTAAGCAGGAATTGTGTTTGCTATGACCAAGAATCAGCTCCAGCCATCTATAATGCCATGTGGCTTCTGCTTCTTGAATGCCAGAGGAACTGGGAGAGGAGCCAAGCAATGCACCTGATTGCGGAGGGCCTGTTGTGATGGTCGATCCCGGTGGATGTGGCTGTCCCTTGTCACTGCAGAGGTCCCAGAATCTACATGGACAGATCCCACAGGAGTAGGCTGCAAAATAAGGTGTTGGTTAGGGCAAAGACTCTCACATGCACAAACCCACCCTGTCAAGCCAGCAGGAAGCAGAAAAACATCAAAACACTGCCCAAAGGAGCCAAGGAGAATTACAGCCAGGGCTATAAAATCCCTGTGATTTACAGACATGAAATTTGATGGTGGACACCAGCATCAAATGTCTTGTATAAAAGTTAATTAAGAAGATACACTTAGGTGCCTGTCTCGATGTCAGATCACACCTAGTGCGTCTCACACAGAATTATTACAACTGAAAATATACAGACTTGTTTTCCTCACCCCATTGTCTCACCACTTGTAAAAATCATGCTTGCATAGAAACAGGACGTGTTAAAATTAAAGCTTCATCTGCTCTCTTCTCACCAAAGTCATAATCCCTGCTCCCAACATCGAGATCTCCATGGCAACCACCGTGGTTGTCAGCAATAGCACGCTTGTCTTACAAGGTGCTCTTTATCAACTGCCTTTGTAATTAAAGAAAAATGAAGAGAAAATCTTGATTCACAAAGGGAATGATTTCTTAGGAACTGTTGAGCACACAGTAAGCATTGGGAATGCTTACTAAATATAGTTGGGACAGTAAAGCACCGGCACTGGTACCAAGTTTAGCACTGATGGCATTTGATCTAGCACCAGTGACAATTCATTTACAGATGTCATTACTGGTCTTTGGGGTGGGTTGTGAGCAGAATGACACAAAACAAAGAGCTTTAGATTCATCTACCATATTTCCCCAAGACACATCCTTTGGCCAAGGTCTTCCTGAGTTTAACTGGGCTTTGATGATAAAAGTGATGCAACAAGATCAGAGTGATGGTCCACATGAAGTCATGGAACTGCTAAATGGAGGTTGGTTTCTCCCACATTTCCTTGCCATGTACTGTACAGAGCTGGTTCAGCCTCTGAGTATCCTCCAAGATATTCTGAGCTCAGGAGAGCAAGTTTCAATTAGGTATCTGTGAGAAATTTCTCCCTATGAGGGTGGTGAGGCTCTGGCACAGGTTGCCCAGAGAAGCTGTGGCTGCCCCACCCCTGGAAGTGTCCAAGGCCAAGTTGGACAGGGCTTGGAGCAAGCTGGTATAGTGGAAGGTGTCCCTGCCCATGGCAGGGGGTTGGAACAAAGTGGGCTATATGATCCCTTCCAACCCAAACCATTCTGGGATTCTACTATTCACTGAACATCCATCAGAACCGTGCCTCGACCTCCTGTACCTTTGCAATGGGAACATGACCATTATAGGGGGTTTCTATGATTCCCCTGCTTTGAGATGGATTTTAGATACTGGTCTCCAATCCTGTGCTTGACTAGAGGGAATTCAGTTCTCATTCATGTTCACTGTCACAAATGGGAAAATGAGGCTTGAATGTCCAGAGAGGTGGATGGGGCCTCTGTCCCTCAGGAAAACTTCGAGGCAGTGCAAGAACCCCCTGAACAAAACGTCAGGACATCTCAGTGTGTTGAAAATTGAAAGATTTGATCCTAAACTGGCGTTAATTTGGATCAATGGGAACAAAAAGACAATAGTGGGGAAGTAGCACCTGGAAGGCAAGGCATGGGATTTTGCAGGGACAACTCACAATTGGCCTGCCGACCCAGTCGTAGGCGTAGTCAAAGGTGTAGCCTTTCTTTTCAAACAGCTCTGTGAAGATGGTCCGCAGGTAATCGTAGTCTGGTCTCTCAAAGAAGTCCAATCGCCGGACATAGCGGAGGTATGTGGCCATCTCCTCTGTCAGAAAAAGGGAAAAAGCAGCAGCTTTTATCCTGGATCTTCCAAATGAGTTCTTAGAAACCAATGTCTGGGCTGCCAGTGCTACCTCTGGCTTTTCTCCTGCAAGTCATGGTTTTTAGTAACAGGCCTCGACGGAAAACAATTCAAACACGTCTCAAGCAAAGATGGAAGTCCCACCCCTGCTCAAATCTGACTTCCACACCTTGATTTATTCTATACATTTGTATAAAAATGAACAGAGTGAGAAATAAACTCACTGAACCTGACAACAGGCTGCTCAAAGGCATTTAGAATACTCGTGCCCAGAGAAGCTGTGGCTGCCCCATCCCTGAAAGTGTTCAAGGCCAGGCTGGGTGGGGCTTGGAGCATCCTGGAATAATGGAAGGTGTCCCATCTGACACCATGACAGTGGTAGCACCTGAATATTCAAATTTACACTAAAGGGGGAGATTCCAAGGTTAATTTACCTGAAGAGGGTTAATTTACAGACCAGAGTTTGATGCTAAGCTAATTAATTGCCTTCCTGCATCTGGGTCACACTTTGCATGCACAGAATATTGAGCCCTAGGAACTCGTGTCCTGCCTTTTCCTGGCTCTCCCTTGGCTCATGGCCTTGCCTTCAGCTGACAAAAATACGAATAGAACTGCTTATTGATACTTAACTCTGTCTGTGGCTTATGGTTTCCATGAAGGTAAAAGAGGAGAAAAAAAAAGCAGAAGAAAGAATCCTCTCTTTTAAGTACCTCCAGAAGGTGGAGAACAACCGGTTTCAGGCAAGGAAGGGACAGAACTCAGTTCTCTCATCTCCTACCAGCCCAGACCTGAAGGAGCTGTGAGGAGGACTATTGGCAAAAAGATGAGGACAGCCAACCTGAAGCTGTTCTGCTTGGAACCAGGTGGATTTTGAAATGAGACATCTGGGGAATTACAGTGACTAGAGTGAACAATGATCCCATTGAGCTGGTTGGGAAAGAGCAGTGTCAGCTCCTATAGGAATGGGATTAATTGTGGATGCTCTCCCTGGTGTCAGGACTTCAGATACCCCCCCACAAAACCTCCCAAGCCCACTCTGTGGCCAGGGGACCCTGGGGAAGCCACTAACTCTGTACCCTGCTTTCCTGGCTGCAAGGTCTGTTTAACTGCAGATCAAGTGGTAGGCTTGGCTAGAAGCACACTTTAGCAACACTCTCCTTAAAACTGCTCCCAGAAGGTGGAATTCATGGACAGACACAGCATCCCATCTTCCAAGCTGGCCACCTACACCTGCAACACCTGTAAAACTTTCCATTTAGAAAAGAATTAACTTGGTAATTCCAATATGGTCATTTGGGAGAGGGAAAATAATGATGAGCTCTTTTGGAAGGAAGCCAAGAAGTAAAGCAGGCATACAAGGCCTTTGAGCACTGTCCAGCCTCCTTGATGAGAAGAGTTTTGTTCATTTTAAGACCTCAAGCCCTGCTAATTTATAGCAGCAGCTCCAGTTGTTTGCCAGCTTGAGGAACAACATGATGGATACACGTCATCCAATACCTTCTGACAGAGGAGCGCAGGCCAATCCTATTTAACAAGCTATGGCCTCCTCCAGCTGCACTCACATGATCCCATCAGGGTTTTACCTGGAAAGTTCTCACAGAGAACTTCAACTGGAGTGTTTCTCTTTGTGTCCCCAATCTTCTGATATCTCTCTTTTAAGGTGTCAGCCTGCAGCGCACAAAGACAAAACAGTTGTGGAGAAAGAGTTCAACCATGTGAGAAAGGACATGCTGTATGGGAAGAAAAACAAGGTATTTAATGCCCATTCTGGGTGACATCACGAGATGTTACTTGTAACTGAACTGCATCCTGGACTACACCAGTAGGAATATTTCACAGGCTGTTGGGAGAGAACATCCAAGGATGTTCAAAACATCTTTGTTCATGAAAGGCAGGACCCTTATTAATGTCTTACAAGGCTCATTTCTCACAGCTCAGTCCTGAGGACTGTACAGGGAAAAGGGAAATAAAGGTGCATGAACTGTGATGGCACATCAGGACCTCCTCAGGCTTAGGGCCATCGAGCTGCCTTCACAAACAACTGCAGAACAGACCCATTACACAGCAGTTTGGGTTTTCCTCTGTGCAACAGGATGTTACCACATTGATAATGACTCTACATCAGTCACACTTCTCCTAAATCCCAGGCTGCTCCTACACAGCTTTTCCTTTCACCCCCAAACCCTCCATTGCTCAGCACTGGTTTAGGATCTGGTCATCAACAAGGAAATGAAATCATTTACAGTTGGATTTCCCACCAGATCAACCCGAGACAGAGAACTCTGCTCCAGCTGGCACCCTAAAAGTGGGGTTTCTTGCCTCCATTTCAAAATATGTCAGTTAGACCTGGCAGCAGCATAATTAGCACTGTAGACATTCTCTGCAGATACAGCCCTGACAGTACAGACCAAAAGTGTAAGCTGAGGAAACCTAGAAGGGCAAAGATGCCCCATTCTAAATCCAGCTGGAGAGTCTGTGTTTGCCCTGGACCTCAAAAAGGAATCAACTAATTCTTATCAAGTTCAGCACTGAACTGAGGAACTTTTGTAGAACCTTGTATAAACTTGGAATTATTTTAAAATAATTTACAGGATTAATTTAAAGCACATGATTTCAACTAAGCCAGAAAGAAAACACGTACTAGGATAACACACTTACAGAGAGGCTGGGACATAAAATCAGAGAGAGTCTGATTTCTTTCACAACCCTTTTCATGCTTGAAAAACCGTTCTTTCCTTTTATGAGCTGTTGCCAACATTTCTGGCATGTGCCTGATGAGGCTGAGCTGAGACTAACTCTGGATAGGTGGTGAAAAACAGCTGAACAAGGTCTATCAGCCCAGCTGGGTCTATACCCACTGACCATTGCAGCAGCACCTGAACCCAAAGCCTTGGCTCCTTTTTCCAACAAGAGCTCTTGTCTTCCCTGATAAACCTAACCTGATCAGTCCCTTCACTCCCTTAAGTTCCAAAGCTGAACATAGTAGCTTAATCATCAGGGAGGTGATGGAGAAGTGAAGATGCAGCTTCCAACAGCTCTGGAGCCAGCAAATGACTTACTCCTTGTTAGCTCAGCTGATGGATGTTGGCGGCAGTCGGCAACTCAATTTCTTGCAGCTCTCCACATTGTACACAGCATCTCATAAACTCCCCAGCACTGAGTGTCCAGTGTCTCTGGAGGGAAGCCAAGTCCAATACTTGTGCCAGAAAACCAGTTTTTCAAGCTGAAGTCCATCTGTGCATCTAAACCCATCAAACTGCTCCCATTACAAACACAGATCACAGATGCAGCTGGGGGATTGTGTTGCCGTAACTGGAATTTCATAAACAATCACTGTGTCCCAGTCACGCTCCAGTTCGGAGCAGCTTCCAATCACAGCTCTCTCATTGCTGTCCCTGTCTCTTGGTTCAACCTTCTCTCCAAAATTGTAGCAATTTGGCAATGTGAAGTGCCAGGTCATGTTTTTCTACCTTAAAATCTTCCCTGTAGCTAAACTTAATGCCTTGGTGTTGGGCTTCAAGGACACAAAGGAGAGGACAGCGTTTCTGACCGGGTTTTGCCAGTTTCCCCAGCAGATTCCACTTTGGGTAGAGACTAGCCAAAGTTTTAAAGGACAAAACCTAAAGCTCAAACCTACCTTCAATCCTTGCCAGGGCAGGCTGCCTCGGAGGAAATACATGAACATATGGCCAAGGGCTTCCAAGTCGTCTCGACGACTTTGCTCTTAAAGAGAAGAGATGACAAATTATTGCTGCAGTAGCAGAAATGGCTCAGAAATCTCAGCAGCAGCCACACCTGTATCTGAGATAAAGGTACCACAGGGATGTTCACTCACTGTCTGCACCTCAGATCTTGTGCAAAACCAGAAGCTGTTTCAGAGAGCCAGAAAATGTGTAAAATCAGCCAGAAGTCATGAGATAACACGGGAACTGCGCAACACACATCCATCCTGAGGTAGAGTGGACAGCTCTTGATTGCAGAGGAATAAAGCAGTGCCTCAATTCTTCTTTGACCTGCCAGTGTCAAAGGTGCTGTGTGGTACTGGATCATTTCCTCTGGAGTGAATGGGAACGGAATACTCACAACCAGCTGCAGGGATCTGCTCTTGCACAGTGCCAACCCTTTCCCAATTGCCTCTGCTGCTCATCAGAGCTGATCAAAAATAGCTCCTTGCAGTGCTGAGGAACACTTGCTGCTGCTGCCATGCAGATGTTATAATTATAAATGAAGGGGAGGAAAAGGGGCACGGAGCCAAAGGAAAAATATCCTAAAACAAGCTGCTGAAATGCATCCAAAACCCCAGGGGAGGACAGAAGAGAACAACAGATGTAGAGGCAACACTGGGCTGGGCTGAGCTGCATTCTTGGGTTCACTGAGTCCTGGACTCATTTGGTGCA
Organism: Phainopepla nitens; assembly: GCA_013400175.1. Lineage (NCBI taxonomy): Eukaryota > Metazoa > Chordata > Aves > Passeriformes > Bombycillidae > Phainopepla > Phainopepla nitens. Next base: position 83,651 of record VXBQ01006393.1, on the reverse strand, counting down.
ACCTCCCCTCTTCTGAACACCCCCTGCTTCAAACAACATCTCCACAATCCAGAGCAGACCCAGCCCAGACACTGCAGCCACTTAACCCTCAGGAGTGGGAACACTTGGGAGAAGGGAAGTGAAATGACAGTTCCTGCAGTTATCCTGATAAAAAGGGGAAAAGAAGAGGATGCCCTGAGTAATTTAGTGCAGTGATGCAGATGGACTTCCAGGAAGATGCTTGAGTGCACTTGTCTCTCAGAAAAAACTGCAGCCAGACTCCTGAGTTTGAAATGCGAAAGGACTGATTCCACCTGGGCTGGTCTCACCAGTGAAGCATCAGCCCCTCACAACCCCTCTGGGCAGGGACAGCCCCTTCAAATAGAACTGATTTGGACCCTTCCCCTGCATGAACCATAGTGGGAGCTGAAATCCTGTGGGAAATGGGTCCTAAGGAAGGCACACTTCAAACACAAACTCAACTTCCCTCCACGTCGCCTGCACCAGCGGCTTCCCAGCCTGCTCCCACTGCGCCCTCCCGTTCCTCCATCCCTGCCTGACTCTTCACTTTCCAAAATTAGCAGCTAGGCTCATCCCTCCTTACTCCCCAAAGAGAATGAGCTCTCCAAGTGGGAGCCAACACGCTAGGAGGCCTCCTAGAGAATATTCCATTATCTCACTGCTTGTATGGATTTAAGAGAATATAAACATTTAATAATTTTTTTTTTGCCTTTCAGCTACGGAAATGTAATCTTCTGGTAGGAAAGAAAGCAGCGAGGAGAGGAGATGAAAGCTGGGTTTAAAGTTATTTAAATCATTCATTTTCTCTAACCAATTACTAGGTCAGGGAACATCCAACTCTAACACCTGGAACTGGAAGGCATTGGGACAGTGCTGTGCTATAAAAATCTATTTGTCTATCATCCAGTGCAGCAATCACTGCCTGCCTGCTTGTCTTTTATCAGTGCAGGGCTGCTCCCAGTTATTTAGTTCCTAATAAAAACTGTAATTATGAGGCTTCCAACATTTCAGCTGGCTCAATTCCTCAAAAGAGGGGAGGAAAAAAAAGCCACACAACTGTAAACGGCATTGGGAGGCTCACAAATAGCTTCAAGGGCGCAAGAGAGCTGAGCCAAGATGCTATGGGAGGTCTGCAGGACTCAGATGGCAAGCTGGAATGTGTCCAGGGAAGGGACTGGAGCTGGGGAAGAGGCTGGAGCACCAGGAGCAGCTGAGGGAGCTGGGGAGGCTCAGCCTGGAGAACAGGAGGCTCAGGAGGGACCTTCTGGCTCTTCACAGCTCCCTGACAGGAGGGGGCAGCTGGGGAGGGGTTGGGCTCTGCTCCTAGGGAACTAAGGACAGGACAAGAGGAAAGAGCCTCAAGCAACACGAGGGAAGGTTTAGGTTGGATATTAGAGAAAATAATTCACTGAAAGGGTTGTCAAGGATTGAACAGGCTGCCCAGGGCAGTGGTGGAGTCACCACGCCTGGAAGTGTGAATGTGGCACCTGGGGACACGGTTTAGTGCTGGTCAGTTGTTGGACTCCATGACCTTAGAGAGCTTTTCCAGCCTAAGGAACACTCTGTAAGCTCCCCCCATGCAGACAAACCTTTGCCAAGGTGTGTGTTGATGGACATGTATCTCGCTGTCCCAGTGAGACTCTTGTGCTCCCTGTAGGGAATGTGTTTTTTGGTTTCTGGGTCGATGTACTCCTTGGCCAGTCCAAAGTCTATGATGTGAATGACATGCTCCTTCTTGTTGCCCTGCCGGCCAATGAGGAAGTTCTCTGGCTTCACGTCCCGGTAGATGAGGTTCTTCGAGTGCACGTACTCCATCCGAGAGATCTGCAAAACCACCAGGGAAATGTGACTTGTGAGCAGAGCTGCAAGAGGGATTTGTCATCCCCTCCTTCCCAAGGCTATCGTGCTGTGCTCCCTGCTTTATTCCCACGGAAATGGCAAAGGCTGTTTCTGAGGCGTTACCACGGGGATGCAGCTCTTGGCAGGATGCCACGGGGAGCTGCAGCAGCCTTTTTGTATTGATTTTAAACATACTAAACCAGTTACCAAGAGCTCTTCCCTTGCCCACCGCCTTCCCCTGTTGCTCTGTGTCTTACCACCTTCCTCCCTCAACCCATATGTTGTCTTAGACATGCCAGATTCTTCATGGAGGGAGATTTTTGGGCAGGCAGAAGCTTTACGATCTTCAAAGCTGACTAAAATAATAATAATTAATCTCATTGCTGTCAACTAGGAATAGCTGGAATATTTTTCAGCTTCTGACTGAAGTTTTTCTGGAGGTTTGACTGAACGGGAAGGTGAAAGGGCAGGAACTCCACTTCTGAGGTGATGGAGTGCCTCTAACAACGAATTATCCAGAAGTTCATAATTAAAATTGCTTTTGAAGCCAAACACATTGCAGGTGATGCCTGAACAGGCTGTCAAACAGTTCTCCTTTGGGTCCTGAACTTAGGAGATGATTCCAACTGGAAATAATTCTCAATTTCATTTAATTTATTACCTTTAATTGCCTTTATATGTTTCAAACGAACACAAATGAACCCACATTTATGGCTGTCCTGCCCTGCATCCCAGAGGGCACGGTGGCTTAAACAAGATGCTCCTTTGGAAAGGCTACTGGGATTGATCCAGATATTTGTGGGCTGGCAATGGTACGAAACCTCTGCAAAGCTCCTCCAACTCCCAGTTTTGCACTAAGGAGCCTCAGTCCCCAGGGGTCACTGCCACACCGCTGCGAGGGACAGCGCAGTGCCAGAATGCCGGGGGACATCTGGGGTGAGGGTCACCAGCTGGTCACCCCCACTGGGTGGATCCTGGTGGGAAGCTCTGCAGGCTGCAATCTCTGGGTCACTGAGGCAGCTCTCCCGCAGCCAAGCAGCAGGGACCCCCCGTCAGCCCTTCCAAACCCCCTGCTCACTCTGCTGGGCTGGCAGACCCTGACTGCTCCTTCATTTCTCACTGAATCCAGACACATTGCCAGCTGGCAAACTGAGACCACTCCTTCTCTTTACAGATCTTTACACCTGGTTTTTAAAGTCCACATGCATGTGATCCTCCATCACACTCCCAGGCCCTTACCATGCACCCTATTTTAAAGGAAAATCTGCTGCATTTCCACCTCTCAGAAAGATGTAGCTGGCAGGAGGGGGCAGCCCTTCTTATAAAATAAACAGCTGTACAGGGAGGGCAGCAGACAGGAAAAAACGAGCTGCAGGTGAATCAGGCTTAGAAAACAGAATTTGCTCAAAGACTCTTCAAAGAAGGGAACAGCACGTGCTGCCCCACTCCCTCCCCCTGACGCAGTGATTGATTCCAGTGTGCCGAGAAAATGGGTTTCACGGCTAACAGCCATTATTTCCAATCAATTACAGGCTGCTGCAGAGCAGAGCAGATGCTCTTCAGTCATTCTTCACACTTTGAATCACCTACAGGACACAGCAGCAGGCTGGGAGACAAAAAGCCACGTTGGGAGGCAATTCAAATGAAGATGCAACCCTTGAAAGTGGAACAAAGAGTTTCCTTGCCTCTCCACACATAACAAGCTTCCAAGCGGAGCCTGACTGGCTCATTTGATTTGTTCCTGCTACCAGAGCAGCTCAGTTGTTGAAATCCCAACAGCAATTAGAGAACCTGAAAAGGGCCCATTTTTTTGTTCTTTAGAAACTCTCAGCAAGTTGCAGCAGGCAGGACAACAACCTGGACAGATGAGGTGTCAGATGAGCCAATATGCTCCAGCAGCACTCAAGGGTACTTATCTTCCTGCCTTTTTTCCTCCCACCTGCCTTTTTTGCTTCCACCACACACACACAGCTGCTGTGGGGTCTTTCATATTCCTTCTTTACTTCCACCTGCCTGGACGCTTCATGCTGGCGAGCTTTGCTCAGCCATGGCAGCTGAAAGACGCTCCCCGAGTCAAAAAGATGTTTCTTGGAGTAGCTTCCATGCTTTATTCACCTTGACAGGACACTCCCCCTGCTCGTGGCTGCTGTGATGTGGAGTGTCTGGGCTGCATCTCCCTTCCAGACTCTGCCTGAGCACACAACCTCAGCACCAAGCCCATCATGAAGGAGAGGAGAAGTGGGGTTCCCATTCCAGAAATGTGCTGGATGCAGAAGGGCAGTGCCCACTCCTTTGGGTTTGAACTACAGGCTCAAGCACTCGGAATTCATTCTTTCAGGGGCAGAGAAACCACTCAAGGAACTGGGATTTAACTTGGAATTGCTCTAAAACTGGAAAAACAGCAAGCACAGGAGCACTAGGGTTGATGGAAGATTGTGAATTACAGAGGGAATTCCATGGCCACGGCCAGCTGAGTCCATCCTTGGAGCCATAAATCTCCATTTCAGATGTCAGAGAAACCCTTAGGAGGGGGGAGAATCCCTTGGCACACAGCAGGACCCCTGTGCTGCAGTGGAGAAATGAGAGGATATTGTGACATTTAGCAGGTGCCAAAGAAACCCGTGCTTTCATTTGCCTTCCTCCTGCCAAGGCAGCAAGTGTAACAAACCCTCTTCTCCCTGAAAGGTAACTCTTAAGGGGCTGATTTGACAGCAGTTCCATCTCTAGACCTTCCTGATAAATTTGAGCCCTTCATCCACACATCACCTGCTTAAATAAAGATCAGATCAGCAGAGAATGAAATTAATCTTGTTCAAAGGCAATTTTGATGGTCACTGGCAGAAAAACATCTTGCCACAACTTGGTCCAGACCACACCCAGAGTATTGTTCCAGTGCCTGGTGGCAAAACAGAGCTTGTTGTAAGCTGTCAGTGAGCATCATACAGGCTGGACCTGGCCAAGAGTGAAAAACAGAAGCCTGAATAAAAAAACGCTCTCCCCTGATTTATGGGCTGTAGGGACTGACATAGTGACCACATTTTAATTGCCAAGCTTGATTTTGTTCAGGAGCTTCACTCACTGGATATGATCTACTGGATGTCTTCAGCTGTATGTGGAGTATGGAGGAAGCAGTTTGAGTCTGAACAATTCCCAAATAGGATGTCCTTCTTGAAGACTCATTGTCATCCAGTCTCTCTCACTCTCAGCCAGGAGAGCCTTCCTGATGTAAAAATATGTTTGAATTCTCCCACGTGGCACTTCTTAAGAGACACTGCCCCTGTTTTTCCTAGAGAAACCCTTCTTTCTCCTAACATCTGTAAAGGACCCACCCCAGTCCTGAGATGCTGCAACCTGTCAAGCTCATTCACACCAGCCAAGCAGAAATATGTATTAAAAAATATCTTTCCAAGATGTCTCTGGTTAAAAACTGACCACGGGACTGGATGCTCCTACAGACATGGGGATCATCCTAAGTATGAGGAGAAAGATCAGGGGACAAATGCCCATGGTTAGAATTACAGCAGCTTAAGCAGACTTGGCCAGTCAGAAGCAAGAACAAAACATAATTCATGGATGTGAACCCAAGGAGTTTGAGAGTCCAGCTTTTCTTTATGATGTGTCTCACACTGGAGTGTGACACAGTGACTGCAATCATTTAGTGTGGGAGAAGACAATTTTCCCTAAAGCCTTGTGGCAAGAGCAAAGGGTTTTCATTTCATTTGAGCAGTAAGTGCCAGTTTCTTTGGAAAACACTTCTCCCAGGGCCAGGTGATGGGGCACACCTGGGGATGCTCAATCTGTCTCCTTAAATGTGCACACTCCAAGCTGGCAACTCATGAAACCTCCCTGAGGAGCCTGAGAAAGCCCTACAACATCTCTCCACGGCCAAAGGAGCACCTGATCCTTTGAGAGAACATCAGCTCCTCCATTTCCAACTACTTTTGCTGCCCCCCTGCATCAGCCTCAGCATATGTTTTCCAACTGGCACCAGTGCCCTGGTGAGCTGCAGCCTGGCCACAAGATCAAAAGGTGATGCCAGTGAAGAACATCCAAGCCCAGAGCTGAGCTGCAGCCCTGAGACTCAGCAAAAGGCAGCAGCCATGGCTGTGACAATCTTGATTTCCCCAGCAGTCCCTTGGGAATGAATTTACATCTTTATATTTTCCCTCCAAAGGTCACACAAGCTGTATCTGACGCTTTGCCAGCTGTTGCCACTTGATTTAATCAAAGCCAATACTATAAACTGGTTTTCCATTGACAAAGAAACACTCAAAAACAAGAGAATTTGACTGCTCTGCTGTGGGAGGCCTCAGTACCAGGCAGGTGCTGTTCAAACTTCTGCAGTTCTGACCTCAGTTTTCCATTTGAGATTCTGCTGTGTCAAACTTCAGTTCATCTGGAAAGGATTCTGTTCCTCATCCCTCAGATTTCCTCTTCCCTACCATGCTTCTATCCGCAGAGCTGTTAATGTGAATACACAATCCCAACTCTGCTGTGGAATATCTGGGTGATCCCAAGGTGCAGCTATCCAAGATCTGGATATCTGCAGATATTTAGATACTTGGCAATCTGCAAACCAGTCTGAAAAGCAAAAAAGCCAAACTGACTGGCTGGCCCCACTGACTTGTGGAAGTTTCCACACCACATTTAGTATGTTCAGCTTTCATGTTGTTCACTTTTAACACAAACCCAAATCCAAGCCTGGATCCTTCCCGCTTGATTTCCTTTCCTTCTCAGGTACATTAAAGGCTCTGTGGTGTTGCCCATAGAACAATTATATTCCAAATGTGTCAGTAATTTAAACCCATTTGATTGACCAAATTTTTGACCAACTTTGACCAAGGCAGAGCCCTCAAATGCTGGTATTTTGGCTAAGGAGGGCTCAGCTCCCATTGCCCCGTGAGGTTTCAGTCTATGGGCAGCCCAGTGGCACCAAACCAGTAGAACTGGTAGGAGTGTGGGAGGGTGCTGTGCTCTGTGTGTCCCACAGAGTGGGTGAGAAATGAGATGTTGCTGGGATGTCCACACAGAGGGAGGGAGCTGGGGCAGGGACTGGGGCAGGGGCGTGTAGGGGACGTGGGACGTGAGTCCGTAGGAATCCAGCTTCACTGGTTCTGCTGTGCAGGGAGCCAGTTTCTCATAAACATAATTTGACCTTCCCTTCACAGGCAGGAGTCCTTCTCACCCCTGAGAAGTTTTCTTTTATAAGAAAGATGGAGAGGGACCTTGGACAAGGGACTGCAGTGACAGGACAAGGGGGAATTGCTTCCTGCTGCCAGGACACAGGGTTAGATGGGATATTGGGAAGAATGTGAGGAAAAACCAGATGCATTTACTGATTTTTACCTAATTGAATTTTAAAAGGGAACAGATGGAAATTTCTTCAATTACCAGAATGTGTCCCAATAAGCAGCACATCAACCAAATTGTTCACCTGGACAAGAATTTTTTGGTGTAATAAGAGGCAGAACTGTGCTTCTGAAAAATTAAAAATTTGGGTTTTTTAAAAGATTAATTATGCGAAAACTCGGGGTTTATGTCACTCTTAGAAAGTGAGAGCGACTCAATTTATCACTAGCATTTCATTAGAAGCTGCTCTAGTATAATGAGAATTCCAATCTAGAATGTGATTGTTTTATTTCTCCCTTTTAAAACACATAGATAGGTGTATAGTAAATGACCTTCATCAGCCTGACTCTCACCTTGAGTGCTTAAGCATTGTCTTACCAGTTAATATCACAATTTACATCAAGGAAAGTGCCCTATGCCTGGAAATGCTCAAGGCCAGGTTGGACAGGGCTTGGAGCACCCTGGTCTAGTGGAGGGTGGGATTAGATCTTTGAAGGTTCCTTCCAACTCAAACCACCCAGTGATTCCACGAGGGAAGAAGATTCTCTCAGGCCTAAACTGTGCACTGTGGTGACCCCAGGATGGATGAAGACCCAAGGAGACCCCAGGGCAGGGCCCTGCCATCACTCACCAGCTGAATGGCAATCATTAACACCGTCTTCAGAGTGAACGTCCTGTCACAGAGGTCAAAGAGGTCTTCCAAGCTTGGACCAAGCAGCTCCAGTACCATGGCGTTGTACTTCCCACACGGTCCGAAGTAATACACCTGGGGGAGCCCTTCAGCTGGAGGAACAGGAAAAGAACTGGAATCAGTTAATTCCAAAGTTAATTCCCCTCCCACTGCGTGCACACTGCATTAGGCAGAGTTTTGTTGTCGCTTCTTGAGTATTCTACCTGATGCTGCCCAGCAAGGAAATAAATTCCAGCACAAACTGTGACTGAACCAAAGGCCAAACCAGTGCAGGCTCTGCTCAGCTACACCCGTGGACAGACAAATGGATTTCAGAGCAATTAACAAGACCACCTGAAAGCATCGAGCTTTGAAGGCTTAAAGGCTTGGATTTAGGGAACAAGACACAGAGTTCCCTGTGTTCCACTAAACACCAGGCAGAGAACAGCCCCAGATGTGGGCTGGCACTTGTTGGAGCAGTTACAAAGATGACAGTCCTTGGAGAAAAAGAAGCATGGCCAAAAAAGGGCTGCTTTGTCACCAAAGATAACACCCAGTCCTTGTTTTTCACCATAAACTTACACAAAGTTTACAGTCAGTAAAAAGGGAAAAAACCCCACATTTTCCTTTAAAAATAGGGAAAAGTTTTACATTTTGACCAATCACCACACAGAAATAGGTGATCATGGTCATTAGCATATGTGCACACACACAACTATCAACATTGAACTGGTAGGAGCCAGAGCCCATCTTCCCACCCAACAGACTGCTCTGTGGGAGTACAGTGTCGATGCTCAGCTGGCAGGGGATTTTTGAGTGGATCAGCTTTATGAAAGGCATCACAAGGAAAGGGGAAAAACAGCCTTGATGCTGGAAGACTCACAGAGCTGCACAGCATTCCTGGAATTACCTCTGAGTCAAAAAGGAAACCACAGCAGCCCATACAGGAGGAATTTAGTGCAGGCCCAAGTGCTCATTTTGCTAATCAGCACCTGCACCAGCACTCGGCGTCCCAGCCTCAGTGCCAAGCTGGGTAACATGTTTAAATATCTATGTATTTCCAGTCTACACCTCAAAAGCAGCTCCAAAACACCGCATAAAGGTTTTGTTTTGAAATATAGGGCTTTGTCTTACGTCAGAACAAAATATTTGCTTGAACGCACAAAGATACATCCTGCTATTCAGTGTAAAGGCTGAGCATGGGGAGCACTGCTATGTGTGCAGCCTTTTTTCCCACAGAGGTCCATAAATTATAGTGCACAGGACCTGAAAGCACTGTGATTATTAATTTTATGGCACGTTTTAAACAAGTGCAGGCACACACCTGGATTTGCATAAGTGATCAGTGTCAGATATAGCAAAATACTCGACTAATTAAGTGCACGGTTTGGTGTTGGCTCTCTGAGGTGCCCAAGCAGTGGAACATTTCAGGCTGGAGAGTGTGCCAGCATACACAACAAGTGCATGTCCTACTCCAGATTTAGGGAAGTCCTGTTAATCCACCCCATGGCACTCTGCAACCTGCTAACAATGTAACAAACGCAGCACTGAGACCACTAAAGCTTAAACATCACTGAACTTGTGCTCCCAAGTCCTGCTCCAAAAGAACAAAATGCAGTTTGACAAAGATTACCCAAGGAGGGTTTTAATCTCATTAATTCACATGCTCAGGGAATCTGTCATCAGGATGCAGTAATGGGATATTACAGAGTATTGCAGGAATTCCCTGTCTAACCTGTGTTTTGTGTCCCATGTAAAACGTTGACCCAGCCTGGCTTTGGGAGGCTGCTGCTCCTAACAGAGCTCCATGCTTTAGGAAGCAGCAACAGTCATTAAATCCTCTAGAAAGACAGGATGGTTTGATGTAGAAGCAATTCAGAAGGCCAAACAATGATGGGATATGATCCAGGCAGCTCCAAGATGCTTTCAAATATCCCCAAATCAACACAAATGGCAATTTAATGTCATCAGCTTAGTGCTGAAGGCTGGAATAATTCCAACAGCTCTTGAAGTGACTCATGGTGAGCCACTGGGTTTCAGAAAGTTTGATGAGGACTTACCTACAAAGTCACCTCTAACACCAAGATCAGCATCTCTATTTTTTAGAGGATAATAGAATAATAGTAGAGAAAAAGAGAGTAACAGAATATCTTATGCAAAGTTTAAACCTGAGCCCATTATAGAGTCTAGATACAGAGAGACAATGAGTACTTCTACCACAATTTTCACAAGCCTCAAATAGTGGAACTGAGGAAGGAATTAGGATTAGGACCCTGCTAACTACGGTATGCAGGAGAATAAAACTGCAGAAAGGCTCTTAGGGAAGGTGAAGGATCCTGTTCACAGACTAGGGGAAGATGAGAACATTTACAGCCTCACTCTGTAAGGAGCGAGCATTGCAATTAAAATGAATTTCCTACTGGGCATAAGACCCAGGAGGACAGATTGCAGCAAGACCCAAAAGGTGGGGATTTCATGTAGGGAAGGAAGCAACACTACTTAGTGCTCTCTGGGATCCCAATTCCTTCAGCTTTACCCACTCAGAGCTTACAGCCAGGAGCTTGGAGTACCCTCTTTGCCTTAAACCCTCAGGTAGGCTCTGCCTTCTGTGGGAGCTCTGACAAGGTGAGGCCTTAGTGAAGAACACAAAAAAAGCATCCTAAATGTCAGAATACAGGAGCCATCATTGGCTTCAGGCGTATTTTCAGGGTTCAGTTTTTCCCTGAGGGTTTTCCCTGACTGCCAGCTCTGCAGTCAAGGACTTCCCTCTTGCCTTTGCCAGGATAAAGCTGCTGGAACATCTCTCTGAATCCCAGAGCCAGGCTGCACTGCTGTGTCCTGGATCCAAAGGAGCATTGCTGATGAGCCCTGTGGAGCTCCCAGCCCAAGCCAAGGATCCTCAGCTCCACATTAGTTATAGAAATAAAGTCGGGAGGGACTGGGCTCAACACATCCTCAGCTCACTTAAACTCAGCTCAACATTCGCCATCTTTTTGTGAAGGGGAAAAGCTCGAAAGATGAACTTGATGCACACATTAAAGAGTGTGTTGGCAGATAAGACTGGATGAAACGTGAGATACAGGCAGCTCCAGAGCCATTCTGAACAGTAAAAAAGGTCAGCCTAAGAAAATTTGCATAAAATTTGATTTTGTCACAGCCCATCTGCATAATTTATGACGTAGCTTGGCTCTATTTCAGTGAAAAGCATTGTGTCCTGGTGCCCATTGTCACAGTGAACCACAGGAACTCCATAAATATCACCAGCAAATCCGTAAATACTTAAGAAGGATGTTGCCAACTAAACAGATTGATGGAGGAAAAAGGACTTTTTTGCCTGGGCAGTCAGAGTTGAGGTTTTTAATGGAGAGTAATCACATTGGGAGAGGACTGGAAAGGTCACACAAAGCCATGGTGTCATGCTGTAGGTGAGCAGCTATGAATTCAGAGACTGTGGGATGAAAAACCACCAGCACAGCAGAGCCTCACACTGAGGATTCAAAAGGTGCAATTCAACACTTGAAGTACAAACCATGATCTGTTTAATGCAATTAATGCATGAAATCACATCAGAACTAGGAATTTCTCCATGGTATCAAACAAGAGCAATACACTAAGGGAAGAAAATACAGGCATGATATATGCAGGTTCTCCTTTGGAGGAAAACCAGTTTTTTACAGCAGAGACTGCTGCAAGCAGAAATAATCTCAATTTGCTTAACGGCTTTGGTCTCGCTGCTGAGTGATTTGGCTCAGCTACATGGAAAAGGGCCCACTCCACCCTCACTCTCACAGGAAGTTTATCACCCCAATAAACACAGACTGATTGCTGCACTGGAATCCACAGGCAAATTCTGCTATTTCAGCAGAGTGATGTCTTGGAAGAAATTCAAGCTGAGCACAGCGAAAACCTAGCAAAGCATTTTGTAGATTAAAGCATCACTGCTGGAATGAGAGCAAATTCAGACATCAAAGCCAAAAACTCAAGACTTTGATTCCCCCACACTCCCTAGCCTTGCCTTGGCGTTCCAGGGATGTTAAACTCTCACTGCTCCTGGGCTGCCACCAGAAGGGACTTTCCCATCCCTCCTCATGCTCTCTGGCTGAGCAGTATGTTGGATCAACCCAAAAAACACTTGGCTTGAGCTTGAACACAAGAATGGGAAGAGTAACAAAGAGCAGGATCACTGCTCTTCCAGAGAGCTTCATCTGATCTGGACTAACACCTGGAACAACACCTTTCAGAAACTTCCATCACAAGATCAAGTGTCCTGGATGATTCCAGTGTTACCTTGCTGCCATATGTTTTACAGCATGACTGATGGCAAAACTCCTCAGACATCCAATATACTCCAAAAAACAGGTTCGTTCAGGCACACAGACATTCCAAAGCCATCTCCAGGACTCGTTATGAAATGGCAATGGGCAGAGATGCCAATCTAAGGTTAAGGGGAATCAGAGTTTGCAGCACCTGCCTTGCATGGAAGGCACAGGAAATAGAACCCACCTGCTCCAGAAGAGCACCTGGCCTGAGGCTCTGTGTGAGCATCACGAGAGGCTACGAATAAACCTCATCAACAGCAAGTAAAATACACCTAAGGAGGAACGAGGGAGCAAGTGCAAGAAGCTGCACGTGGCATCTACATCAATGGAAGGACAAGTGCCACATCCCCATACAGCAAATCACCAGGAAACATCCAGAGCTTCTGATCAATATTGGCAGTTTCTGAACCACCCACGGTTTTTGCTCCCATGGGGTTTTCCATTGCCCTTCAGTGAGGTATAGCCAAATAGAGAAGCTGATGTCTTCAATTTCAAGAATTAAAGAAGAATTCAGACCCTCTCTTCATGCAGGTTTTGACACTGAGCTCTCTTGCAGAGGGGAGACACTCCTGAAGAGCCCCAAATTCCACACTCAAAGACAGAGGGAGGGGGGAGCAATCCAAGGCCCAGCAAAGGGCTGATGCTTGATGCAAACCCACGCTCTCTGTGGGCAGCAAGAACTCTTTCTCGCTGAAAGACATGCAGACACACCAGAAGCATCAGTGCACAGAAAGTTCTGTGTGGTTTTAAAGAGGCTCTGATGAATGGGCTGTAGATTGTCACAAAATTCTCATTCAGCCCAGAAAGTTTATTTTTACAAATCACAGAATGCAAAATTACACGATGAACACCATAAATAGCAACTGTGAGAGGGCTGAAAATCTATAGCTAAAATTAAACATGTTCCAAACAAATTAAACAAATTGCTTTAGAGTAGTCAACCCATTTAAGCTGATTACACTAATGAGGACCTACCCTTCTCTTAATTTTCAAATCGGAATAAAATCCTGGCAGAAAGAGAAGATTTGTGATCAACATCGACTGGGTCAAGATCTCAGCTTTTAACCACTTCAAATACGTCCTATGTAAATCTACCTGAGCATGTTAGTTAACAGGTTATTTCTGTGAGCTGGAAGTAAAAAGACTCATCCTGCCCTACAGATTTTGGAATAGTCTGTTTCAAAAATAGAAAGATGGGAGAAAAGTTGAGATTGAGCTTGTTACGGGGAATAACCTTGTCCTAAGGGTCTTTTATATGTTTGATTGGATGCCTTTCAGAGATATCTTCCCTCAAAGTACAGCTGCAAAAGCTTTATAATACAGTCCTTCATCTTCAATCTTACTTGGAGGAGCTTAGAGAAGGACAGAGATTTTGGGTGATTGAGAGTGTTTTCTCTTGTTTGAGAAACAGCAGTTGAGATGTGAAGGAAAACAAGTAGAAAATGCAATTTGTAACTCCAGCACCTGCTCACCTGCAGGTGGAAAAAGAGGTGGTGGAAAAGGTCTGCCACAATCTCACCAACCACTCCTAGGCTTCACAAACCTTGAATTGTCATAAGATTAGGGAAAGAACCTAAAAATAGTGATCAGACCCAACAACCACACACAGAAACATCCATATGGAGAAGTGAGGTTCTCCTCCTAGAAGAGGAGAAGAAGGAGGAAGCTGGAGGAAGCTCTTCCAGAAGAAGGAGGAGCCAGAGGACGGCTGGCACTGTGGCAGCTCTGGTGGTGACCCACAGAGATGACCACCATGCTAGGAGTGCTTCCAGCCTGTAAAGCTCCTGAGTAATGTCCTTGCTCTCTTAAGCTCTGATACTGTGCTTTGAGAGCCCACAGTTTGCCTTCAGCTCTTTCTCACTCACCTGAACAGGGTGAAGAGCAGCCAGACCTGTCCAGAGCCCCTCACACATCTCCTGTCCCCGAACATCCTCCTGCTCCATTTGCTCCAACTGCTGCCAGACACTTGGCTCTCTGCTGCCAGCTTTTCACAGAGTCTTTTCCCTGCTTTCTCTGGGCAATAAATCATTTCTCCCAGCAAACGCTGAATGATCTTGCACCCCTGCCTAGCAGGAATTTCTGCAGCAGGACTTTCTGCTTTAGCCCACTGGTGAGTGAGGAGGAGGAGAGGCAGAGCAAGGCCCTACTCCTGGCCTTGGATGTGGAGAAGGTGCAGCTCAAACACTCTCTGAACTCAAGAGGAAATAACTCAAAGGAGAACACCAGAAGCTGATGAGACCTCCAAGCTGACAAGGGCACGGACACCTTCCAGTAGACCAGGTTGCTCCCCGACCCATCCAGCCTGGCCTTCGACACTTCCAGGGATGGGAAAGCTACAGGAAGGTATTGGATCAACACCTTCTACCCTGATGAGGGCAGAGAAAGCTGAGCTTTTCAAGGGAGGAGATGACACTAGGCACAGAATGGTGCAACAGCTGTGTATGAGCTGTGAGGAGACAGAGCTACCCTCATCCCCAAGGAGTTCCAAGTGGACTCCAAGACTCCAGCCTCACTCCAGCTTATCTCAGGATATGTAGGATGCATTTAATCCCTGCCGTGTTTTGTTTCATTTTGGTAGTGCTTGAATCTACAAAAACAAAAGGTACAGGAAAAGGAACAGCAGAAAAACAGACCGGGGACGGACAGAAGGAAGAACATATTTGTTCTTGCTGCTGGTAAAAATCCAAACAATTTCATTTTTACTTCAACTGCAGAAAAACAAATCTCAGGATCGCTGTGTTATTAGAACAGGGTGGCATTTCATCTTCCTTGAGTGGTACAAGCTGGTTTCCTGACATCATGGCTTCACTTTACTAAACAACTCTTCACATCCACAAAGCAAGAAGCACTTGAAGAGGGGGTACCAAGGAGACATTCATATTTGTATTCATAAAAATAAAAAAAGATTGGGAGGAGAATATCAGCCCTATCTGGAAAGGTCAAATGCAGGAAAAGTTTCAAAATCTTGGAAATTTACCCATAAACACCCATTCACAGGCAGTTTTTTAGCTCTAACAACTTAATTAGTTGAGTGAAATTGTTTCTATTCTTGACAAACAAGAAAGAATAAAGCACAGCACAATAAACTGCTTTTTTTGCAAGTTTCAAAAGACTGAATTCATATTTCTAGGGCTTGGGGAAACGACTGCATTCAAATCTCCACGTTACTGTTGAATTTTATATCCAACACAACATCTTGCTCCAGTGATGATGGCAGCTGGCACATAGAACAACACCTTAAGAGAAGGATAAAACCAGCAAATAATTTTAGAAGAGTTATTTTAAACCACCAAAAAAGTTCTAGCTTAAATTCTATCCTTATTACCTTTTCCCACACACCTGCAATACAAGGACAAGGAGGAAAGAAAACCATTGGAACAGCTGCAGTGGTGGAGCCACTCAGTAACATTCCTGGAGGGATTTAATTAGCCACATGGATGTGGCACTTGGGGACAGGGGTTCATGGTGGCCTTGTCAGCACTGGGGTATGGTTGGACTTGATGATCTGAGAGGGCTTCTTCTTTTCCAACCTAAACAATTCCATGGTTCTGCTCCACTGCAGGTCACATAGCCATGTGAGCTCTGCCAGAGCACATGTGTGGCCAGCTAGCTTCTGCTGCTTAAGAACACCCAGCTAGCTTCTGCTGCTTAAGAACACCCACAAAAACCCAACCAAAAAGAAAGAAAGAAACCAACAAAGAAACTAATTTCTTCCCCCCGACCCTGGGGAAAAAAAAAAAAAAATCCAGAGAGAAATTGGAAATTGTTCCTGATCAGTTTTCCTTTGCTGTGCAGTGCCTCAGCCATATCTGCTGAGAGGAAGTGGCAGGTTTGGGCCATTTCATTTGAACCAGGTAACAGAGGAGTTGAGATAAAATCACAGGGCCCTCGGTAATTTTCGTTTCTTTTGAGAACAAGTTCATAGAATCATGGAATATGGAAGGGACTTACAAAGACCAACGAGTCCAACTTCTGTCCCTGCACAGATAACCCAACAATCCCACACTGTGCCTGAGAGCTTTGTCCAAACACCCCTGAGCTGTGGCAGCCTTGGGGCCACAACCATTCCTGGTGAGCCTGTTCAGTGCGCCATCACCCTCTGGGGAAAGACCCTTTTCCCAATAACCAACCTAAACCTCCCTAATACAGCTCCAGCTACTCCCTCAGGTGGTGTTCCTGGTCACAGGGTGCCTTTTCCCAAACTGCCCCTCAGCTGCCCCTCAGGAACATGTTATGCACATGAAGTGATGCATGTTAATGACATTACAGGTAAAATCTTAAGAAAAATCAACAACAAGAGTTCTTGGTTGCTCAGCAGCACTCAAATTTTTAACTCCAGAAGCAGAGCCAGGAAAGAGGCTACTTCTGGGCAGATGAAAAATGCCACGAAAGCAGCAGAAACAAATTGCTTGTGGTGAATTGCTCCTCTGCTGCCCAGAGAACCATTCTGGTTTGATCACACCAAGTCCCGGGTGGCCCCTGCTCTTCCTCAGCTCATCTCCACAGGAGACAGCTGGCTGGAGGCAGAGCTTTCCCCTGCTTCCTCCCCAGCTGCACACCGGGGTGACACTGCCACGATGACAATGCAGGGAGGGTCTGGCAGCCTGAGCTGTGGCTCAGCTGCAGCCACAGCACTGAGCAGTGGCCAAAGTCAGTCTCACCAGGACAGCACAGCAACATAAGGCAAAACTGTCACGTAACAGGCAGGACTTGTCGTGGATCCAACAGCATTTTTAATTGGGATGGCAGACCAGTGGGTCAGATCCAGGGATAAAGCAGACAGTGGTACACCTTTGGGTGCTCAGGAGGAAGATGATGTTCAGCCTTGCTCAGGCAGCTGAAGACCAGATTGCCACCAGACTGTGGTGGGACAATCTGGTGCCATTTCTGGCAGCACAGCCCTATGTGTCACCCAGAGCTGTGCTGGGATCTGCCTGCAAAGCTGTGGGTGCAACTCAGGCCCCAATACTCATACTGGTCCCACTGGGAGGGTAGATTTTTGCAGGTTTGTCCTACTAGAAAGTGATGGGTAAGAACCAAATGCACATAAACTCTCCACAACAAGTGAAGAGATTGGCATCCATCCGTGCCACCACTACTGTAGGATTGGAGGGAAAAAGGGATTTTTCACATGAGTAGGGAAGTGTTACCCACACAGTCCTTCCAGCCCGAGGGAAAATACTCCCTCTTATCGCAGGAGAACCTGCTGCTGAACAGAAGTTCACAGCTGCTAAATCAGATCCTACCTACAGGTATCATCTCTGTTTCACCTGAAGAGAGTCAAGCAGGAGCGGGTAGGAAAGGAATTTTAAAAGGAGAACTGCCACTTTCAGACAGAAAAATTATTACAACACTTCAGACCTCCAGCCTGACCCATCACAGACTCGGGCAGAGCCTCTGGCTTATCTTTTAGCAATGAGAGGAGGTTTTTCAATAGCAGACAGGGCAGAGCTCCAAAACACAAATTCCAAACCCACTGGATAGCCTGTCTGGGAGGTGGGCAGCCCTCCATGACAGGACTTCCCTGGCACAGCTCAGTGTTTCACCTTAGAAATCTCCAGCGTGTGTAGGATGCCTCTGGTACATTGGAAGGGATCCCACTAAATCTGGCACCCACCTTCCAAAGGGGAAAGAGCTTTGTTTGGATCAAGGCAGCGCTCAACACCTGACACAGCAGCCTCCCTGAAAACTAATTTTATAGCTTTAGACTTCAATTAGCTTCTAATTGCAGCATCCTCATGCCTTGAAGAATGTCCATAAAAAGATAGGAAAGGGGGACAAGCAGAACAGCCAACCAGCTCCTAGCCCTTATTATATATATCCTAATTATCCTGGCCCTCATTGCCAAACTGGGTTTTTCATACAATGTAAATATAAATTCCAAAATTTATCTTCAAACATCACATATCATGTGGACTCTCCATCCCTCGAAGTTTTCAAGTCCAGGTTGGACAGGGCTTGGAGCAGCCTGGGATAGTGGAAGGTGTCTCTGTCCATGGCAGGGAATGGAATTAGATGAGCATTAAGGTCTCTCCCAACCCAAACCGTCCCTGGTTCTGTGGTCTTCACCTCCCCACTCAGATGGCTGAGGCACTCCAGTTTCCAAGCACACCCTGGGCTTGATAGCAAGCCATATTTCAGCTCAGGCTTTGCTAGAAGGTACCAGAAGCGGCATGGAGATCTTAATGATTAAATGCCTGTCCCTCTCCTCGAGTCCTGCAGGATCCTCAGAGCACCAGCACATCCCACACCCACAACCTGCTCTCAGTGACATTGCTGACTATGAGGAGAACCCAGTGAGGCATCTGGGGTGACCTGGATGAATCTGGCTGCTACAGGTTTATGGCCACGTCAGGCTTCAAGGAAAAGTGTCTCCAGGAAAGGCATTTTCCAGCTTCCCAGCATCCTGCTGTTGCCCTTCACGTGCTGCCTGGAGCTGCTGGCGTTTGATTTGTGATTACTGCCACAAATACCGGAAGAGTATGAGATGCATGAGGACTTTTCGGAATATAAAAAGGAAACTGCCTTAATCTCATATTTAAATATTAATGTCCTTGCTTTAAAAGCATCTGATAACTTCCAATTGACAAAACCTAAATTTAGCCCAAGGAAGTCAAAACTTCTGACACTGAGATGCTGAAATGTGCACATTCAGGAAGCCCTTCCTAACAAGGGAATGGCCACATGAAAAAAAAGCCAAGTATTTTTAAATAGTGAAACATAATTCTCTGGAGATCAACAGCAAGCCAGCTCTGAAAGCAGCAGGGCCTAACTGAGCACTTTACAGTAATCCACTACATTTCATTCTGTAATTCAAAAGCTTGGAAGTCCAGGATCACTCAAGTTCAAGCTCCTTGGACTACCCTGACTTTACAATGAAACTGCTGATCACCATTCCTTAATATGCAGCTCAGCATGAGGGTCTCCAATTTTTGCCTAAAAAAATCATCTTCAGTAGAACGAAACTGTATCTCCATTGCTGAACATCTCCCACCTATGGCTAAGGGCACACTTCTGTGCAGGATTTGAGAATGGAGATGTTTTTCCTCGCTGGCAGAAAATTAACCCAACATCTTAAAACCTTCAGGTCTATTGCAGGCATCTGAGGTAGGGAATGACCAACATGAGATGTGTCCCAAAGCTGTTTTCCTTGTAAAGAGATGTCAGTTTTGTATCATCTTGCACAGATGAGTCACTTATTAAATACTTACAGTCACTGAACACTGGCAATCTAAAATATTTCCAGTATTTCAAAGGAGGAGGCTGCCGTGCTCATCCAGAGCGTTGTAGTGTGACAGGCATGAACAAACCCCTCCACACAATAAGCAGGACACAAAATACCTCGGGTGACAGCCACGTGTTGCTCCACACGAGTCCAAACTCACTTTGGGGTGCAGAAGGGCAATCCTTGGAAGTGTTCAAGGCCAGGCTGGACAGAGTTCTGAGCAAGCTGGTCTAGTGGAAGGTGTCCCTGCCCACACGGCCACAAGATGAGCTTTAAGGTCCCTTCCAATCCAAACCACTCTATGATTTTATGACCATCCCCATCCAGCAGCTCCATTCCCCCAAAGCAGCCCCCTGCTGAGGGGTGACCTGGCTCACCTCCCAGCCACAGCAATGTTTCCATCCAGGTGGCAAACATGAGTGGGAATTCTGAAGATTAAAGTGACTGAGGCCACTGTTAATGGCTATGTTCACACTTCTCAATTAAACAAGGGTGGGGACCACTTGCACTAGCCCTCCCTCACATGGCCTCGAGTTACTCCTGCTCCCTCGGGGCAGAGTGTTGTGCACAACGACCTCCCTGTAAAATCGTGGTGCTGGCAGCTCCACCAAGGCGACTTGTTTACATCCATCCTATAACGAGCTTTACCGAAGTGACCCGTAATTGCCATGTGAATGACAGCATTGTGCAACTGGCATGGAAAGAATTTCTTCACAAAGCACACCGACACATACAAAGTGTGTGTGGGTAAAGCAAGAGCAACACAGAAAAAGGTGCTCAACGCAGGCAATCCCAACAGGAGAACTCCACAGGCAGCATGGATAGCAGACAGCTCAGCCGCACTGAGGAATATATATGCAAATATTGACAAGACTATGCAAAGGATTGGTTATTTATAACACCTTCATTTCCCTCAGTCCTACCTCCTGACAAGTAAACAGACTGCTTCGTTCTGGCGAGTTGTGCAACACAGAGAGGTCCCAAAGTAAACACACAGACTCCATACTTCATTAGAGGTGAACTTGTTTACAAAGCAGGAATTAAAACAAAACCACAGAATCCGTCAATATTCTATATGTACTGACATACTCCTCCCTGACTCAGAACATTCTGCTCCTACACTGTGACTCATCCACTGCGTGGGCTGGGGATGCAGAGATCTTGGTTTCCTGGGATTCTCCAGCGTATCAGACTCCTCTTCTGCTCCCACCACGCCACTGTGGAGGCTCATGACGTCCAACATCCACTTGCCAGTGTTACCTGCCTATGCTGGCAATGACCAATGGCTACAGAGCCACAGCACAGAACTCAATGCGCGGTGCCACGTGTCTGAATGAATCACATGTGCCAAGATGGGACTGTGAAGGGTGGGGGAAGGTGTGACTCATCTGCCAGCTGATATAAAAATAAACTACTACTGAATCAAAAATGCATGACTTCTGCACACGATGTGCACAGGCAGAAGCTGTCACTATGTGGAAACCTGAGCATCAGCTCCATGCAGCCGAAAGAAACCCGGAAGCACGCAGTGCTCCATTTTACCTTCCAAGGGTGATGCTTGCAGAGAAGGCATTACATATGGCCTCAACAGGGAGAGATTCCAGAGGTGCTTTGAAATGTGGTAACAAAGCCCAGAATGGTTTGGGCCAGGACAACTCCAGTCAGGATGCTGGTGCAAGCTCACGTGGCTTTTAGGACAAAAACCACTCGTTAAATGGTTTGGCACAACACTGGCATTAGAGGACTGATGAGAGC
This sequence comes from Phainopepla nitens, assembly GCA_013400175.1. Lineage (NCBI taxonomy): Eukaryota > Metazoa > Chordata > Aves > Passeriformes > Bombycillidae > Phainopepla > Phainopepla nitens. The sequence goes on along the minus strand of VXBQ01006393.1, from coordinate 62,494 downwards.
AATGCAACTAGTTTGCACAGAGATTATCAAAACTACTTCAGTTACCCCGGTGAGCAAATGGATCATATCCCAGACTACCTAAAACCTAAATGAATTACATTTCCTAAAGGAAAGATGTCCTTTCCTGAGACACCCTATGGATTGACCATCAGGTCTCTGACTCCATGCCCGTGCTCTGCTGTTTTGTTTTGCAGCTCACATGAAAGTAAAGTGCTCAGACACTATTTTAGGTTATTAGATATTTAATTCCACAGCAAGAAAGAAAAAGCTAGCAGATGGTCACTGTGCAGCAGGTGATGCTCGACTTCTGCAGAGAGAAAAGCTCAAGGAAGAATCATGAAAATCCGTTTCTATGTGCAAACATTCCTCCAGCTAGAGGAAGGGAATTAGAGGGGAGCTGTTAGTTTCCCTAAAACAAGGAGGCACTAAAACATCAGAGACAGTATCAAATATCCAAAGCAGCATATCAGAGACGTCTGTTAGTTGGTTATTCCTGACTCAGGACTTTCTCTGAATCCACTGGATCCATCCACCAGCATTGAGCTGTTCTGAGAAGCACCAAGAAGAGCCACATTCCTACAGTTTAGATCCCTTTGACAAACTTCTCCCTGCTCCATCGCTTAATCTAGTGTGAAGCATCTTAAGATGTCTGAGACACATGAAATCCAGTCTGCTGCACTGCTAATCCAAGCTGACTAGGGATCCTCATCCGAGCCACGTGGCAGGCAGAGGAATTGGTGCTGCTGGGAGGGAACAGATGCAACTTCAGTGCCCTGTCAGAAAGTCTTGGAACATCAAAGCTGATGGAGCACGTGGCACAGGGAGCCACAGAGTCACTGGTAAAGGAAGAGGCAGTTATCACATCCTCTGTTCATGTGGAAACATCTCACATGGAAGCACATCTTGGGATTTAGCTTCTGAATTACTGGGCTATATGCTACTCTGTCCAACTGCACCAAGGGAAGTGCAAACCCTGACTGAATAGCATAGAAAAAGGAAAAAAAGACTATTTTCTCTGGTTTTTGATGATGTCAAGTGAAGTAGATAACTGATACCCACATACATCCTTCAGGCATTGGCCAAGTGGGTCAGTCCCTTCCAGCCTAAGTTTTCCTCTGACTACTACCCAAGTGTAACACATTTAAAAATGTTTATTCTTAACATCCAAGAAGGAAATCACCATTAAAGCTCTTCTTATTAGAAAGAACCCCCCCATTTTTCTCCCAAAGCTGCAGGTGATGATGATTTTGACATCTCAGAGATCACTGGGACCATCTGGCTGCAGACGCAGCTGAACGCGGCCGCTGAGCCGCCGAGGGGCTCCTGTGGTGTCACAACCAGGCTCCCTCTGCTCTCCCTCCTTCAGCTGATGGTGGGAGCTGCAGCCAGACACGTCATTTGGCAGGATTAATTGGCTAATTTACTGAGCAGAATGTCATATGCAATGCTACTGTTGCTCTCTCTGAGTCATGCACACCATGTGTTCGGACACTTCTAGTCTTCGTTTGGCAAGTGTGTATGACAATTCCAAGTAACCAGATATTCCTACTGGAAGTTCAAGCCTGGCTGTTTGAGCAAGGAGGAACTCTGAGTTCCAGAGCAAGGACTGTTACAGGGAGCCTGGCACTTGCAACATCACTGAGAACAAACCCCTCTATTTACCCAATGTTGGCACTTATTTATCTGTTTTTGCAGCCAGATACTCTTCCCCGAATCCCTGGTGCAGGCACCAAGTCAAGGCTCCCTGCTCCTGGCAGCCTGACTCCACCAAAATTTGTTTTGTTCAGATTCCAGGTTTCATGGTGCGACCACAATTGTAGTTCACATCTTCCACTGAAGTCTTGGCCGATTTCCAATAGTTTTAGCAAAACTGCAGCACAAGAGCTTCTAAAGGCATCCAACAGCTCATCAGAGCTGGGTGTGTGACACCCGTGGGACCACACAGAGAGAGAAACAGAGCCAGGTCATTCAGGAGGCTTCCCAACAGTCCCTTGACCAATGCTCTAAGACAGCAGATTAAAGACTAGGAAGGAATTCCTCCCTGTGAGAGTGGAGAGGCCCTGGCACAGGGTGCCCAGAGCAGCTGTGGCTGCCCCTGGATTCCTGGAAGTGCCCAAGGCCAGGCTGGATGAGGCTTGGAGCAACCTGATCTAGTGGAAGGTGTCCCTGCCCATGGCAGGGGGTGAAATGAGATGGGCTTTAAGGTCCCTTCCAACCCAAACCATTCCATGATTCCAGGAATGCTCTGAATGGGTATTACAGGATGGAAAGCTTAAATTCTTTAGGAACAGGGGAAAACCTAAAAATACTTAATCTGACCAAAATAAAACCATTCCTTCAAATTTTGATCAGTTTTATAATTCCTTAATAACATCTTCAAAGAGTGGAAGGAAGCCAAGTGGTGTAGAAAAAGCAGACTGGGATTCATTCATGTGTCACAAGACATGTGGGCTGCGGTATCCCAGAGATCACAAGCACCAACAGAACTCCAGCGGGAAGTTCATCCAAGTTAGTTTTGGTAATGTATTGTTACCAAAGTATTTCTGGATGTCCATCAGATATCCTCTGCAAGTGGAAGCTGGGTCCATTCAGGGAAAACAGGAAAAATAAAATCAGAAGTATAAAAAACCTACAGTCATGTAAGAAACTTATCAAAACCTGAAGTCAATACATGATCAAGGCACAGAAGGAGCAGAGAAAGTTGTTGCTTCACAGAGACTTCCTTGAGCAGTGAACACCCTGCTGTGGAAATCCTTGGCATGGGAAACAGCACATGCTAAAAGGCTCTTCAGGCTTAAAAAACAACCATAAATTTAGGGAAGAAAAATCCAAACAGTACTAGACACAACTCAAGCTCTGTATCAGGGAAATCAGAGACTGCCAGAAAAAAATGTATAAAAAATTCCACCTTTGGCTGATCCTGCTCTATTTTTCTCCTATTTGCTGTAGACCATGATTGCACAGAGGAGCCATGGGGCTTGCTAACAAGTAAAAATGAAAACAATTTCCTAGGTTTAAAGACTTTAGATCACCTACTTAAGGGGTATTGTTCTATACACAAATAACTTTCCATCCATTGATTATTCCTGTGTTTTACAAACACACTTACAAAGGTATTTCCATATCAGCAAATCCTCACAAACTCGAGGATTTTAGGTCCACACAATTACCCAATATCATCATTATGATCCCATTCTCACCAAACTGCTTCCAAAACTTGTGTGAGGCTAAAAGGAATTGGCCCAGGTCCCTAAGTTCAAGTTAGAGTTACACAACAAATACTATGGTGGTGTTTTGATTTAATAAAGAAATCCTTTTATTCAAGAAATTTAATAAAACTTTTGATAAGTTTAAGGTAGGTTTACTCACCTGCACTTCCAAGTTGTTTATAAAATCTGTATTCTAAATGAAGCTGTGGTGCCCGGGATTTAATTGGTTCCTAGAACAGAAATAAAGAAATTGGTTAAAATCAGTTTGACTAAAAGAAGTTCTGTCTTATACCTGAAGATTTGTGTATAATTAAAACACCCCAGATTGAAATTCTAACAACAGACTTCACCATTACATGACATTTAAATAAGAAAAGAACAAAAAGCAGTAAGATTTGCTCTCTGGAGGAGAAATAACATCCTCATTTAAATACAAAGCTCATTCACTGCAGTGAAATTCAAGAACCATTCCACAAAGCTCCTGGTCCTTGAGGAACAACCCTGGACATTGGCAGAGGGAAGTCAAGGTTGCAAAAGCTCTGTGGGGACTGTGATTGCCCACAGCACTTTTGCTGGTCTCCAGCCTGTGTTTTTGAAAAATGTTGAGTCATACAAGTGTGTTTCAGATCAGACCACAGTTGCTCACAGTAAGCACCACAGTGCAACCAGTCAGTTGGGAAAAAGGAAGAAGTCTCCCCCTTCTTGTGGCAGGTGTCAGTCAAACATCTTGAAATGCTCAATAATATTCTATTTTTATCCACAAAATTAAAAAAAAAAAAAAAAGGTAAGTCTGCAATGCACCCAAACCATCCCATTTATTAACTGTTACTCATCCACACTTTACATACAAGACTTAATGCCTACAATCCATCAAAGCATTAATGTGCAAGATTACAGAGGTTCTAAAAATATAAAGTTAATATGGAGAGGATTAAGAGACTGGAGTAATTACATTTGCAATTAAACTGTGCACTTGGGATAGGCATGGATGTGGGTTCATCAACTGCCCAGGCAGCCTGGAGAGAGCACAGGAGTTAATACTGGCCTCAGTTTTTGTTGACTTCTAGTCTGCACTGTAAGACTGATGTCCACACTGGGTGTGAACTCCACAGTCAAGGCTTCTAAGTCTGGAGAAGGAATTCTGTACAGGAGTTCAGGCAATTTGACTTGCAGCCAAGCTGTTCCTCATCAGCTCAAGTCATCCCATCCATTTCCCAGCAAGGGGAACGAATGCTCCTGGTTACTTCTCAACTTAATCATAGAATCATTGAGGTAGGAAAAGGCCTGCAAGGTCACCAAATTCCTGATGTTTTAAAGCTCCAGAAGACAAATATGACCAAATACTCAGCAAACAATGTGAAAAAATATTCTGGAGGAAAAACTGAACCTGCACTGAAGGAATACAAAGCAACACACAAACAACTTTGTTTTATAAGTCACATTTAAATTAAGATAATTGTTGCTGGTGGCCTGAGGGAGAGTCTACAGACACTGCAGAGCGCAGAGATTCAGGGCAACAGGCACTCAGCATGTTCAGGGAGTAGTTTATTTATCCAAACATGTAAAGGGGAAGGATTGATGTAGCAGGACATGATGCTGCTTGTGACAAAATCAGGGGAGGCAGCCCTGAGCCACTTCTGCATCAGGAGCTGCGGGAGCCAGAGCTCTGGACACTTGCCAGAGTCATGGCAGCTTCTGAGGAGATCATACCAGCACAGATGGTTGTCCTGTAGGCCAAGGGCTTAGGGATGATGGCAGATTTTGTGTTTGTAGTAAAAATAACTGAATTGCTACTGCCTAACAGAGAAAATCCACAGCTGGAACCAACGGCGTCATCACTGCTGTGAGGGGACGGCCTGGCACTTGCACTCTGACTGCAGGTGGATGGCACCAGGCTGGCTTCCCTCAGGGAAGAAATTCCTACTGTGGCCAATGCAGCTTTTAAAACCCTCAGAAGAATAAACCAGATGCCCCTGACCAAGTAAGTCAGCTGAAGAGCAGGACCAGAAGCTCCAGGGTGACACCACACCGACCAACACAAGGAGCAATCTCCACTGCCAGCAGCCTTCCAAGGTGTAGCCTCGGTCCCAAAAAGAAACCAGGAGGCATTAGCATGGAATTTCACAGCACTTTCTGATGGGCTCTTGGCATCCATCACACAATTCCCTCATTTCCCAGCTCTAACGTTGTGATAGGAGGCAGGAATAGCTGAGACAGCAGGGCTGCAGTGACAGAAGATGATCTCACAGCTTGAAGGATTTGGAGCAGTCCTTTGACTCGGTCCAACAATGAAGATAAAAGAAAATGTTGCCCATAAGTACATCTTACAGCTACTCGACCACTAATCCACAAATTATATGAAGGATAAAGAAAATAGCAGTTAAGTCTGCATGTAAGAGAAGTGTATTTGCTGCTGAGGAGGTTGAGTCATTCTTATTCCTGTAGAATTTTGTCTAAGATTAGGAGACCAAGAAACTTCCATTTCTCCTACTGTTCCCTCCTTAAACTTCTCCACAACTGAGCACATATATGGACACCTGGATGACCATTGGATGGCAATTCCAGCCCCTCACACAAGAAGGACCTGAGATTTTTAAGCCTGGATCACAACAGGGCAAATGAAACTGGAGGAGGTTGCAGAGTAACTGCTTTAACACTCAGTTATTTGGGGGAAAAAAATGGTAAGAAAAATGAAGAAAGAATGTGACCAGAAAAACAGGTCAGATTAAGGCAGCCATGAGGCAATGCCATTGAGTCCTGCCATATGGAAAAGCTTCAGGTTACTGAGAGGTGTCACTGAAGCCACTTTTTTGAGAGAAAAAAGCACCCTTTGGACTAGCACAGCTGTGTTTTACTTTATGGTTTCCAATGCACCAACTTTGTGGGATTATCTTTGGAAGCAAACTAGAAGCATTTCTGCCTCAATAAAACACCTTGTCTGTGTACACAGCACATTTTCTATGGCCTAAAAGCAACTATTCTTCTTTCTGATGTGCATCCATACCAAAGGCATCTCCTATGGAGCCAGGCTGGGAGAGCTGGGGGTGCTCACATGGAGAAGAAAAGGATCCAGGCAGACCTCAGAGGGCAGACCTCAGACCTTCCAGGACCTGAAGGAGCTCCAGGACAGCTGAAGCAGAACTTCAAACGAGTGCCTGGAGCGCCATAACAAGGGGGAGTGGCTTCCCACTGCCAGAGGGCAGGGTTAGACAGGATATTGGGAAGAAATTCTTCTCTGTGAGGGTGGTGAGGCCCTGGCACAGGTTGTCCAGAGCAGCTGTGGCTGCCCCTGGATCCCTGGAAGAGTCCAAGGCCAGGCTGGACAGGGTTTGGAGCAACCTGGGCTAGTGGGAGGGGTCCTTGGTGTTTGCACCATGGCAGGGGGGGGAATGAGATGAACTTTAAGATCCCTTCCAGGATACCCAAACCCATCTGGGATACTGGAAGTTGTTCCTGAATTCTTCCACAAGCATTTATTTATTTACTTTCGGGAACATCTTCTGACATTTGCCAGCAGGTGTGAAAACGAGTCCCTCCTGCAAAGCTGTAATTATTTTTCATCCACTACACATTATAAAGTGAATGCCAGAGATATGGAATCAGAGGCACTCGAACGTGATCACAATTAATGCACCCAAGTCCATCCTGATTTTCTGTCACCAGAGTGATTCCTGTCATTTTGCCAGACAGCATCAGCGGGGCAAACTGGGGGGCTCTGCTGCAGTATCAAATTAGCACCACCACTTTAACTCCAGATTTTAGGGTTTGGGTTATGTTTAAAGAGGTTTTGCGTGAGAACTCAGCACATCAGGTGAAGACATCGAATCTGAAACCCCAAGGGACTAATGAAAGTCTGAGTTTACAGATAGGAGAAGTTAAGGTCTAAACACAAACTACTAGGCTGTGAGTTTATAAATGAGGAAGAGCTACAAGTTAGGGAGTTCCCCATCCCCCAGATTCCACAGATGATGAGATTGTATCTTCCCTGGAACCCGAGGCAGCCAGAGGAAAGACTGACCTTCGTGAAATCGGATCTTGTTTTGCCTGTTGCATCTGCAGTCTCTCAGTATCACACCAGAACTGTGCTCTGCTTCCCCAGGGAATTTTACCCAAAGGAACACCCTCTTTCCTGCCTCCTGACTCCAAAAACACAGAGCACCAGGCTGCACAGTGCCATGCTCCTAACCAAACATTCTGGCAACTGGAGAATTCATGGAGTCCTAAACAGGAAGGCTGGAGCCATGGAGCAGCAGGAGGTGGCAAACCCACCACCAGTGCCCTTCACTGGGACCTGGGCAGAGCAACAAGGCTCTCATTGCTCTAAGACAACTTCAGATCCTTTAGGTACCAGAAACCTTCAGCAGGTGGAAGGATGGTTTTTCTCCCTGCTTTTAGTGCTTTTAAGAACTTACCTCAGTTTTAACAAGTTATTCCCAGCTGAGGGTGAGAGCAGCACTGAGTCCAAATTGAAAACCTTGCTTTTGGTCTGAATTTTTAACAAGAAGTGTAAGTCATTTAATGACACCTGAAGCTACTACTTACCAGTTTGATCGCTACATATTCATTGGTGTACAGATTTTTACCTGCAAAAGGAGAAGAAAAAAAAATCTTTTAGTTCCACATTTAACACTCGCAGCTCGAGGCACAATGAGAAATAGTGACACTGATGCCAAAGGGCTGTTTTCCCAATTCCCCCTGAAGTTCCTGCCTTTAACAAAGCATAAGCCTGAAAAATAATCAAAAACAATGAACAGTTTGCAGCAGTTTAGCAGGGCAGGAAAGTAACACCTACCACTCAGCACAGGGTAATTGTATTTTATGGCAGCACTAGCTCCATGTGTTAAAGGAGGTATCCCAGACACATTAGGCTTCATTATCCATTATACCAGAAAAGTCTGGGGAACAAAAAATGAAGAGTCAGAGTGTCATTGCTTTTGGAAACGTCTTGGATCTGCTGGACACTGAACAATTTCATCCTGGGATGTGCAGGGAGTTTCACTAGGTTGATCATGCTCTGGGGAAGCAGGAAGAGCAGGAGTGAGATGAGCACAACAAGGGGAGCTCAAATCCAGCTCCTGGTGCACCGAACCAGAGCTGGGACCCATGTGTGCTACAGCTGGAGGGGAGTTTTCCTGCAGGAGCCTGTCTGGTGTTTGAAGCAAGCCTTGGGCCTCCTCAGTGATCTGAGGCAGTGATGCACAGCTCTGTGTCACGGAACATCTCTCCCCGTGTTCTGACACTGCCAGTTATTGTATCACTCAACGTCCTCTGCTCCCTCTGCCAGGGAATTTGAGCAATCACTCCCCCTCCACCTCCACCTGGCTCATGCCTGACAGCAAACTCTCCTGGAAGAGATACCACGGGGAAGGATGCTTAGGCAGTCGCTGGACCCCCTCCGTCCCACCATCCTGACCTCCTCTAGTCCCGCTGTCCCCTTGGAGGAAGGAAGCCCCCACCAAAAAGGCTCCCTGTGGATTTATTTTGGGAAACGTTGACCTTTGTCATCAGTGTCAGAGCACAATTCAGCTCTTACTGAGCAACTCCAAAATTCAGGAGCAATCCAGGATGGAAGTTATCAGGGCTTATCTGTAACATCAGCTTTGCTCAGCTCTCTTACTCGTTTATTTTCCAATTCCTGTAATGGATATTGATGCTTGGACAGCCCACCTCTTGAGAAAGCCCAGGACAGGGAGTGACATCATTCAGAGCAGGCAGGAGCTGGAGCAGCTCTTCCATATGCACATGGCAGCATTAAAAAAACATGCCATGTCCTCCTCAGCACAAGATACAACAGCACAGGGAGACTCAATAAAATTAAAGACATTATGAACATGGGAGAAGACACAGTCATCTTTAAATCCTGAAATATCAGTGGAAATTTAGTTTACTTTATAACAGCTTCATGTTTTCTGCATTTAACTTCTTTTGATGCTTTCCCTGCTGTATCACTCAGGGTACTTCTGGCCTCTAAATCTGTGATTAGGTGTTCCCAGGCCCAGTCTGCACCAAGCAGGTTGTTTTAACATCCCTCAGGAATAGGAATACAAGACATCATAGCTCCAACCTGTTTAGGTACCTGGTGATGCTCTTTAACACAGGACAGGGATTTAAATGTGAGGTTAAATATCCTCAGAGGGGATGTTTTCTGCCAGCAGAGCTGAAAGCTGAGCCCCAGCATTAACCCCTGACACACAGGGGGAGTTTCCACATATTTCAGTCTTTCAGAAAAAGACATAATATTATACCCAGACTGGAAACTAAGGGTAGAAAGGAGATTTTGCAGTTTCATCAGCAACCTGCTGACACCAGAAAGCACTGAAAGAGCTCACAGGCCAAATCCTTGGAAAAGCAGGTGGCAGATAAACCCTTCCACCCTCTGAGACAGACCAGGGCTCCAGCCAACAGCTGGGGGGAGAAGATGTGAGGACATTAAAGGAAGGAAATCTAAATACACTTGGATTATCTGCTCTGCATTAGCTACCAGCAAATAAGCCCCATCAGCAGCTCCAGCTTTATCTTCCTCCCTGAAACTGCTTCTTCCCCTCTTTGGATCAAAATCCCAGGATGGTCTGGGTTGGAAGGGCCCTTAAAGCCCATCTCATTCCCCCCCCTGCCATGGGCAGGGACACCTCCCACTAGCCCAGACTGCTCCAAGCCCCATCCAGCCTGGCCTTGAACACTTCCAGGGATCCAGGGGCAGCCACAGCTGCTCTGGGAAACCTCAGGGCCTCACCTCCCTCACAGGAAAGTGTTTCTTCCCAATATTCCATTCTGGCAGTGGGAAGCCATTCTCCCTTGTCCTGTCCCTCCATCCCTTGTCCCCAGTCCCTCTCCAGCTGTCCTGGAGCCCCTTTAGACATGGGAAGGGGCCCCAAAATCTCCCTGGAGCCTTCTCCTCTCCAGGTGAGCACCCCCTGCTCTCCCAGCCTGGCTCCAGCCCTCAGAGCATCTCCATGGCCTCCTCTGGACTTGCTCCAGCAGCTCCAGGTCTTTCCTGTGCTGGGTACCCAGGGGTGGGGCAGCTCTGCAGGTGGGGTCTCACCTGAGTGGGGCAGAGGGACAGAATCCTCCCCTCCCCTGTTGCCCACGCTGAGGGATCAGCCCAGGCCATGGTGGAGACGCTCAGTTTGAGGACACCGAGGCACAGAAGCTCCAGCCCAACCCTGAGGAAGTCAGATGCTTTGAAGAGTAAAATAAAACCCCAAGGGGGGAAGCATGAGAACTCCATTCCCTATGGATCCCATGACCTCCATCACAGCCTTGGAGATGCACCTCCACCCAGGGAATGATGCCCTGCAGACCTTCCACCAACACTTGTGCTCTCCCAGCAATGCAGGATAACGGCACTGGGAAAACAGTGCTCTTCCAAACTTGTTCCAAGGCAAGGAGGGACATGGCCAACACCCTCCATGTATGTGGAGCCATAATCCAGTCTATTATGGTCTGTTTCATGAGGCTGAGGACTAGGCAGACGATACTTTTGACTTGTTATTTTGGAATTACAACCCCAGTATCAGATGCTACTATCACGTTTAAGCATTTATTTTACTGGTTTACTTGTTTTGAAACAGAGTTTCTGGCTTCCAACTGCAGCCTGGGAGGCAGCTGGGTGATTCTCATTTTGGGAGCACCTTCCCAGTTCCAATGGAACTGCTCTGACCTGGCAACCTACAAAGAAGCAGTTTTTCTGCTGGTTTGGGGCCTGCTGCTCTTCTAACATTTTTTTCCAGTTTCAAGCAGGGTGAAAAACTGTGCTAACTGCTGTTTTTAAATGATACTTGAACGCAGAGTTTTGAAAATGCCAGGTAATGTTTCAATTAGAGCAAAAAGATCTGGGCTCCAGTCTACAGCTCTGAGGCTCCCAACATCAGAAGGACCTGGAGGTGCTGGACCAGGCTGGAGCCCCTCTGCTCTGGAGCCAGGCTGGGAGAGCAGGGGGTGCTCACCTGAACAAGAGAAGGCTCCAGGGAGAGCTCAGAGCCCCTGCCAGGGCCTGAAGGGGCTCCAGAAGAGCTGGAGAGGGACTGGGGACAAGGCATGGAGGGACAGGACAGAGAGAATGGCTTCTACTGCCAGAGGGCAGGAATAGATGGGACACTGCGAAGAATCGTTCCCTGTGAGGGTGCTGAGGCTCTGGCACAGGGTGCCCAGAGCAGCTGTGGCTGCCCCTGGATCCCTGGCAGTGTCCAAGGCCAGGCTGGACAGGGTTTGGAGCAACCTGGGCTAGTAGACAGTGTCCCTGCCCATGGCAGGGCGTGGACAAAGATGAGTTTGAAGCCAAACCCCTCTGAGATTTGCTGATTAAAAGAAATATGTGCTAACAGAATTTAACATTTATCTTTGAAATCCCTCCAACCTACCAAAACTGCAGTAATACTTTTACATTAGTACCTATTTAATTGCTCTACTTAAACAAGGGTGCCAAACACTGGGAAAAAAGAGACTTTTGAAGAGCCTTATTAATCCCTACCATGGCTCATGGTTAAGGACTTTGGGAGAATACAGGGAATACCTCCTGGGAAAGCTCTCGAGTCAGCTTAAGGGGGTGGCTCACAGGCTTGGCTGGAGGTATCTCTGGAGGAGTTTAGAGCTGTGGCTGATCACAGCACTCCACACAACAGGTCCAGCCCCCATGAACTCCCAGATCCATGCAGGGTCTGATGTGGGGACTGGCACTATATTCCTGCTGCTACGTTGAGCCAGTCTGGAAACCAAAGCTCTTGTGACTCTCTTCTCTGCAGCCTGTCTGAACAAACAGCCACTGCTTTACCCTGTTTCAGTGTATTACTCTGGGCCAGATCACAGAATCATTGAGTTTGTAAAGACATCCAAGATCATCAAGGCCAACATTCTGACAAATCCCACAATTCTCACTAAACCACATTGTGCAGTGGTACATCTCCTCCTTTTCTGGACACTTCCAGGGATGGTGACTTCAATGCTTCCCTGAGGAGCCTGTTCCAATGCTCAGTCACCCTTTCAGTCAGGAAATTTTTTCCTAATATCCAGCCTGACCCTCTCCTGGTACAACTTGTGGCCATTTCCCCTGTCCCATCAAATGCTAAATTTTGTGTTCATCTCCGCATCTCAGCTCCTTGAGGGCTGGAATCTAACTGTGCTGCTCCAAAAAAGTCATATCCTTGGGTGATCTGTATTTTCAGGAAGAAAGATCAACACTGAACAATGAGCTGGATATATACAGCAAAAAGCTTCATTAGGTAAGTGCCATCTCTTCCCTGAAGAATCAAATAAGAGCTTAAACTCAGCGTAAACTGAGAACACAACACCTCCAAAAAGAGAAATTCTTCAGGGAATTGGAAAAGCCTATTTTCCCTTTGGTTATCAGTGCATGACTTTGTTCTGCCCGTGATATTGGTGCTTAACTGCTCTGAAACCACGAAAAAAATAGGCAAAAAGCAGAGGGCACATCATTCATCTTCGTAGGACAAAACTGTTATCAGAGACTCGTGTGCTCGGATTTCAGCTGCTTCTCCTTCCCCCCAGCGATAATTACCATGGGCTGTGCAAGAGAAATAGCTGCTATTTGAGCAAACAGGAGCTCTTAAAGTGATAGTGATTGGCAAAAAAGCAAGAGAAATGAAAAAAAAAAAAAAGAGTAACACAGCTTCTGTAAGAACCTTACAACAAATTGTTGTTGTCAGGACGTGTGGCTCATTGCCTAAATTTTTAGTAAACTAGCATTAACAATACATGTATTATTGAAAAAAAAAACCAACTCAATTAGCAGGTGTTGCAATTTAAAACTGAGTTTCTCTGTAAAATGACTTTTTCAGAAGTGAAATCTCTTCTGTAAAGTCCATGCCATGAAACTGTACATGAGTCACAAACCCAATACCACTAAAACTTTGAGAAATGTGAAAAAGAATAATGGAAACAGGAGCTGCCTCCCCGCAGTGTGGGCAGCAGGGCAGGGGGGGATTCTGCCCCTCTGCCCCACTCAGGTGAGACCCCACCTGCAGAGCTGCCTCCAGCCCAGGGTCCAACAGCAGCAGGACCTGGAGCTCCTGGAGAGAGTCCAGAGGAGGCCATGGAGATGC
>VXBQ01006393.1:14036-49098 GCA_013400175.1 Phainopepla nitens | reverse complement strand
CCATGGCAGGGGTGGGATGGGATGAGCTTTAAGGTGCCTTTCAACCCAAACCAGTTTGTGATTCTGTGATTTGGGCACCAGCTGAATAAACCCAAGAGCCATATATCCAGATGTATCCACTACAGCTGCTAAACCTCAGAGCAGAGCTTGGATTACAAAGCAATTCAACATCTCCCTGGGGATCCTGAGATCATGATGTTTGCTGCTGGGGCGAGCTTTGAGAATGCAATAGAGCAATTCAAGTTATGTCACTGTAAAGATCCAAATTTATCTTTAGCTGCCAACTATACTCATGTGCAGGAAGGTGGGAGTTTCCACCCTTGCCCTTGGTTTCTCTCCACCTTAGGAGTGTTCTCTCTGCCTGGGTGAATCAATAAAACTGCTCTGATGCAATGCTGAAACCAATATACCCATTTACTGAGACACACCAGAAGTGAGCTGGTTGATCTTCACATCATGGAACAGCAGCACACATATTGATGCAATAACCCAACCTCAGAGTGGGAAATCACACAGATTCATTTAAGACAACAGATTCTGAGCAGGAATCTACAAAGACACCATAGTGTTATGACCCTTGAGTTATGTGAAGCAACACCAGCTGCTTCCCCCACCTCATTTAAAACACAACCATTGTTTTTTTAGGATGACTCAAGAGCCCAGTGCACTGCTCTGCACTGGTCTCTTAAGTAGTCCTAAACAAACAATGCATCAGTGGAACCATCTGTTTTGGGCAACCAGCTGCAAGACGTGGTTAGGAAACCAACAGACCACGAACAAATGCCGGGCTGCCGGGCCGGCTGAGGGAGCCAGATGGCCACTCGGCACATCCTGCTCCTCGCCAGCAAGTCCAGCACACAGACAGAGCAGGGACAGAGAGATGGGGCTGAAATTAGGGCAGTGAGGTTAGAGAAGGACATGCAGTGGAGTCTGAGTGCTGGGTAAGAGTCTCACCCATCCCTTTAAATGGGTGTTCTAGCTTATAAACAAAAAATTGAGAGCAAGATTTAGCAATTCACAGTTAAGAGGTTTTTTTCACCTTAGGCAAGACATTCAGCGCTGTGAACAGTCGTCATTTGTTGGGATTGTTCAAAATTTGCATCTTTGGCCTCTCCAGTGTATTCCCTTTGACTTTATGCAAATCAAAATCATGTTATGAGTTACATCTTCTTAGTCAGAAGCTTCGGGTAAGGCAGCTCAACACTTGGGAAACAAGACAGCACACTCATTTCTCGAGCCAGGGTAAATTTTTATGCATTTATATTCCAGTGGTGAAATGCTAATTTGCACAATGTAGGCCACTAAAATGCTTGCTTCTTACCTAGTCTGAGCTCTCCAAAGTTCCCACACCCAATCTTCTTGCCCACTCTGAAGTTGGGTCCCACCATAAGGACGCCGGAAGACGCCGACGAGCTCGGCCGAGAACCGTGCCCGCTCCTTCCCGGCATCCCTTTCGTTGTCCGCTGCCTTTCATCCTTATCCCTATTAGGATGGTCCATGATCTTAGTGAAACACCTCTGCCAGCAAGCTGGCAGAAGGGAGTTGGAGTACACACTCTTCTCCTTAGAGCAGAAATTTATATCCAAAAGTATCTGCGTTGGAGTTCAAGAGAGTCATGGAAACTCATGGAGTTCTTTTGGCACCAGATCCGGTTTCCTAACGCATCTTGATAATGTACCAAAGGGTCAACTGGGTTCTTGAGACTTCAATAAAGGCAGGTTGCTTTTGGTTTCTTACCTGGGGAAAAGAAGAGACACATGAGATAAAAATCATTATTTTAAAATACCAGCTGAGAAAGGTACAAGAGGGCCAATGTCCAGAACTTTCCTGGCCTCGAGGAATTTAACAGCTATATGAAAACTTGATCATTTTCTTAACAACTTTCTGATAAAAACTCCTGATGCCATGAAGATATCTAAGTGCTGCCCATCCACTGTTGCTACTTGTCCCATTCTTGGAAGTGTCTCAGGCCAGGCTGGATGGGGCTTGGAGCAACCTGTCTAGTGGAAGGTGTCCCTGGCCATGGCTGTGGGGGGATCCAGCTGAGCTTTACGGTCCCTTCCAACTCAAACCAGTCTGTAACTCCATGGTTCCACTGGAGTTACCAGGACTGACACCACATGCAGTAACCAAAGCCATTCCACTACACCAGCACATCAGATGGGCACTGTGAGGAAGTTGCATCCCACCTTTAAATCCCCTGTGAAGCATAGGTTTGGTTTTCCCTCACTTCTTACATTTATCAAGTACTACAGAAAAGCCAGACAAAAAATACAAGGGGGCCAATGAAAGGTGCCAAGAGAAGAAAATTTTGTAGCACTTAAATTAAATTCTCCTCGCTTTTACCTCTTTTCAAGTTGATCTAGATTATCTTGAATAACCTGTGTTGGAAGGGATCCACAAGGATCACTGAAGGATCCAGCTTCAATCAACCTCAGATATATTTGCTAATTCAAATTGCTGTCCTACAGAGATGACCAAAACAAAGAGCCAAAGCATGATTAATTATTTTTAAAAAGCTGATAACCCAGTCAAAAGGGGACAAAACATGGATGCTTCTCAACCCTTGCAGGCTAAAAGGTTCTTCTGTGCTGAGGAACAAGACCAAATGGAGTGGCAGGAGCTGCAAGGACCACAAGGACAGTCCAGAGGTACCCGTGTGGTGGTTGAGCTTCCCCTCACTTCCCAAGAAATCAGCATGATAAAGGGAAAGGTTGCAGGATGCCTTGTCTGCACAGGTGCTGCATCAGGAGATGGTATCAGGCACTCCTGGGGTAGAGTTCTCAGGCAAGAATTAGAATAAACACACCTGGAACTATTCTCCATATCCCAGGATATAAAGGTACTGGATTGTAGCTCTACAGAAACACTACTGCATTCAGATTTTCCAGATGTGAATAGAACAGTTCCTGTATAATTTTATCAACAAGGTTTATGTCCTACTTCTGATGCCTCCAAAGCAATCACAGAAGGGCTCAAGGAGAGACCACCCAACCAAGAGTCCTGAGGAAGTATACCCAGAAACACAACCAGGTAAATGAGGGTTCAGAAGTTACTTTACTCAGGCAACTGGCTCAGTTCTCCTGCAGCAGCACCTCTGTAAAGGGCTTAGCAAGAGTTCCTTCTGTTCATTTTGCCATGAAATCATTAAGGTTGGAAAAGACCTCCAAGATAAGATTGAGTCCAACCATTAACCCAGCACTGGCCCATTCAATCTGGTCCACCAAAGGATGAAGCTAAGCTAACTTACTTCCAGTATCCAAAAATAAAAGACAAGGATTATTACCCATCCACATAGAACAGAAGCATGAGCCCCTCTGAAATCTGACTGTGCTTTCCCAGCTGTGGAACACTTCTATTTCTGGAGACTTTTCGTTTGACCTAAGGCACCTGGACAGAAGGCAGAAGTCACTCATGCTGGATCCACAAAATGCAGGGAACTACCAGTTGGAAATTCCAGTTTTTGAGTATTTATAGAATCACAGAATCCCAGAATGGTTCAGTTGGAAGGGACCTTAAAGCCCATCTCATTTCATTTCACCCTCTGCCATGGGCAGGGACACCTTTCCCTATCCCAGGTTGCTCCAAGCCCTGTCCAGCCTGGCCTTGGACACTTCCAGGGATCCAGGGGCAGCCACAGCTGCTCTGGGCACCCTGTGCCAGGACCTCACCACTCATAGGGAAGAATTTCTCCCTAATATCCAATAAAGCCCCCTTGTCCTATCACTTCTTGCTCTTGTAACAAGTCCCTCCTCAGCCTTCCTGTATGTCTGTCCCCTTTAGGTACTGGAATTCTCCTTGTCACCTGGGACAGTTGGGAATCCCTGCTGAAAATGTCACACAGCATGTCTGCAGCATATGCAGGGGTCCCCTGAGAACCTCCATGTCTCAGCCACACCACCAGTTTGGCCATAAACAAAAGTGACAAGCTCCCAACAATGCTCCCAAACAATGAGTGAAACACCATTTCAGCACCTCTGGCCTAGACAAAAGAGCTGGAGATTTTCATGTACAAGATATTATTTAGCATTACCAAGCTTTACTCATCCCTCAAATTAATTCCAGATTTAATACTCAGAACTGAATATGGATAAGAGGGAAGCATCCGCTACCGGTGAACTGGCTGAACTGGTTTTTCATCACAGACATCCCCACACACTCTCAGCTGCCATGCTTGGCACAGACACAGCAGAGTTGTGTTTGCCCTGTGAAACCAGTCCTCAGGAGCAGTGATGAGGCTCTGTCAGATACCAGAAAATCGCTTTGACTGGACCCCACCCCAGGCTGTCCCGGGAGGAGAGACTGGCTTCAAAACAAACAACGTGAAAAAGAACCATCAGTGAAACTACAGAGTTTTACTGCTGAAATCAAACCAAATGTGAGGATGACTTCTAGCACTGGGTGGATTTACTCACACAGGTCTTTCTGATAAAGTTTTGGAAAAATAAAATTGAAGCATGGGATGTTTTGGTCTATCTCTGCTATGGCAAGAGAAGTAGACACAGAATATTCCAGCCAAATGTTTTATTTCCAGTTAAAGCTATCATCTTCCATATTGTTGTAATATAACATACGGGTCTGGCACTTGGGGACATGGCTTATGTCCACTCCAGCTTGGCAGTGCTGGGAGAATGGCTGGACTCAGTGATCTCACAGGGCTTTTCCCACTCCATGATTCCATGCAGTGCTCCTAGGGTTGGATCACTAAGAAAGATGAGCAGGACATGAGAATTCTATGAGTAAGAAAATATTAACACTTTGGAAAATACACTCAAACCCACCAAAGCCAGAGAAGAAATTTTTTCCCCTGGAGACCAAAGTCATTATTTTAATCAAGACTGAATAATTTATGTCCAAGAACTACCTACAACCTCAGAAATGGAAACAGAAAGAAATCTCCAGCAAGAGCACAAACCCTGCCCAGTTTATACCTTGCTCTGCACATCTCAGATGGGACAAGCAACCCCATTATCCTCAGGCAAATTAAGCACAAGTCCCACCACACATTTTCTGGCTCACAAAGAGAGATGTTAATGGTTATGAGCTCCTACACCTCTGTCCTTCCCCCGCTCCCCATCTGGATCAGGTCTCCCTGGGGAGAAGAATGGAAAGGTCAGGCCTGACAGTCTGCAAACACTAACCATCCTTTCTCAGCTGAAAGCCTCCTGCAAACAGGAATTCAGAGAAGCAATAGATAAGTGAACCACGCCTCTGAGAAGCTCTTTATTACAGCCAAGCCGAGGAGCAGAGCCCAGCTGCCGGCACAACACATCACACAAAGACCTTACACCATCATTACCACCTATTAAAAGTGTAAATAGTAAATATGGCACCAAGGATGGCCTTTGAGGACCAGCAGAGCACTTGGCTTTGGAGGGGAAGAGGCAGAAGAATGAAGACCAGACTCTCAGTCACATTAATATTTAAAGGCTGCTCAGAACACCAGGATGACTTCCTGCCATGATTCAAACTTTTTTATAATGATTCCTTTCTACCTTTCCACCCACTCAGCAAGATTGCTCCTCGAAGTTACTTCCATTTGAACGGAGCTGCATAAAGATATTTCCCTAATGGTGAATCAGCCCAATTCCAGGATTGATTTCACTACAATACAGTTGGAGACACAGGAACAGCTATTTAATGAAAGACACAGGCTTGAAAGGAAATTATTTGCAGCACAGTTAGCTAAGTAAAAAACCAACAGCACTGCATCCTACACGCTTCCAAACACTTAGACCCAAATCTACATCACGACCTCTCCTCCATTGATAAACCTGCAGCACTACAGCTAGAAACCAGCTTCCAGGTGGTGTTGAATCATGGAATGGTTTAGGTTGGAAGGGACCTTAAAGCTCATCTCATTCCACCCTGTGCCAGGGGCAGGGACACCTCTCCCTAGATCAGGTTGCTCCAAGCCTGGTGCAACCTGGACTGGAATGATTCCAGGCAGCCCCTGTTTGTGTTGACATCCACAATCCAGTGTAAAGGAGTGTTTAATAAATGGCACAGAGACTGCTCACAGCCACACAGTTTTTCAGGGGAGCCCTTCAGATGCAGGAAAGGACATTGCAAACAAGAGGTTGGTGTAAAGAAGCCGAAGCCATCCTTGTTCTACCTTTCCAAAGGAAAAGCTCACTTCCCTTGAACTCAAAACTTTTGACCTCAAGTTACTCTGGAGACGAGACCCTTCCATGATAGGAAGACGTTTTGTCAAAGTCTCGGTTTGTGGCACAATTTCAGAAGTCTGTCCAAACTGAAATAGCGGATGAACATCCCCTTCTTCAAATCGAAGCAAGCAGGCCTGGTCCAGGTCTGTGTGTGGTTTTGAGCCCTGAAAGGGGTCACTACATGCCAGAAATAAAACTGCAAATACCTAGTGGATGAAGCAACACCCTAAAAAGCAGAAATTCAGCCCCATAATTCCTTTTAAAATATTTTAAGAAGAGACGTTCAACAAAGTCCCATTTTGTGTTGGGATGGGTGAACTCACCCCGCTCTCTACAGACACAGGACCACAATTCCTCCAAGCAGCTCCAAGATCATTGCTTTAGGACAAGGCACATGCCTTCCCACTGGGTTTTCCAACATCCACCCCACGTGCCTGTGTAAATACGTCTGGTAAGTCTCCTGATGTGGAGAGCACTTTCCAGACAAGATCTGCTACTTCCCACATGACTTCAAAGACTAGAAAATCCTCCAGGGCTCTCAACTGACACGTTATAAACACACAGATATGAGCTCACCAGCTTCCACCCTCACACTGTGTAAAAAGTAGAGCCTTCAGCAGCAGAAAACTTCACTGGCTTTGCCAGAGATTGGGACAAAGTGCTCACCCTCTGGAAAAGGGAGAGCAGCCAAGGTGCAGGTACAGAGAAACATTCTGAAACCAGGACATACAGGATGTGTTTGCTCACGTTTTTAGCACCCACTAACTTATTTTCAGCTTACATCCCTAAGTTTAGAGGATCAAGCAGGCTCTGTATGTTCTGCCTCACTGTGTGCATTAACAGCTTCCAAGGTGTCAACGCTCTGCCTTTATTAAAGTGCAATTAGTAAAGCCTTCACTCCCAGCTCTGCTCTCTTCTGCATGGACACACAACTCCACAGGCTTCACATCCCTTGATGCCTTCTCATCCCACTGCCTTTATCTCTCTGCTTTCATGATGGTGCATTTCTCACCCTGCTTCTGTCCTTCCAACTGGCCACAACAAAATTTTCTTGTTCTGCAGCCATCCCCATCCCATTACTTACTCCTGGCAAAGTCACTGTTCTAATAATGAGAAAATAAGAGTTTTGAGATTTGCCCTGCTCCTGAAGAGACAAATGAACAGATTACCAAACATCCTATCTTAGAATCACAGAATCTATAATGTTGGAAAGGCTCTCTAAGGTCACCAAGTCCAACCATTAACCAAGCACTGCCAAGGCCACCACTTAATCATGTTCCCAGGTGGACATCCACACATCTTTTGAACACTTCCAGAGATCATTACTCCATCACGGCACTGGGAATCCTGTTCCAATCTTTGGCAACCTTTTCTATGAAGAACCTTTTCCCAATACCCAAACTAACCCTCCCCTGGCACAGCTTGAGGCCATTTCCTCTCGTCCTGTTGTTTGTTCCCTGGGAGCAGAGCCTGATCCCCCCCTCCCCAGCTGTCCCCTGCTGTCAGGGAGCTGTGCAGAGCCAGAAGGTCCCTCCTGAGCCTCCTGTTCTCCAGGCTGAGCCTCCCCAGCTCCTTCAGCTGCTCCTGGTGCTCCAGCCCCTTCCCCAGCTCAGTTCCCTCCCCTGGACACCCTCCAGCCCCTCAATGTCTTTCTTGCTAGGAGAGGTCCAAAACTGACCCCAGGATTCCAGGTGTGGCCTCAGCAGTGCCCAGTACAGGTGGTCAGTCCTTACCCTGGTCCTGCTGGTGACACTCCTGGTGACACAGGCCAGAACACTGCTGGTTTTGTGGCACACCTGGGCCCATGTCGACCATTACAGGTCTTTTCCCACCTGGCAGCCTCCCAGACACCAACTGCACACCTGGAGTGTTCCACAGGTTGTTGTGACTTAAGTGCTGGACCTGGCTTTTGGCCCTACTGACCCTCACACTGCTGGCCTTGTCCCATGGATCCAGCCTGTCCAGATCCCTCTGCAGAGCCTTCCTGCCCTCCAGCACATCCACACTCCTGTGTTACCTGGGAGAGGGCCCTGCTCTGGTGCTTGGCTATTACCCAAGCCAAGGAAGGGAAGATGGAAGGTCAAATACTTTCCCCACTCAGACATGAGCAATATCTTTTTTGGTTTGGTTTTTTTTTTTTTTTTTGCCTTTTCATCTCCCACTTAAGAGCTTTCTGGTTACTTTGAGGCTCTTCCACTGGATGTACTCCAACTCCCCTGCTGTACCCCAGCAGCACCTCTACACAGAGATCGGCATTTATCTGTACTTCCCCAACCAGCACTACACTGACCTGGTTTCAGCGTCCTCAGTGTTGTGCAAAACAACAGAAAAACCAAAAAAGTAGGTCAAAATTCTCTGTTGCAATTTACAGCTGGGAACAGCAGTGACAAAGCTGGCTGCCAGCTACAGCAAGCAGGTGCACGTCACGTCAGATGCCCCTCACTTGGGAGATTCTTCCCAACCTTGGAGGCTGCAGATGCCTTTTAACATTACAAATTCCTTCTCTTGAATCATTTGACCCAACAATTTGATCTTCAACTTTAGTTTAGTGCAGTTAGTTTTGTTCAGTGCTTCACAGGCAGAAAATAAGAAGGCACACAAACAATATTTAAGTCTATATTGCTGGGAAGGGAGAAGGATGGACAGCTGCAAACCACTACACTCATTCATTACTCATGAATGCCCAGGACTGTCAAGTTTGCATCCTCCAATTACAATTTTTACAAACAGGGATGAACCCAAAAGAAATTGTGCCTTTATCCATCTGAGTGAAGCGAACTTCCAATAGCTCTTTTCCTTGAAGACCTTGTGAACATGCTAAAACACATTAATTGTATAATCCCCACTAAATACATCGGCAAGTTACTTTTCCAAGTGATCTCAGCTGATT
The DNA here is from genome assembly GCA_013400175.1 of Phainopepla nitens. Classification (NCBI taxonomy): domain Eukaryota; kingdom Metazoa; phylum Chordata; class Aves; order Passeriformes; family Bombycillidae; genus Phainopepla; species Phainopepla nitens. The sequence continues at coordinate 40,041 of VXBQ01006393.1, read as the reverse complement.
GTTTCACTGAGAGTGATCCAAGCACCCATTCTCTAAGTTCATACCTGAACTTTGCTCCCAATCCCCTCTACTGAAGCTCAGCACAAAAGCCAGGAATGTTTGGAAGGGAAAAACTAATTTACTTGGAAATTTAGTTCTTCCACATGAGCAGAGTCAAAACAAAGCACAGAGCATTTTCCAGGGAAGTGGTTTGTGTGATGTGAGATCAATTCATTGACTTCTCTCCCCAAACTGAGTCCCAGCCAAACGTGTGCCAGCAGCCAGGGATGCACGTTCCTGCAGATGTAAAAAGGACTAGAGACCATAATCTGTCAGAAAAGAAGGCTTAATGCTGTCCATGAAGAGGCAGATTATGCTGGAACAGCTAAAGGAACAGCTGAATGCTGGAATAAAATTTAAAAATCCCCTCATGAAACCTGAGCTCTACATATTTTTGGGTTCTTTTTTTTTAGGCTGGGCAGAGAAAAAGCTGAAGTGCAACTGCCAGATCAACATCCCAGTACCTCCTGAGGCTTGGGCAGACATCAGACTCACATTCCCCTGCAGAAATCCCACCCAACTGCCAATGCCTGGCTGCAAGCAGCACATCCCTGTGACCCGTGCAGGTGCTCAGTCCACACCCCCCACCAGCCCCAGGGCTGCATTCCCTGCATCCCAGGGGTCCTGCATCCTGCTGTCCCTGCCTGGAGGGGACCCTCACACTGACAGCACTTCTGGGATCCACCTCAAGACAGCACAGCAACTGACCCACCTTTACAGTCCAGCATTTAGAATCACTAAGGTCGGAGAAGACCTCCAAGATCATCAAGTCCAATCTGTGCATAGCTTCTCATAGAGCCTGGTGGTTGGGATACCATCTCTGCTCACAAAACAGGCTGTGTAAGGCCACATAAGATCAGGTTTCAGCAGAAATATGGATTTATGGGGATGCTACAGAAGAAATGAGGAAAAACCTGCCAGCAGCAAAAGCTCTACAACAGACCCTACAGAAGTTCTCTTATCTGGCATCCAGGCATCATAAACCTGTAAGTTTATTTTTCCTCTTAAAATATCAGGTCATTTAACAGCAAAAAGAGAGGTGCAGATGTCCCTATACCATCCACTTCCTTCCAGGCAATGGATTTGAAGAAGAACAGGGCAAAGATGACTTCTAGCCAACCATGTGCATCCATCATCAAGGAATAACCCACAGCACAGAGATTCAGGTGCATCCATGGTGGTTGATGGATGTAGTTTGCAGTTAATGGTATCAGAGTCCTCGACAAGACCACCACGGGAGCTCAGGCTCTGGAGCAGCCTTGGAGCACTGGCAGCAACATCACTTTTACAGATTTACAGCCTAATTTAACACAGATGCACCTCAATCATCTACGGCTGTTTTATCTGCGCTCTGTCTGGCAGGGAAAAGCAGCACAGAGGATAAATTGCAGACAGGCTCAGACAGCCTGAAGAGACTGGTGAGCTTGGAAGCCAAACACAACCTCCCCCACCCCCAAAATCCTTGGTAGTCTCCAAACCATGAAGTGCTTTCTTCTGTCTTCAGAAAGGAACGCAAATATCAAGTTCAGAGCCGAGGCAGCTTGCGGGGTGGGGAAAAAAACCTCTCACCACAAGAAAAGTCCTTGTGAAGTTGAGGAGATGGGTCAAAGAAAACTGAAGACACCTTGATGGCAAGGGTGGGTCGAAGCTGCACTAGTGGAACCCAGCTTGGGATAACAGGGAGGCCTGAGCTGCTGAGAGTCTTTTGGCCCTGTCCCAAGGTGAATCTGGCACACAGCAGGTATGTGTTTCCCCTGTGGAAGGACACATTCCTGTCGAGTGCCCTCCAGTATCCATAAAAAGTGTCAGAACAGAACAGCAGTGAGATGGGATCCAGATGTAGAGTCTTTATATCCCAACTTAAAAAAGCTTCAGGTTCCCAGGTTTGGCTTGTGGTTACCTGATGGGAACAGGTTGTCTCCTCTCTGTCCCACCAAAATCTTTCAAAAGCTGAGGACAAACAAGTAGAATGGTTTCTTGGTTGCCTTAGCTCAAAATGACACCAAACTTCTGCTAAAATCCTAAAATGATCTTCAGACACTGGTCAGATTCAGGATCAGCCTCCTGGTGCTCAGTGTTTGTACCTGATGGCTCGGGAGACAGGAAAACATCTGGACTCTCACAGCACTGAACTCTAAATATGGGTGTAAGGGCTCTCTCAGTGTCCAAGTGTCCACGACAGAGCAGGAAAGTCTTGGAGAAAATTCCACTTCCACGCAACAGGTGTGAAGTTATAAGGGAGCACCAGAAGTAGGTGGCTTGAGAAAGGGATTTTCATGCAAGCACCTAATTCAGTGAGATGATTTAGTCACCCAAGTGCCAAACACTCCATGAACTGGGCATGATTCAGCCTGGCTCAGGTGTGTCCTGCAGGGATGAACAGCAGCCACCAGCCAAAGCTTGTGTGGCTCTAAGACTGTGCATCCATGTCCTCCTGTGATTCCAAGTATGACCCCGCAGCAACTCAAGCAGCTGTTCTTTGCCAACACACAGCCTCACACAAAGAGAGGATGAAAAGATAAGAAGGGAACATGCCCAAGAACAGTGGAGTGGGTAGAAGTCTCAAGTGTACTCTGTGCAGCTGAACTTTAAGACCTGGCCTGGCAGGCAAAGCCCAAATGCCCCACAGCAAATGGGGAAGAGAACTCTGCCAAGTCTGCTCCACTCCAGCCCACGGACTCTTGACGGTGTCCAACAGATTTCATTCGAGGTTGCTCATCACTAAAACTCCTTGTAAGAGCTGGGTAATAAGCTGGAAACACGGTGATGTAAGAACTGGAACAGCAGCACTTCTTAAAAAAATAACAGTGGTGATGCCAGCAGGAGAGAGATGGAGTGTATTAAGGGAAAGCACAAGAAAACCTGATAGTCATGATTTATTGTGCATGTTTTTTCCTTTTAATGCCTAAACTTCACCTTCTCCTTTCATGAAGATACTGCCTTTTCCAGCAGCCATGGAAAGAGGAGCTGTCTTTTCATATACTGAGACATTTGGCAGGAATTTGAATGACATCACTACATATTTTGTTGGCAACTAAACCATGTCTTGAAGAGGAAACTAGGTACCTGAGACCTACATAGGGAGAGAAATCTGCCCCAGCCTTTAATGGGCTGGTTTTTTGGAGGTGAAGTGCTGTCAGACAGGGGTGACTAACTATGCACCTGCTTCTGAGGCTTAGAGCACAAGGGAGCTGGAAAGTTAAGAACCACAACCCCCAAATTATAAATCCTGCTAATTTGGGCTTAATAAAACCAGTGCTTCAGCCTAAGCAACCCAATGCTGTTGCCAGAACCCTGATTCCTTGCCTCTTTTGGGAGAGGAAGGTTTTTATTGAGATAGATAATGTCCATTAAAAACTGCCAGAGTTTGATATTTAAGGCACTGTTACACTCAAAGCCTGAAACCTTCTGCAGCAATTTGTCTCCCCTTCCCAGTACAGGATTATAAAAACTCCATGATGTCAACACTGCAGCCCCAAAACAAGCTGTCCCACCCCAAAACACACCTATCCCACAGGGCAGCATCCTCATGGCACATAAAGAGCCATCATTTCCTTCCTCTCTGAGATGTAAGACTCCCTAAATCTGCCAGATCTCCCAACTCTGTGTCCTGATGAAGCAGCTCAGCTGTCAGAAGTATTGGGATTACCTATGCGACTGAAAGGTGCTAGGAATTACATCCAGACCAAGCAAAATACCTGCTGGAGAAGCACAACCCCCCTTGCAGGCAGGCCAGAAGATGCTTAGATCCTGACTCTGTTTTTTTAAATCTTCATTTATTATAATTTATTGTTCTTTATTTCTAAATGAAGCAAAGGTCACTCCCTTTGCTGGCAGTTGAGCTGCCTCCTCCCCAGTGCAAGGTCCAGTCCTGGTTACTGGTCTAGCTCTGTGCCAGTGGCTACACCCACACAAACACCATCAGCTCCATAAAAATCTCCACTTCCTCAGCAGGGCAATTAGGCACCATAATCCCAAAACACACAGGCAGGCAGTTGCATTTGTTCACAGAAAGTAAATGTTTGTGCTGAGTTCCTTCCTCAATCTGGCAAGGAAGTGGCCCGTGGCACCCGCCCGCAGGGGGAAACCAAGCAGGAGCCACCAACACTCCAAGAGCAGCCACATGGTTTTAAAAAATCATAATACTTGAAGGTTTGTGCTGTTGTTGGCTTTCTGGGTTTTTTTTCTTCCTCAAATTTGAAGCTGTCAGCTCCTGAAAAGTCTTCACACACTGGATGGGTGTTTTAGCTCCTTCCAGGGATATTAGGAAGCACCATCCCACACCTGTCATTTTTCTACCTGTGCTTTCAGAGGTGCAGCTTCTTTGTAAAATGATGCCAAGATGAGGTCCATGTGCTCCAGGTGGAGCAGCATCAGCAGAGATGGAGTCTCTGCACTGGCATTCCTGTAAAGCCATCCTACACACCAGAACATGTCTGGGTGGCACGTGCAGCACCAGAGATGGCAACAAACACACTCTGGTTTCTCACAGTGACAATCTGGAGAAGTTTCAGAGATGTCTCCTGCCAGTACCCATCCAGCTCTCACATGGGCATCACCAAATTTCCCCCCTCAAGCTCACAGTAAAGGGACAAATTTAAATTTGTGAAGGATCAGCCTTGCTGAGACATCATCATCCCTTCCTGGCTCTTCTGAACACAGGCTGGCAAACAGGGGTGGTCAGACATCCCCTGCCTTTGCACCAGGTGATGGACAATGTGTCCAGGAAGGTGTTAATGCCCTTAACAGGACATCTGCAATCCTCAAAATCCCTGCATATTGAGAAAAATACCATGGAGCTGTGGTAGGGATGGGTTAGGTTGGATATTAGGAAAAAAATTTTTTCCCTCAGAGGGTGGTGGGGCACTAAACAGGCTCCCCAGGGAATGGTCTTGGCCCCAAGGCTGCCACAGCTCAAGGAGTGTTTGGACAATGCTCTCAGGGACATGGGATCATTGGGGTGTCCTGTGCAAGGCCAGGTGTTGGACATGATGATCCCTGTGGGTCCCTTCCAACTCAGGATATTCCAGAAACTATGATTTTTCAAGTCACAAGCAATAACTCCAAAGCCATATGCAGCTTCCACGGCACACTTATTTTCATTATTATGCCAAATATTTGGAAATGCTGCTGTGTTAAGGTCATGGCAGTGGATTTCATTCACGTCAGCTTCTGCCACTGCCACTGATAACCCTTTACGAGCATCTCAGCACTGTGTCACCACCTGCTGCTTATCTGACAGGTGAATCAAAGGCACTTCAACAGTGACTGAACACCTGAGCTCCCTTTCTGAGGTCACCTTGCTGTTTTGGTTGCATCCATTACAACTTGTGCCCAGAAAAGCATTACCACTGGAGCTACTCAGTGCCCCAAAGGAGGGACACTGGATTACCAACCCACAGCACAGCCAGTCAGGGCGAGTGGCAGGAACAGGCAGCGCTGACACCAATGCTCAAGCTCACAGAGCATCCCATGGAGCAACGTCAGCTCAAGGAAGCAGCCTGTAAACCAGCAGGGAAATAAGCTGAAGGGATGGTTCAGTTTTGGAGAGGGAATTTTACATGACAACTCTTCCTGTTTCTCTCCTTCCCCTCACATTAAGGACTTTGCACAGTTCACGGCCTGGCTCCGTTTGCTCTGAACTCCAGTCGTGCCTATGTAAAGGGAATATTGTGCCAAAACAAACAAATCTTCCACCCACTCGTGGTCCAGCAATCCATTAGGAAGGAAAGACAAGGCACACACCACTGAAACTATAAATACCCTCTAGTATGGACAACAGTGAAGGCCTGTAGTTAACAGAAAGGATTTTGCTGCATTCCTCAAGGCATTAGACTTGTGTTGACACTCCTGTTTCAGAAGTTTCTAACCCTTTTCTGTCTTTATAGACTGGTTTGGGTTGGAAGCTCAGCTTGTTCCACCCCCTGCCATGGGCACGGACACTTCCCACTATATCAGGGTGCTCCAAACCCTGTCCAACCTGGCCTTGGACACTTCCAGGGACCCAGGGGCAGCCACAGCTGCTCTGGGAAACCTGTGCCAGGGTCTCCCCATCCTCACAGAGAAGAATTTCTTCCCAATATCAAATGTAACCCCGCCCTCTGGCAGTGGGAAGCCATTCCCCCCTTGTCCTGTCCCTCTAGGCCTTTGTCCAAAGTCCCTCTCCAGTTCTCTTGGAGCCCCTTTAGGAACTGGAAAGGGCTCTAAGGTTTCCCTGGAGCCTTTTCCAGATGAACATCCCCACCTCTTCCAGCCTGGCTCCAGAGCAGAGGGGCTCCAGCCCTTGAAGCATCTCCATGGCCTCCTCTAGATTGGCTCCAGAGCTCCACGTCCTTTCTCTGCTGGCACCTCTGAGCTGGAGTCAGCTCTGCAGGTGGGGTCTCACCTGAGTGGGGCAGAATCCCCTCCTGCCCTGCTGCCCAAGCTGGGGAATCACCCAGGCACTGGGGTTTTGGGGCTGCCAGGGCTGTGCTCAGTCCCTTTTCCACCCAGGCTGTGTTTGTGCTTGGGATGGCCTGGCCCAGGAGCAGGACAGAGAACTTGGCCTTGTTGAGCTCCGTGAGTTTCCCACAGTCTCACCTCTCCAGGTCCCTCTGCATGCCATCCCTTCCCACCAGCCTGCTGGCCACAACATAAAGTTGGCATCAACCCCACTTAACAAAGAATTCAAAGACCCTGAATTTCTCCACCGTTATGATAAAGTCATAGAAGACATATCCACACAAATTCCCTCAGTGAGGAAAATAATGAAGCATCAGCTCAGTTGTGCAGCATAACACAAAGGAACCCACATGGGAGTGAAGTCACTCATCCCTGCCCACAGAAAAAGCTTCAGAACTTGGGTCTTATTAGATACTGGATTATCCAAAAACTGAAACTGCATTTCCTAAGACATCCTTGAATACACTTACTCCAGCACCAGAAGCTATAGGAAGTGTATGCAGCTCCATCAAAGTGTATTTCCCATCCTAGAATTACTTAAAAGGTAGTGACACTGCAGAGAGAAGCCTAAAGGTTTCTCAAGAACCAGAACTGTGATATAGCAACAGTTTGGTGCAGAGAGATTAGAAACACCTTATAGACTGCCTGGATTAGCAATAGGAGAAACTGAAGGCAATGCCCTGCAAGCAAACACTGAACAAGGAGTGATGATCAGAGGAAGTCTCTGGAGCTGGAGGAGAAAGCTGTTAATTCTACCAGACACACTCATCTGGACTTCAGAGTTAAGTTTATCTTTTAAAACAAAGCAGAGATGCCACACAGGTAGTCACAGAGATCTGCAGCCAAGGGAGGCACATCCTCATGATAACATTCCTTTATCCTGCACTGCATGGTCCTGGACTAATCACAGCTGGCACATTTCTTCACAGTGAACTTCAGCACTTATTTCACAAGCAGTAACCTCACTGAGCAGAGACACACTACCTTTTTCCACCCTATTAGTTTTAACACCATCATCTAAAACAAGACATGGGGGTTGTCCCATGCAGGACTTGCCTCCAAACCACGAGAGAAGTCAATTGCTACAGTCTCTTTGCCCTCTGAGAGGCACCAACCTCCTGTCTAAATCCTCCCCCCCCACCAAATCTTCACTTAAATACTGGCTGAGCTGTAAGAATCATTTGCTGGAAGCCTGCCTCCCTCAACCACAGATCCCCTTTAGGTGCTATCTTAAACTGTATTTCCAAGAGTAATTACTCCATTACAGCACATGTTCCCCCTCCCATGCCAACAACATGACCTTGAGAAAGCTGGAAAAACAAGCCCAATTCTTCTGCCTACAAGGCAGTTCTTCCACAAGGAAAGAAAGTACCTCTTGATCGCATCTCTACACAACAGCCCAGTACTTCAGGCACTTTTTTAAACATTATCTTTGTGGTTTGAAACCCAAAAATGGCTCTGCACTCAGCCACAAAATATCCTTTTGAATCACCACATGCAGAAGAAAATTCAGGCTATTTCTAGCTGAACCTTCTCAGGCAGATCATGAAAACAGGCAGGTGGCACAAGGGCATTTCAGATTATTTGTGAGAAATTGATGCCATGACAGTGCAGGTGTGATGGACAAGCATCAGCCAGCCAAGCCCCCTGGAGCACGGGAAGAGCACAGCGATGCTCTGTGTTGGAGTGAAGGACTTAAAGACTATCTCAGAACCTGATATATCATCAGTGCAGTGGTGCTGGTTTTCCCCACCTGACTGAACTCATCCTGCTCTGGGTGAATCTGTGCAGCCTCTTGTTCCCTCACAAAAATACAGCTCATGGAACAGTGCCCTACAGCTTGGGCCATGTGAGGTAGCTCATCCCTGCTTGAACCTGTGACCTTCAGGACCTTCAGGAGGTCAGCCACCATCCTTGGTCACAGGAGCAGCTCCAAGACCCCAAAGATGGCATCCCAGAAAAAGCAAAACTTGATACAGTTTCACCCTGGCCAACTTAGACATCTGCATCAGAAAGGTCTTTTTAATCCATTTTACATTTCCATTGATAGGTGAGACAAGAATTGGAAGAATGCTGTTTTGTCACAGAAATTGCCCAGATTTGATTCCCATTCACCTGGAGAAGAAAGTTTAGGTGAGAAGGAAACTGAGGGCCATCTGCCTCCTGCTACAACCTCCCAGCACCTGAAGGCAACATTAAAATGGGAAAAAACCCTCTCAGCCATGCTGGTCTGGCCATCACCCCTCCCAGGCTACATCTCAGGACGAGGTGAAGCTGCACATGGAAAAGGGAACAACCTACCTAAATATAATCAACCCCTTGTTTGAGATGGATCATTGCTTGACCACATCTATGAAGCACCAGTCTGATGTCCTCAAGTGACCTGGCTTCATTACCTGCACTCTCTGAAGTGATTTACAGCCCTGCACACCTCTGCTGCTGCTTGAGGAAGAGAAGATTACAACCACCGTGTATTTGCCTGTAGAAATCACATCACCTGCCAGCTGGCCAGGAAGGAGGGTGGATAGTCCCTGTCTGCAGCTGATCTCCCCTCTTCCACAGGCCACACGTGCAACTGCTGCACAGCACAACCTGGGACCAGTCACACCAAAGGACACCTGACAGGAAACAGGAGATGCCACTTCCAGGAGCCAAGCTCTTCTGGTATCTCCTGAAACTACCAGATACAGTGAAATATCCTCTGACATCTCTTACACACCTGCATGCTGAGAAAATGAAGGGGTTAATATGATTTTATAGTCTTTTCCAGGGATTATTCCCTGGATTACTGTGATAGGTGCATGTTAGCAGTGGGGTTTGTTTGTTCTAAGGAAAGGTCAGTGGTGCTGTATGACAATTTTCCCAATTCATGTATATATGCAAAAAGCAGCTTATATCTGATCAGGTACAAAACTTAGCAATCAAGCTTTAGTTTTCCTCGTAATGTTGTTGTTGTTTTTCCAGGAGAGTAAGCCTCCAGCACAGCTCAAAACTAGCCTTCTCAGCTCTGTTTACAACAGCACAACCACAGAGTTTGGGTTTGAGTCAAAGCTCCATATGTACAGCACTCCACATACTCGAGGAGTCATGGAATGGTTTGGGTGAGAAGGGTCCTTAAAGCTCATCTGGTTCCAAGCCTCTGCCATTGGCAGGGATGCCACTCACTGTGACAGGTCCCTTCTAGATTTATCTTAGTCTTTCAGACACACAAGGAAGTGTTTCATTCTCAATCCTCTGCAAGAGCTGAAGCTCAGAAAGAGGAGTTGAGGCGATGAGAAAAAGCTCCAAATCCTTAGAATTGAAACAATTAAGTGTTTACACCTCCTCCAGACTCATGACCCAAAGGAAGTGAGCAGCAAGGAAACCTTCCCAGATAAAAATCAGTTTATCCCACTGTTTATCATCTATCCAGTCCACAAGCACTTCCCAGCAGCTGCCTTCAGGTGAACCCCCAAATGGCCCCACAGCATCCCACGGGCCTGAAACATTGCTTCTGCAGCACAGAGCAGCTCAGGCTCCTCCAGCCCATTCCAGGGATGTAACAGACCATGAGCAGAGCATTAGTAGTTCAGCAGCCAGGCTAAAAGCTGAAACGGGGCAAAGACAAGGCAACTCCAGCCCAGTGGAGCCTCCCAGCATTGGCAGGGCAGCTTCATGAGCAGCCAGAGCCCCACACTGGCACAGTTACAATGAGGAAGGATAGAGTGGGAGGCAAAGCCAGGCTTTAGGTGTCTCCTTGGGGCTGAGGGAATGACAGGATGAGAGGACATCCCCCAGTCTGTGCCAGGGGAGGTTCAGGTTGGACATCAGGAGGAATTTCTTCTCAGAACGAGTTAGGAAGCATCTGAATGGGCTGCTCAGGGAGGGGGTGGAATCACCACTGTGGAGGTGTTCAAGAAATGACTGATGGCAGGACTTGGTGCTCAGTTCCATGTCAAAAGGTGGGGATTGTACAAAAGTTGGACTTGATCTTAAAGGTCCTTTCCAACCTAAATGATTCTGTAATTCTGGGATGAGATAATTCTGACTGAAGAGTCTAGCAAAGCACAAGGCTGATCACAGAAGACCTACAGACAGCAGGACTCCCACGGTGGCATATCCATCAAATAGAATTAATCCATACAGTACTAATTGCCCAAGTTTTTTACACTAAGTGTTGTAAGACAGCTTGATCCCATCCCCCTGCTCCCAATACCACATTTATGGAAACACTAAAAACACAGACAAGGTCTCATAGTATACCACAAAAATCAGGATCCATCGTTGCTGGAACCAAACTGCAAGGCCTGCAGCAGGATTTTAGCAAGGAAATGGAAATCACACTGGCATACAATTGTTCCGCCTCCCCGTTCGCCTTCACGCATTTCTCACAGGTCAATTTTAAAGAATTAAGTCTTGTTCAGTGAAACATCTGGTGGCTGTTGCTAGAGGAAACCGACTATCTGCAACATTTGAGCAAAAATAATGAGTTACATAAAAGCCAGACTGCATAAGCAAGGACAAGTGTTTTGCCAGTCTGTGAAACTCAAAACCTTACATGAAACCTCACGTTTAATTTCTGGGTTAGAATACAATGAAGTCAACTCACACGCACTATAAAACCCATGATTTCAGTTTTCTCTAAGTTTATGAGGATACAGTGGTGCTGTATAGGAGTAAACTTTCTAGCTAGCAACTGTCCTAAAGATTTTCTGCAAACAGCACAGACGGATGAATTACAGCTTAAAAATGAACCATGTCAGCTTTAGGCACTTTCAGACTTAGTTCAAGGCAGAACAAGTTCAAGAGTTAGAGAAGAGGGTTTTGGTCTTTCACTGCTTGAGTCAGTTCTCCCCTGCCTAATGGAAGAATATTTCCCCTTAATGCTACAGATCACCTGTTCCTCAGGTTTCTCAGTGTCTGGAGACCAACATCAACCAGCTGAGGCTGCACTGGGCTGAACAGGAGGAGTGATTTCACGGGAGAAGTTGAGAGGAGCTCTAATGTTTCCCCATACAAGTCCACAAGACCAACCAGAAGCCTTTAAGATTTCAGAGCTTTGATAGGGGCTCTCCAGCTCCTGAAGTCCCACAACTGGATGGGCAAAATTCCCAAGAACATCTCCAGCAGGCAGCTCTAATATACTGGAATTGCATTTCACATGATGTACCTTTCTACAAATAGATATTGCTGTATTTTGAGGAGTGCTTAAGCACTTAAATAATCCAGAAGCCTGATGGATGACTAATACAACTAGAAAGCTCAACGTACAAAAAGAAATTTAGGCTTCCCCTCATTACCAGGGCTGCTCTCAGGATGCAAGCAGGGCACAGAGGAGGCACCTCTGGCCCTCACAGCTGCCTCCCTGGTTCTGGACATCAGCTTGAGGCTGCAGCTGCTGTTGCTCTCGTTGATTTGTGCCGTCCAGGGAAAAAAATTTGCACCTAAGGCCAAATTCCTCAAGCTGGATGTGGCTGACTGAGCACACTGAGGTCACTACAGCAGTGCCAAGAGCCAGCTCCTCACTCACAGGGGTAACTTTGGTTCTGCAGCACAAATGTGGGAGGGAAGCATCTGGCACTGGTTTCACTGAAGCTGGGAAGAAGTTAGGCCAGCGCACCTTGGGGATCCTGAGGCAGGGAACACGCAGGTGAGGACACACACAGACAAATAATGGCATGAGGCAGAGTGCTGGCTCACAGCAGCACCTGTGGAAGGCACAGAATGGGAAAACCAGCATGTCTTTAAATATTAAATTAAAATATACAGAAAGATAAAAGGAGGCAGGAACAGGACACAAGCCTCACTCAAGTGAAAAAGCACGCTATGAATGCAAACCTTGGGAAATCGGTATATCAGAGTCAAAAAAAATGTCCCAAGATCCCAGACATCTTACAGGCAGGATAGAGAAAAACAAGCCAGTGGCTTCAGTTCCAAAAGAAACCCTCCACAATATCACAACAGCAAAGCTTTAGACCACAGGGGCTTCTCTTTGAGAAAAAAATAATGTGAAAGAAGGCCCAGGCAGATGACACAGCCTCTGCTGGGCTCACAGAATATATTAAAGCACTGTACTGCACCAGCCTGAACTGCTCAAACTAAACACTTTTCAACAATTAATGACACTCCTACTACTGTCACCAAAAATAGACTGGTTTTAGGGAATGAAGCTGCAAAAATAATTTGACATACAATATCGAGCAAATTGGAACCAGATTTCTCTTCCAGGCTGGAAGCTGCTGAGAGGATGAAACCGTGGCCCATCCACCATGCCCCCCACTGCCCCCAGCTGAAACTACCAAAAGGCAAGAGCTCATGAAGCTTTCCACAGAGAAAATTCTAAATGGAAATTACAGTTTTAAAAGAATTTGGTTTGTCACATCATTTTGGCCAAATACAGAAACAACATTCCCAAAGGATGCTGCACAATTATGACCCTAAACAAAACATCCCAATGACTTAATCAGGATTACTTAGTCTGCACAGAAAAGAAAATTTTATCACTACATAAATGCTTTCTCACAAGTCCAGAAAGGAGCTCTAGTGCCAGTTTCAGCCTTTATGTACACCCCAAACACCCCATGTGACAAGCAGGGACTTGAACTCTGTAAAGGTCAACACCCACACCAGACCAGAACACTCACTGGTTTATTTTCATGAAATCAAGGGATCTACCCCCACTGGAATCAGTCCAACACTCTCACCTACAAATACTATTCCATTTGATTTCTGGAGAGGAAAATTTTCCTAATGACTTCAATTTTGAGTTTTCTGCTCATTCCATAAGTGAGCTGTTACAGAAAAGGCAACCTGGCCCTTATTTTACTTGTCAGACAAACACATTTATACACAGAACACAACAACTGTGCTCTCAGTTCACCACAAAAGACTCTGGACTCTCCCTGCCTTCAATCCTGCCCAATTTCCTTGTTCATCACTGACAAGCAGCACTGCAGCTACCTACTTCTCAGCTCAACACGTGTCTTTCTAAAAATAATGCCAGGGAAAGGAAATCAGGGATGTAAGTTCCCAGATAAGTTACTTCAGATGAAAAATGCTGACAAAACTGAGAGGAAAAAAAAAACCAAAATGGAAATAAGGAATAAGAACTGAACAACTTACATTTGGGTCTCTAAGCATCCTTCCATAGGCTTGGCAGATGTTTCATTGATAATCCAAATAAAATACTGGATTTTTTTATATAGAAAATCAAATACTGGATTTTTTTTTATACAGAAAATCAAAGAAAATATAGAAAATCAAAGAATCACAGAATGGTTTGGGTTGGATGGGATCTTAAAGATCAGCTTGTTCCATCCCTTTCCCAGAGACACCTTCCACTATCCCAGGTTGCTCCAAGCCATGTCCTGGCCTTGGACATTTCCAGGGATGAGGCAGCCACAGCTGCTCTGGGTAACCTGTGCCAGGGTCTCACCACTCTCACAGGGAACAATTTCTTACTTGTATTTAACCTAAATTTCCCTTATTTCAGTTTGAAGTCATTCTCCCTTGTCCTGTCACTACAGTTCTAGATGAACAGTCCCTCTCCAGCTTCCTTGCAGCCCCTTCAGATCCTGGAAGGTGCTCTGAGGTGTCCATGCAACCTTCCCTTCTCTAGGCTGAAGAGCCTCAGTTCTCTCTGTTTCCACAAAGGAGGTGCCTCTTATCAAATACAGGTAAATTTGGGTTTTCAAGGAAGGAATATTTGAGCTCCAAGCTAAGACAGTCCAGAATATCAAAGGCATGTGACACTCACCACACCATGTGAAACTCACTTCTTAGCCTTGTTGTCCAGAATCACAGGGCAGTGAGTGCTGGGGCAAGGCAACAGCAGAGCAGCCAGGCACTCATATCTGTATTGAACCTGGTAGGGAAGAAAGCACATTTTAGGAAGTCTCCATGCAACAGTTCACACCAGTGATTTCCAATCTTACTGTATTCTGCTTAAAAACAAAAATGGCACTGTTTGGTTTCAGCTGGATATGGCAGCTTCCAAGTACTGGGCATGAAACAGAGCCAAACCTCACTGCTCAGAGGAAAATCATTCTCCTTACCCTATGTCAGGGCAAACTCAGCTTTCCATGCAATAAATAATGTGAATTTAGTTCAGAAGACTGTGTTTTATTAAAAATATAGATATATTTCTGTCTCTTCAGTAACTGGAGGTGTGGTTTTTGGTGAATTGTGTTCCCCCACCTTGGGAAACAGGTTTCCAAACCTGAACTCCCCATGCCTGGGCTGGCTCCATCTCCTGCTGTGCTCCAGGCACTCTGGTCAGAAGGAAGCCAAGGGTTTTTTTTTGTTTGTTTGTGACTTTCTTCCTTAAAAAACACCCTCCAGAGCACAGGGTCCAAACAGCAGTTTCTGAGGAGGAGTGCACTGTAAGACAGGTGTGGAAGTCAAACTGAAATGAAACTATTTTTGGGTAACCCTGCCCAGAGCAACCAGAGACAGCCTGTTCTGTTCTGCACTCAAAACTTGGGCATGTTATGTCCTTTGGAAGAAAACGCATGGATAGTTCTAACAAAAATGAAAGTTTTTGAAAGCAACTTTAAGCTCTGAGAAGCTCTGACTATCATGTAAGTAAGATTCTTCTGAACCACCATGGGAGACTCCCTTACATAGGCTACATACAACCAGCTCCCCAATGGGCACTCCAAGCTAAGTTAGCACTTTATCCTTATTTTTACAACTGTTACAGCAATGTAACAGTAGAGGTCCATATTAATATCTTAAACCAGAGGGTGTTTTTGCTTTCTCCAACATGAAGTGCAAGCCAGACCAAAGCCACTGTGGCTGTGCTGCTGAGTGACACCACCCTGACTGAAGCACAGGGGAATTTGGTGTCCACCTCTGCCCTGTCCTTTCAGGAGCTTGTGGTCAGTCCAGCCCAAGTCACATCCGGGCTCCTCTGATGTTGTTCATGGTTGCTGTCCTCGAGAAGCCTGGAGGATTGCTCAGTGGGGTTGTAGCAGACTTTGAAAGTCCTCACGAGCTCCCAATAGCTATCATTAATTAATCCTCCTCTACAATTATCCAGCACCAGCCTCGGAATGAAGCCAACCACCAGTGTGAGGAACACACACCACTACTCCAGCGTACAAGCAGTGACACTCATTCCTCTCAAATGAAAAGGCATTAGGGAGCTGAATGTAGCCCTCAATATACAATTTACTGTGAAGCATTTAAAGCCAGCTTTTGCTCTACTAGATACTAAAGTAATTCTAAGTTATTTGGCCAGGTCAGAGGCTGCAGCAAGGAAGAACCAGCCAAACCCGTACCAAACCAAGACCTAAAAGAAAGGGAAAACACAAGCACCTATTCACAGGAAAACAGGGATTGCAGCTTTATTTAGTCACTTGTCATCTACTCCTGGGCAAAAACCTGGAGCATCCCATTAACATGACAGTGCACATATTTAAATGCTGAACACCCTTTCAGCTCTGCTGTCTTGCCACTTGGAACATGCCCTACTTAAACTTAGAAAGAAACCCAAAAGCTGTGCACAAAAATTGCAGGTGGGTTCATTGGCCAGAAACCTACTCAGTTTCCTCACACCAATCCCAATGTTTGGTGGTGACTCCAAACAAGGAAGCGAAACAGAAGATTATTTATAATACGCTTCATGGTACAATGATTCACTTTAGGAATAAAGGTAAATAAATCATCTCATGCCATCCTAAGGTTCAGGTTTGAACCAGGGGTCAGGCATTTTTCATGTTCTGCTCAAAGAATGAGACAACCAGCACGTTACAGAGGATCAAAGTGTAACGTGGGAAAATACCCATGCCAGTCAGACTCTGCCACTTCCTACTGGCAAGGCCAAGTGACAAAACCCATCCCCACCTCATTCAAGATCTTTTTTAATAGAGCTTTTAACCTGAAGCACAGCAAACGTGACTCCCACGTTCACACAGATGTGACTCCAGCATGTTGAGAGAACCCACGGTTCAAAATGCAGAGCTTGGTCTCCATCCTTTCCCTGGCCACACACCCAGAAATCCTGCCCATGTTAAACGTGGCCAGGAAGCCAGGAACCTTGTTTAGCTGCAAGCATGGCATGGAGCAGAAAGGCACCTCTGGCAGCAGCAGAAAGCAGTGGTTAGCAAGTGAGAATATGTGGACAGCCCTGTTAGAGCACCAGTTTATCATGGTAATGAGCTGCAGCCTCTCCCATTCCACCCAGCCTTGATGGAAAAGCCTGGCATTATGGAGAATCCAGGGACCACATCCCTGGGTGAAGGGAAGAAAAAGGCAGAATGAAGAATGACAACGAAAGAGGAACAGTTTGGAACAGCACAAATGCACACGTGTTTGGGAAGGGAAGGAAGAGAATAAGAATACTATGCATTTTTCCACCTCCAGTGATTTGTATTTCTGGGCCTCCCCAAGTCAGTTTGAGCATCTGAGTGCTGTGGGTGTGATTGCTAGGGCTGCCCTGTGCAAGGTGAGGAGCTGGACTTGGCTGGACCTTGTGGGTCCTGTCTAACTCAGGCCATTCTCCAGTTCTATCAAGAACACTCAGTGCAGCCTCCTTATGAGCGTGTCCAGCTCTACTGCAGACTCAACACAAAGTTTTTGTAGCCGCAACAGTCCCTGGCTACCTGAGCAACATCTGAGCCCACCTCCTGCCAGGAGCTCCATTTAATCCTCTCTGGACCTCCTGGCAGCAGGAGGGGACTGTCCTCCCACCTGCACCCCTGCTGGTGTGTGACCTGACTGACCCCCCAATGTCAGACAGGTCTCAATAACCACTTCTTGGCAGAAGGGGAAGAGAAGCCAACTTGGACTGCACAGACTCAATAAACAGCAGTTTGCTGTGAGTAAATCAGCGACATTGTCTGCTGATTATCAGTAGATACCAAAACCAGCAGAGCAGCAGTGAAGCAGAAAGGACCTCAATGACACATTAAGGCTGTCTGCCTTCAAATCATGGAATGTACCAGGGTCAAAAGGGGAAAAGTCACATGTTGTTGAGTAGATTTTGCTGCCTTTTTGCCAAAACCAAACCCATTCAACGCCTGAGGAAGAGCTGGACAGAAAGATGAATGCCTTCATGACTGCACTTGAAGCAAAGCTCCTGCTTGGACTCAGTAATTTGCAAATTCCTCCCTGAATACACCCCAAAGCTGGTGTCTAAATTCATTCTGCTCAGCTGAAGGGAAAGAGAGTCAGCCTTTATCCTACACTGCACTTGGGCACTGCTCAGAACAGCCTTTATCAGCTCACTCCAAGGTAAAAAAAAATGAAATTATGCAAACCTGTGGCTCACAAAACCCATTTGACATCTCTCTCCAAATTCCCTTCACTCATGAGTAGCCTGCATACCTCCAGCACAGCAAGGGAATGCTGCAAACAGGTCTAGATCTCAATTCTGTATTCACAAAATGAAAACAGTAAATAGTTTTTGGATTTACCTAATGCCATTGCCCAATGCAATCCCAGCACATGAAGGTCTGATATTCCCAGTAAGCTGCGTGTCCCTAACACGTAACAGGGGCCTACACTTTATTAACAGCAAAATATTGAAGGCTTCAAAACTGATGGCAACCATCTTTGTGATGAAAGGGAACAGAACAATGCCTCAAATAATACAAGAATAAAAACTTTAGAGAAAACATGAGGGCAACTTCAGGTAGAGTCCACTTGCAACACAGGAACATCATGGAACGAGATTTTTAAATCGTTTGACTCATCAGGAACAGAGGCCTGCCTGTTCTAAATTAAATTTCATGATATGTTTTCCCTGACTACACCTGAGGTACTCCCAGCACGGAGCTGCACTGCGTGCTTCCAGCAGCAATCATTCCATGTGATGTGGTTTGGTGACACCTCAGCCTGGGAGCACGGAGAGGTGACAGCTCGGCTGAGGACGCTCATGAAGAGAACTCTCATTTATCCTTTCAACGTGAGCCTCTGCTCCCAAACCCTGACCTGTCTCATACAGCTTCCAGAGCCTGAAACTCAAACAGGGAAAGCCCACCCAAGGAGTATTTTACTTTTCACTTTGAGATGATTTAACCTTTTCCCCTGCAGCAGCTGCAGATTCTGTGCTAGGAACAGTAGTCTGGAAGAAAGAGAGCATGAGGCTCAGGGAAAAAACAAGCACATATCTTAATATGAAACATCTGCTTTTTACTCTTGTTTTATTGCAAAGAAGTGGAGTTTTTTCCCTTTTAGCTTTCCCTGCAGCAAGAGCAGAGGGTATCCCATGGCAGCACCCAGTAAGGGCCAGGGTGCCCTGAGAAGGATTGAAAGAGAGCATCCACCTTGACTAAACACTGAGTTACCAAAAACATTTAAAAGTGGGATTTTGAACTCTTATTATCTCATGGAAAAAGGCTTTGAGGAAGACTCTGATCATGATCTACCCAAAGTGCCTCTACACAGCACTCACTCACCTGAAGCACACAGTAGGTAGCTCACACACTCTCTATTACCATTATCACATTGCACTTTGCTCATAGTTTGTATTTTTATGATTTTCTTCTTTTCCAAGGATCCCTTTATGGGTTACATGAATCCCACAGTTACTATCCTTCTGGCACCTGCACCTGCCACTTCCAGTGCCTCTGGGAAGAGGGATAAAGCCCTCCTAAGTTTGAAGTCATAATAAAGGGCATTTGCTGTCAGACATGGCCAAGTTCACACTCCAGGTGTCAATCTCAACCCAGACCATCATGCAGTAATTCTTTAAAAAAATGAAATTAAAACAATTTAAAAAAATAATCCTATCTAGTCTAAGGAGTTTTCTTGCAAGATCCCTTTGATTCAGATCTGAAAGTGAGCCGCTTCAGTTCTTCACATTCTTCTGAAGAAAGGATAACAGAGCTGTTGGAGCACCCGCTGCTCCCCACCTGCACAGCAATGATGATTTGCTCCACATTCCCCCCTTATTACATGGGTTTAATTCAATCATTAACAGACTCTTGATTTAGTGCTCTTTCAAACAGCCAGCTCATACCCCTCTTCAGACCTAAGCACAAGCCAGTAACCCAAATGCAGATATTTAAGATCCTTTTTCCTTACTCGAGAGATTCAGAAAGCTCATCACATGCTCAGGTGACACCACGGCTCTCCGAAGAGAGGGAGTGACACTAAATTAAGCTGAGTAGTCTCCACTCCTCACGGCCTCTGCTGCTGCTGCTCCTCAAGTTTTTAGGAGACCTGAGGTTTTTGGCTGCTTCTGGTTCTCCTCCTCCATGTGTGAACCCCACAATAAAGCACATGTGCCCCAAAAGGTGGGAAGATGCCTAAAACTGACACCAGGATGAAACAGCATCTCGGAAGGAAAAGTGCTCTCTGTAACATGGAGTAACCAAAGAGCTGCAGGAACCCCCCGTGGTTTGTCCCCTATCAGACCCACTGCTGAGCAAGTCTAACTCATTACAGCAACAGGAGAAAACCAACCCAACAATACCCAGAGAACTCTGTGCCAGGTTAGAAACTCAGGGCAGTTCAGGAACAGGTTTGACAAGCAGTACATGGGAAAGGCAGGACAAAAATCTCCCCTTTGGGGCACAGCAGAGACCTCTGCAGAGGTAACAAAAAAAGACTTCGAGCTGTGAACATTCCACAATAAGATGTTTTAATCCGAGGGAAAGTATTGAAACACCAATTTCATGTTTAGGTATGAAACTACATTAATGGCTCCTCATCCGTGCTTAAAATTACTAGTTTAATAGGTCAATGTCTGATTAAAACTAGATTTTTAGCAGGCACAGATTAGGAAGCTAAAAAAGCAACCCACAGCTGGTCAGCCATGACACAAACACAAGGGAGAGAGCCCCAGGGACATACTGATCACCCCTCTGTCTCTATATATATATATACATACACTGCATGTAATTAGCATGACACAGAGTAGGACATTAACTTGTGCTGCTTCATTCTTGGCTGTCCCTGCCCCTTTTCAGGGCACTATCAGCTGATTGCTGGATTCCACACTGGGAAAGCTGAAGAGAGGCATTATGATCTCCTCCTCCCACTTTCTGCACAGAAAGGTGGAATTTCAATAATTTTTCCCTTTTAAAGGGACCAAGAATTTTATGTTCAATTCCTTTCTTCATCCGTAATTTCTAACTTCATTTCCCTCCTTTCCATTTCCACCTCTCCCCCCCGGAATGCTTTTACTCATAAGCCTCAGTACATTGTACAGCAGATCTCCTTTGAACAGCACAGCATGGGAGGCCTGTAGATATGGACAGGATCCTGGAAACAGCTGGACATTTCCCCTCCTGCAAGAATCCCTAAGGCATCCTCCAGAGCTCTTCAGAAATACCACCTCCTCATGCTGCCCCAGGATTCTGGAGAGGCAGGAGGTTCATAAAGGTGGAATTAAATCGCAGAACACTTGTGTCAGTTCTGTCCACAGCAATTGAGGATGATCCAGGAAGCAGGAAACTTCTGCAGTCTGCTCCAGGTTCTGCCACTGCTGGATTACAGATGTAATCTGTAATGCATGGACACAACTGCCCAGTCCTGCCTGCATTCATTTTATGGACATGCTGATCCTGGGTTTGTCCAATCACTTTTTTTGTTTGCCCAGCTTCCTGAACCAACAGCTTCTACACAGCTCCAGAACAACATTCAGAAGTTTGCTGCCTGCTTTTTAAAGAAATCCTCCCAATCCCAAGAGTCTCAGGCATTTCAGACTGCCCAGGATAGGCAGTTTCTCATCCACCTTCAACTCTACTTTCTCCGTTTCCATGTTTTCCAACCCTGGTGAAGATGCAATGACCAGAAATGCACAACACAATAGCAGTCACACACTCACCCACTGCAATTCACTCAGCGTATTACTCAACAACCCTAATCCTTAATCAGATTAATATTTCAGCCTTCCAAAAAATAAAACAATGTGCACTACCTGTAGCAAGCAAAAAAGCAGTGCATCAACAACAACCAAGTCAATGCCAGAGAGATGAATCCCAACAGCTCCAAGCCATGCCCATGCCAACCAAAAGGGTTTTGCCTACTCACCTGCAAAAAAGCTTATTTCACAAGGCAAAAAAAGGAGCACACTGTGCTCCTGAACAGCACAGCAGACACCTAAAAATCCTGTTTGACTTCCCAGCAACTTCTCCCATTCAGCTGGCAGCGTGCTGCCAACTTCAGAGGAGTCTGACATTTTTGGAGGATGGCAGAAGAGCTCCAGAAGTACTCTGAGTACTCCTGAGTGCACACTGAAGGCATCTTCTTCATTATGCTCGTAGGTTGAATTACGTGTTTAATTAGAAACAGCTTCAATGAGAAGTTGCTAAAGTTGAACATGGAGGATAAGTCACACTTCACACATGGAGGCAAACCCACGCAAGGAAGCACAAGCCAGAACTGGCCACCTCTGTGCACCATCTCACACATACTACAAACTTGTCCCAGAAGCTGAGGAGAAGTGCTGTTTTGCACAGATAAGCTTCATGTTACCTTGAAGGCAAAAATTACATCTCCCAGTTTGGAAATTGCATCTGTATGAAGCTGCTTTGACTCAACTTCCGCTTTCAAGCCCTAACCTTCAGCGTGGCTGTCAATTAGAAATATCTGTTACCAAGTAATCTGCTCTACACACCACATCGTGGCTGTCTCCTTTGAAGCCTTAATGCCCACTGGTGAGGATGGCTTTGCACCAGTAGATCACTCGTGAACCTTTTGCACTGCATTCAGATCCAGAGTTAACTCCTGCCAGCAGCCCCACTGGGAGCGTTGGCCGATGACAAACACAAAAAGCTGTTTGGCATCATCGAGCCTCAAAGCTCTGTCCACCACAAAAAACAGCATTTATGTGTTGAGAGAGATAGAAGTAGAAAGTCCTTGCAGCACAAGGTCATACCAAGCTCGCTGGAAGACTAAATTTAGCCACCTGTGCCTCAGGCAAGTCTGCTAGTTATGGGAAGCTCGGATAGTGGTGTGGAGCACTGGTCCCAGGGTAAATCCCATGGAAGACTTGACTCCATTTAATTGCAAATGATCTCAAAGCTATTAATGGGGAGCCCAATCCCAATCCATCAAAGAGGAGCTGTCTCTGAGTACCCCACAAACTCAGCACCGGGACACTGCGACCCTGTTAGGGCTGGTTTGCTCAAATGTGCAAACTACTACATTCAGAGTCAGCAGGAGGAGCTCAGGAAGACTTCACAGGTGGGGTTCCAGCACAAAAATATTTTGGAATAGTTCCTTAGCAAGCACATTTCCTCCTCTACCTCACCTCACACTACAATTCTAACAGCTACACAGAGCAGAGAGACAAGAACTCAGGGATTATTCCAAGCTTTTGTAAATGTTAGAGGCTGATTGAACAGTTTGCGAAGACAAGCCCCACTTCACCAAAAAGTGTCTCAGCCAACAGTTTTGTCAAACATTTAATAATTTTCCAAGCCAAAGAGGCATGGGTGACTCAGCTTCTTCAAATGTGTTAGGTCTTAGGATCAGTATCAGCCAGGAGCCCATGGAATGACCACAGCAGTTAACTGAGGTTTGATGTCCAGGATTACTGCAAGAATCTACCCATAGGGAAAAAAAAAGTTAAAGAATCTGGTTTCAGGACACCACTGCAGAATTTCTATCCACCTCAGCCCTACAGGCCTTCAGAGATGCTCAAGAATCTATTTTGATGCCAGAAACTCAAAGAGGAGCATTAGCTCAATCATGTAAAGTCAGGATTACTAAGATGACTGTACCAAGTCCAACCAGACACAAGGTTTCTCATATTAAATGTTGAGTGTATATGATCCAAAAGGCATCTGGAAGTCACACTCCATCCCCTAATGCCTCTGCAAACAGATGGTGACACAGAAGGCTACCTGAACATCCAGCAGTCACTCTGCACATCACTGCTCTTACCAAACCTGTCCTTGCAGAGGCCCCAGCCAGGAGGATGCCATGGTCATCCCCTAGGTCCCCCCAAAAAAACCTGTAGCTATCACCACAGCAGCCAAGTTCCCCCCAAACCCCTGTCTTCAATCACACTGTCTCCTTAAAGTCAAAGCACCAGGAAGAACAGAACAAGTGGTTCCAAAACATCCTGCTCCCAGTCTTGACAGGCAAAGGCATTTTGTCATGTCAGAACGTTTTTATCCCTAACACTTAGGAGGGATAAAAACCACCAAGTACCAGTGCTGTACCCAGCAAATCCACACAAAACCAAAGAGCTGTGAATGGTGTTGGAGCCTAATACCAGTCTTGGATTTTAATCACAGAATACCAGGGATCTGAGCAGAGATATTCCCCCCAGAGATGCAGAGCACAGCCCAGTGATGATTTACCACACTGACACTGCATCTATCACAAGTCAAACTGAAGCCTCAGTGCTGCCAATATCGCACAGAGCTGCTTCAGAATGGGAAACTGGTCAAAACCTTTCCAAAGGGAGGACAGCTGGGAAGCACTATCAGATGCCAAAGTGGCTACAGTCCTGATGGCAGCTGCAGGATGATCATTTGGAGAACCCTAGGGCCTCCAAAGCATCCAAACCAGCACTGAAGGCAAGCCAGCTGAGGTAGGCCGTGGCTAGAAAAATGAAAGAGCAACCAGGGAGTGAAAATTATTCAGTGTGGGGAAGAATCATAAAATCACAGACTGATTTGGGTTGGAATGGACATTAAAGACCACCCTGTTCCACCTCCTGTCAGGGGCAAGGACATCTTCCACTAGACTAGGTTGCTTCAAGCCCCATCCAGCACGGCCTTGAACACTTTCAAGAGCCTCCCTACCTGGAGGAATGACACGCAGCAGGTATTTTGGAAGTGTTTATTTCCATCTAAGAAGTTACCTAAAGCACGTGCTGCCCCAGTCCCTTCCCCCAGCACAAACCAGAGTGCTGTGACCTGCCAAAGAGTGACATCAAGAATGAGTCGGCATGAAACTCCTAAAGGCAAGACCTTTGAAGTCTAACCCGGACTTGAAAAGAGACAACTACAAAGCCTGTGGCCTCTGTCTCATTAAAATAAGATGTTAGAGGTTCTTAAGTTTCATTTGCTCATTGAAACTTGTTCTTTTAAGATCTAGGAAATAAAAATAAACTGCAAAAACTGAACTGGCCTTGTGCATTACAAAGGAAGACAGTTACAAGGTAACTAAGGACGGCCAAGATCGGGCAGGATGGCATTGCTGCACAATGAAGCAGCTTGTTCCAACCTTGAGAAGAGTCAAACTCTCACGTTATACTTGCCAGAATTGCCACTGTTGATGAACAATATTAAAGCTGTATTTTAGAGAAATACATACTGTATTTTAGAGAAATACTTCCTCTCATTTGTTGTAATAGACCCAAACAAACAGCAGTCAGACCTTGAAAGAATTTTGAGTGATGAGGAATGAAAGCTTGAAGATCCAGCAAGTCTGAGAGACTTCAAACTGCTACTCCTCTTATATAAAATTCTTTAGGTGGGTTTTGGAAAAGTAATATTAATGGCTGGGCTCAATGATCTTAAAGGCAATGCCAACCTGAGCAAGGCAATGAGTCTATGGCCAATTTATACACCCCTCCATGCTGAGCACAAGACCAGACAGATGCAGACAGATTTCCTGTGTGAGCCCTCCATTAACATGAAGGATGACAACTGAAATTATCTGAATCTATCCTCTGACTTGTAACTCAGAAATGAATATGCAAAACAAAGGAACACTGAGTTTGGCTTATTTCTACAAACAAGGTATTACCTGTGCCAGGGCCTCACCACCTCACAGAGAATTTCTTCCCAATATCAAATCTACCCTGCCCTCTGCCTCGTCCTGGCACTCCAGGCTCTTGCCCCATCTCCCTCGTCAGTTCTCTTGGAGCCTCTTCAGGCCCTGGCAGGGGCTCTGAGCTCTCCCTGGAGCCTTCTCTTCTCCAGGTGAACACCCCCAGCTCTCCCAGTCTGGCTCCAGAGCAGGAGGACTCCAGCCCTTGGAGCCCTTGGCCTCCTCTGGACTGGCTCTGGCAGCTCCTCATCCTTCTGATGTTGGATCCCAGAGCTGGAGGCAGCTCTGCAGGTGGGGTCTCACCAGAGCAGGGCAGAGGGACAGAATCCCCCTCACCCCTGCTGCCCACACTGGGGGATCAGCCCGGGGCATGGCAGGGGTTAAATCATGAACTGAGCTCTGCAGCAAATCAGTGAGATGGAAGAGACCATCTTTTCGATCATAAAATAAATAGCTCCAGGAAACACGTCAGACAGGTTGGTTTCACAGAGTTCAAATAGGTTTCTCCTACAACTTGATTTAACTACCTTTGGCACTGATGCACGGCGATTCCTTGTGGGCTGGGAAAAAGGAGCAGTTCTGTAGGAAGCAGGTATTTCAGAGTTTTCTTAACCCCAGCATAAACTGCATGAACTCCCCAGGCTTTATCACTAGACATTAAAACATGTATATAGGACAGCAGCCACTCAGGATATTTAATAAATGATGTGGCCTCCTCTAATGCACCCCACACAACATGGCCAACTCATCTACGAGAGCTACAGAGACACGATGACCTCAGGAAAAAGATTTGGGATTGCAGAGAACCTTCACATCTTTGTAAACAGCCACAATATTCCCAGCCTAAAGGAATGTCATAATATAA